>CM032632.1:35759874-35911021 GCA_019097785.1 Fraxinus excelsior
ACTATTTAATTGATCCAAAAAATTCAAATGAGATAAATTATGACTTTTAAAAAATGACAGAGAATATTCTCATATTTGTATTTATATTTTTACAAACACCTTCATAGATCTAGTTTGAATCCAATTGAACTTGACAACGATAAGTATGAGAATAAACCATTCTCTTGGGAAGAATTTATAAATAAAGAAATGGCAATAGTTATAGAATCATTAAAATGCATAATTGAAATGAAGTTTGATCATTTATAAATTTTGTCTAATGGAAGCTTAATTTTTTATTTCTATTGATAAAACTTGTCTTTTATCTCAATTACATGAGTAAAGGTGAAAATATATCATTGACGCTTAGCTCTCGTTGGAATCTCATTATTTTCAAAATGGGTTAATTTCACAAATTATCATCGAACTTACCTAAAAATTACAAAACGGTTACTAAAGTTTAAAACTTGTAGAAACGATCAATGAAATTTCATGAATTTTCACAAACGGTCACTGAAAGATCGTTATGATTTTAATTCAAACTTAAAGAACCAAAACACGTGGACATAGAAGTTTGACCACATCAAGTACAAGTTTCTTACTATTAAGTGCCACATTTGGAGTAAATTAGATGGAAATTGTAAAAGTGATATTTTAATTCTCGTTCCGCCTATATACGTACAAGACCATAAATTTAGATATGAGATATAAATATTTTTCTATATTTTTGTGTGATCGTGCATAGATTTTCTAACTTTTAATGCACTTTTATTTATTTTAGTTCACATAAAATAGTGTATTATTGTTTAAAAGAAATTTGCACTTGAGGCGGTCAAGCTTCTATGTGCACATGTTTTGGTCCTTTAAGTTTGAATTAAAATCATAATGGTCCTTTAGCGATTGTTTGTGAAACAAATTAAAACTTCAATAACCGTTTGTGAAAGTGTGTGAAACTTTAGTGACCGTTTTTGCAAGTTTTAAACTTTAGTGACCGTTTTGTAATTTTTAGGTAAGTTCAATGACCATTTGTGAAATTAGCCCTTTTCAAAATTCATTTTTTCAACACTCATTTTCAACCACTCATTTTTCCATAAAATACTTTACACGCAAACTCAAAACTTTTCCTCATTTTTCAATCATACATTCTTCAACTTTTTACTATTCCAAAATGCATATTTTTGGTAAAATAAAGCCCAAACAAAGGCTTAATATTTTTTTGTTGAGGATCGTTGTGGCAAAAAAGAAGCTACTAAGAAAAATTATGAAGTCTAATGTTTTTATTTTTTTGGTCACACTATACTAAACAAGTACATCTCTACAATATTAAGTTCTTGTTCGAGAATCATTATTTCAAAACTTTTTATTATGCATATTCATTTTAAACCACACATTAACATAATAAAATATTCTGCACGTAAATCAAAAACTTTTTCTTATTTTTTAATTATACACTATCCAAAAATTCATTATTAAAAATATTGTTTTGAACAAATAATGTCCAAGTAGTAGGGACTAAAAGAGAATACATTAGATTTACGGTTCACGACACTGTTGAACATTCATAAGGCATCACCTTGAGATTTACTGTTCACTGCACTGTTAATGCCTATGTCATATTTTTCCGCAATACTAATTTTATCCCTTTTTCTTATTTGTTGTAGATGACGTATAATTTATCATGCCTATGACCTGTGAATACTTTTATTGTGACACATATTCACACGTATTTTTGACTAAGTGTAAACTTGGGTCAGTAGAGGTTTTCACAATACTTTCCTCAAGTATATTATATTTATTCAGTACACTCCCAATATAATAAGATTGGGCAAATACGATTTCTCTCGATGTTTTAGAGATCTTAATCTCTAGTATCACATTAACGACGCCCATATCTTTCATATAAAAATCCTTTGTTAGCATTCTCTTGGTTTTTAGCATTAGTTCGTAGTCATTTACCGTTATCAACATATCGTCTACATATAGATACATAATCACATAGGTATTTTGTATATATTTAATGTATACACACACTTGTCACATTCGTTTATCTTGAATCCGTTTGACAACATCGTTTTGTTTAACTTTTGGTGTTATTGTTTAGGAGCTTGTTTCAATACATATAGGGACTTAATGAGTTTACAAACCTTGTGTTTGTGATTAGGAGAGACAAACCCTTCGGGTTGTTTTATGTATATCTCATCTTCTAATTTACCATTCAAGAATGTCGTTTCACATCTATTTGATAAATCTCAAGGTTGTGTATTGCTGCAATTGCAATAAACAACATTATCGAAGTAATTCTAGTCACGAGTGAGTTGGTTTCAAAGAAGTCAAGTCATTCTTGTTGTTTATATCATTTGGCAACCAATCTAGCCTTATATTTATCAATAGATTCATCTGATTTAAGTTTCTTCTTAAAAAATCATTTACATTCTAAAAGTTTATTTCCAGGAGGTAAATCAACCAACTCTCAAGTATGATTTTGCATTATCGAATCTATTTCATTTTTGATAACTTCTTTTCAATGCGGTGCTTATGGTGTAGACATGTCTTTATCGCAAGTCTTTGGATCATTCTCTATCTTATATATTAGAAAATTTTGGCCAAATGAAGTTAATATTCTTGCCATTTTACTACATCTTTGTTCTTCCTCATTTGAAATACCATTTGTAGTTTCATAAGTTCTTTAATTTGAACTTACAGTTTCCTTATTTTTACATAGAAAAACATTCTTGAAAAATTATGCATTTCTCGATTCAATTATGTTCCCTCATGTGTATCTTGAATTTTAGATTTGTATACAATAAATTGATATACACTTTTATTATTGGCGTATCCAATAAATATACAATCAATCATTTTGAGACCATTTTTCACTTACTTAAGCTTAGGGATTTCAACCTTAGTCAAACGGCCACACTTTCAAGTGTTGGTAGGAAGGATGATGACATTCCCATAATTCATATGGAGTCTCTTCCATTTGCTTAAGGAGTATCCTATTAAGAATACTATTTGCCGTTAAAAATAGCTTCCTCTCCACAAGTTTTGAGGCAACTCCGAACTCAACAATATGGTAGTCAACATTTTCTTAAGAGTTTGATTTTTGCGTTCAACAACACCATTAAATTAAGGAGAGTATGGTGCTGTTGTTTGATGAATAATTGCATGTTCAGAACAGAATTCTTCAAATGCTGCTCGGTATTCACCTCCTTTATCACTACGAATATTCTTTATTCGTTTACCAAGTTGAGTTTCAACTTTTGCATTATAACGTTTAAATGCATTCAACGCCCCGTCTTTACTTCTTAAAAGAGAGACATAACAATACTTTATACAAGCATCAATGAAAGTGACAAATTATTTTTTACCACCTTTAGTTTGAACTTATTTCAAATTACAAATGTCACTATATATATTAGCTCTAAAGATGTAGTGTTCATTTGAAATGAGTGGAATGGTATTTTAGTCAATTTTGCTTCAACACACACTTCACATTTATGATTAGGGTCGATCTAAACTTTGATTCATAAGTTTGCGCAAAGATTTGTAATTCACATATCTTAATCGACTATGCCACAAACAATACAACTCAAGCATATAAATGAAATTTAAAGTTTTATTCATAATGATTTACCTTGGTACAACAGTAAGAACGTTCATTTAGAACATTTCATCACACATGTATCCATTTCCTACATACATCTCATTCTTAGTAAGTACAATTTATCAGATACAAATACAAGTTTAAAACTATTTTTTACTAAATAGAGACCGAGACACTAGATTCTTCTATATGTCCAACATATGTGGGGCGTTGTTGAGGACGAGTTCTTTGACGGATGTCATCTTCAAAGTGACATTCTCTTGTCCTTCAACTCTGGAACTTGCAGAGTTTCCCATGAAGAGTTGTTCTCCATCTAATTTTTGATAGTTGGAGAACATCGTCTTATCTGCACACACATAACGGGTAGCACCGTGTCAACCCACCAATTCTTTGAGTTTCTAACGTGGTTTCACTCGGAAACAACTGCAAATAAATTCATCTCTTGCAAACCTTCAGAAATGGTATCTCTTTCAACCATGTTAGCATATGTATTCTTATTTGGTTTTCGACATTCGCATATTGTTTGAACCATTTTGATTTGAAGTAGCCTCAATGGTGGCTATTTCTGTTACACAAATATAAGTTCAACGCAAATAAATCAAAAGAAGGGAATATCACACGAATATGTATTCCAAAAGATGAAGAGAAAAAATTAACAACCATAGCACAAGAATTTTGTCTTAAGATTGTTGGAGACACAGACTAAATATAAGTGCAGGTGAAATGGGTGTTGTATATTGAACAAACAAAAAGCAAAGTTTAATCTGCAGGAGTGTGACTAAACGATATAACAAGGTGATTGAAAATGTAGTATGAAAACTACAAATGAAAATAAAGAACAGCCAAGAAATAAAGGAGAAGAAGAAGAACAATCTGAGCAAGTGATTTTCACCATTTTCTTAAGACAAAACTGCCCCGCAACGGTGCTCACGATTCACGGCACTTGTCTGCCAAAATATAATGCATTCAACTTGTAGTAGAAGCACTTCAAATCATAAGTTCCGATGAACTTTCGACGAAGTTTCCATCTACAAAGAAGAAAACGATTTTGACTGAATTTGGAAGTGATTTGCAAGAGTTTTATGCAATATTCAATGCAAATATGGTATGTGATGCTTGATGGACGTCCAAGGGGTTCTCCTACATATAGAAGATGAGATGTTGTGAATAAAGTGTCGCGCCGCAAAATCAATAACTCTTGTCAAAGGTCGCACTATTGATTGTCGATAGCCTGTCGTCGTCGCCTCGCTCAAGTGATAAAAATAGTGACTTCGTCGAGCGACAATCTAGCGTCAGACGAGCGACACACTTAGGCAAAATTCCAGCAGTTTTCTCTATTTTCTTCCCAATTTTGGACCACAATTTTTCGTTCATCCGGAATTGATTTTGAGATTCCAAATATACCACGACGATCTACTCGACCAGAAGAACAAGTTGATCTATTTACATTTGTAATTTGACCATCGAACCAAATCCGAATATTTGGCCGAAGTTGACACAAAAGTCATTTTTTCAAGTTTTTTTTTTTTTTTTTTTTTTTACATTTAACTAAATTTTTAATCTTCTAAAACCAATTTCCAACAAATATCTCTTTGAGTTGCTCTTGAGGGTTTTTATATAGACTTCTAGAGCTGGCTCTATTAATCATTCACAACCTCGTTGTAGTCAGGAATTTTTGAATGATTCAGCACTATAGGATATGTGGCTGTGTTTAATACATGTTATGCTTGCTACCTTATAACAATGCATTTTAAAGTTACACCGATCATTATATACTTTTGGCTATGACTTTTTCCCTTCTCTTTTTTCCAAATTTCATGGTCACTAGTTGATTAATTTAGTTTTCATAATTTAACTTGCATTTATGTACCAAATGATTCTTTGCCCAATATGTTTATATGACAATAAAATGCACTTATTATTTACATCATATTATTCGTATCAACGTGAATAGGGCCAGCTCTAGAAGCCTATGAACTTACTTTGCTGATCATATCTTGGCTCTACTCAACCAAACCCATAAGCTCGTGATTGCTGAACTACTCCATACATATTCTGATACGTGCATCGCTACTCTAAAGCCATGTATTTCATCATATGAATATTTTTTTTCAATTAGACCCATAACCATGTGAACTCGTGAATAATTTAATATATAAAGGAGATTATCTGTAAGTATAATCTTACTACAACTCGAACATATCATAGACCCATTTGTTCACATTATTGACACTATAGAACTAAATATTTACATGTCCAGAAGTAGATATTCATTATAATGACATTTCAGACGAAATATAATACTATTCAATGTGCAATGCTAGATACGCCGCTAGTAGAATAAAATAGATTAAAACATATTTTTATCATGTAACGCGTGCCTCTTACAAGATGCGAACATTGTTTGAAAATATTAAGACAGAGTATTTTATGAAAGTCAATAAATGTCTATGCTATAAGACTTTTGCATAAAATCCTTATAACTCAAAGCATGGTCACGAATTAGAAAACCATATTTCATTTGAAAGTAAACTGATAGACCTTTTCAACGATAAAATTTATCAATTTTTTTTTTTCAGAAGATAAATGACTTCCGATAGTAAACTATACGACTTTTGCATTGTTTTTCAAAAAACCTTATAACTTAAAGCACGAGTTCTAGATAGAAAAATTGTTTTTCATATGTAAGTAAATTGACAAGAGCTTTTCAACAATATATTATCATTAAAATCTGAAAATTTCATAAGTAAATGATTTTGAAGATTTATATTACTTTTGCATTGTTTTCGGAAAACATTATACTTCAAAGAACAATCCTAGATTCGAAAGTAGCTTTTATTAAATGAAAGTTAATTGTAGAGTCTTGATGATGTATGATTCATCAAAATATGAAAATAAATAAATAAATAAAAATTAGAGATTTTCAAAGGTTTTACTATACGACTGTGACAAGTGTGGCATTTCGCCTGAAAATAAACCGAGACGAAGAATGACGATGACCAAGCTAAGAAGGGCAAAGGTCGAACGCTCAGGCTAATCAACAGAAAGTAGATCAGAAACTGGATGTGATAACGAGTATTATATGCTTTTCATTTTAGAAGTGATAAAGTTCATACTTTCCACTAGGGATGGGCAATAAGTCTAATCGGATCGGGTTTGACCCAAAACTGACCCGATCCGATATTTCCCGATTCTAGGCTCTTTCACAAACCGACCCGACCCGACTTCTATCCTAAACCGACTGATCGGGTCCTTTTTAAAAATAAAAAATAAAACCCCAAATCAAGAAAAAGGAAAAGCAAATAAAGCGATTTGAGAATGCACAAAGTTACAGATATATACACAGAGAGACAACTCTCTTCAACACTCTAATTTACACACTCAAAATCAAATTGCTTTCTTTGCTGAGTTTATGAAATGGAGTGCTGGGGCATTGCACATAATCAGCTTAAACCGTTATGAATCCTACGGTTGCTGACCCAATCGCGCCACCACCACCTCCCCCATATCAGCTGCAGCCACCTCGATCGTCTTTCAGCTACGATCGCCACCCTCATGAGCAATTTTCTGGTTTCTGTCCTTCTTACCTCTGTGAGCGCCTCACCACACTAGATCAATCCTCCTCTATTACCCCCTCCTTATCTCGCCGGCCTTCCGTCTCCAGTGCTACTACCATTAAATCTCTATTCTCGTCCTCCTCTAAAGCTACAGCTACCAACAACAACTATAACTTCCCCCCTCCTCCATCTCAGAAACCCTCCAAACCTAGCTCATTTTTCCGTGACCTTCGTTGCACTAAATCATTTTCAGCCTCTAAGAACGAAGGATTTGTCCTCTTTTCGGGTGCTTTTACGCCCCGGAGAAAATCATGTGTCGTCCGGGTGAGGAACACCCTTGTCCTCTTTTCGGGGCATTGCACATAATCAGCTCAAACCGTTATGAATCCTACGGTTGCTGACCCAATCGCGCCACCACCACCTCCCCATATCAGCTGCAGCCACCTCGATCGTCTTTCAGCTGCGATCACCACCCTCATGAGCAATTTTCTGGTTTTTGTCCTTCTTGCCTCTGTGAGCGCCTCACCACACTAGATCAATCCTCCTCTATTATCCCCTCCTTATCTCGCAGGCCTTCCGTCTCCAGTGCTACTACCATTAAATCTCTATTGTCGTCCTCCTCTAAAGCTACAACTACCAACAACTATTATAACTTCCCCCCACTTCCATCTTAGAAACCCTCCAAACCTAGCTCATTTTTCCGTGACCTTCGTTGCACTAAATCATTTTCAGCCTCTAAGAACGAAGGACTTGTCCTCTTTTCGGGTGCTTTTGCGCCCCGGAGAAAATCATGTGACGTCCGGGTGAGGAACACCTTTGGGTCACTCTTCACCATTAACAACCCACAATAAAACCGCTAATAAACCATCTTCTCACCGAAGAGAGATCAATGATTGTTTGGGTAACTTTGGCTTCACCTTCTTTATCTATCACATATAATTTTAGCCCAAACAGGTTTGAAGGGGAGACCATGTCCATGTTGTAGACTCGGGCTTGGACTTGGCAGTTCTGATGGCGATGGAGAAGAGGAGAATTGGCTTTTCGAAGACGGCTAATGGCCCGACAGTATTTGTTGGAGTTAATTAAATGATTCATCATCAACATTTACATCTTGTGATTACTTGCTCACTAAAAAATGAAAGGTTATCGAATGCTCACTCACTTTTGAAAAATGCTACTCATCCATCATTCATCTTAATTCCGTCCATCAGCCTTAACAAAAAATTACACGTGGCGGATGGAAGTCTTATGTGGCATGAAACGGTGTTAAAACTTAAAACTCTACAACTTGGACAAAAAGTTAAAAACCCATTCTAATTGGTAGCATTTTCCTTCAAATTGGAAGATACTCCTTTGTCATCTCGATCAAAATTTCAATTTCCCCAATCTTTGAAGCAGAACCTAAATTGATTTCTTCCCTAAATTAACCTGACTGGCGACTCGATTTCCATCATAAATTCTCCTTCGTTTTTTCCTCATCGCCATGGCTGGTATTTAAATTGCTCGCCAAGAGAAAAAGAAGAAGAAAAGCAAAAGCAAAGAATCCCACCCACTTGAAAAACCTTTTAACCCGATGCAGAATACGCAAGAAAAGGATGCTGCTATTGATTACTTGATAAAGAAGAGGAAGGATGTTGCCTATGGTATAAAAAGGAAGCTGCCTATGGTGGAAAATTGCAATAATATTACAACCAGATTATAGAAATCTGCTGGGTTGAAGACAATGGACTGGTGGTGAAGGATTCTACCATATGAGGTTTTTTTGACTAGTTATAAGGGCCGGTGGTGAAGGATTCTATGGTGAATGCCATTTGTGTCTGCACGAAGTTGACGATCCTAAGCTTGCTGAGGTTTGAGAATGATATCGACGTCGGAGGGAAAGTGGTGTTGATGATGGCCAGAGGAGAAGCAATTGAATTGGGGATTGCGAAGACGACAACTACAGTGATGGCCACTTATGATGTTGAAGTGGTCGCCAGATTATGGATTGCAAAGTATAGATCAAATCATGAAGTCATAAGCAGTTCAAAATTAGGCCATGACAAAGAAACACTTTGATTCATGGTGGGAAAATGGGTAGAAGGGAGTGAGAAAATGAAGAAGTTGGATGCAAGAGAGCAGCTGGAGTAGAACACTTTTACATGCAGTAGACTATGCACCCACTTGTTGGAAAAAACTAGAAAATAAAAGAGTTTGTGGGCTGACTTTGGCACTAATTTTGAGCGGGACCTGCTTGGCTATTTTGGAAAATAAAAGTTGATTTGTGTTCTCCTCCGTGAGTACATCGAAATCATATATTTACTTGTCAAAAATGATGCTCGGGTGAATGAGAAATTGAAGTTCAAAGTAGGTCATGTGAAAGGAGTTTATGTTGGTGGGAAAACAAAAAAAAGTGTGTCCCATGTAGGAAGTGAATGAAAACTAAAACCACTTTATAAAGGATTACACTTTAGAATGGTATAATCACGTGTAGCATAGAGGCTCTCTCCACGTGCGCGCGCAGGGGGGTGCAAATCTTGAATCGAAATAGGCTTTGGACCTTGAACTTGTGTGCGAGCGCAACCTGCGTACACGAATGTTGGAACACAGGCCTCGAGTTAAAAGTTTCCTGTCATTTAACTTCTGCAATTATTTGTTTGTCACTCGTTTATGCAAATTTGCGTTTTGCAGGTCTACTAACAATTTTATTACTTGTTCTGCATATTTAAAATTGTAGTTCTGCTTCAATCAACTGTTACATTTTACTGCAATTTAACATATTGTAGAATCTGCTACTGTATTAAATCTGTTGTATATATTTGAATCTATTGTATTCAAAGTTATTGAATCTGCTACTGCGAATCTGGCATCCAATATTGAAACAATTTTGTTACACTTGTGATATCTTTGTGGTGAATAAATCATTTTGATTTGTGGTGAATTATACAGTAGAACACTTTTACATCTTCGTGGTGAATATGTAGTAGAAAGACATGTACATCTTTGTGGCGAATACTCTTTGTAGATATACATCTTTGAAGGTACTAGTAATTATGAAGTAGAACACTCGACATCTTTGTGGTGAATAAGGCATTTTGATTTTCAATACCACTTGTTTTTACTTTTGAATTCATGCATACTACCTCTAAAAGTGAACAAAAACTGAACTTCAAAATTGCATAGAACAAAAATAAGGAACTAAAAATTATACTGTCGCAACGACTGAACCAGCAAACCATAATAAACACATTTTTTTAACCAATCATCTTTCTCTGATTAAACAACACCCAATCAAGTAGAGAGTGTATTACTGTAAAACAAGATTTTGGATTACCCTTTACATGAACATTATCAAATCCAATTTACATAATTGATCGATACAATCACACCTACACTACACTATCATTACATAGAACTACCTGGTAATGGACAAAATCATTGCCACCCAACGTAATCAAGACCAGTGCTTCCTTCATAAGTTTCTTCATCGACTCTTCTCCTGTAAGTGCCATTTTTCTTGGTACTGCTGGAAATAGTCTAGTTGTTGGGGAACTCGAACGATGTTTACCTAGATTGGATGAGATTGAACAAAATTTGTCAATTGGCATATCAAATCAAGTGTACAATATAATTATGTCGTAACATAATTGAATCGTGAATAGGTAACTTACAAATTGGATTCCAGCGTCATTAAGTCAGTGTGCCAACCCCAGTGGATGCAAAATTGGCACCAACAAGTAATTTCTGCCCTGTGACATCTGGACTCAAGTATGGCAAGTTAGGCTCCCACCTCATCTCTTCACCTAATATAATAAAACACAACAAATCAACAGCACAGGGTTACAACTTGCACACACATAAATACATGTTCATATGTATGACATAAACAAACAAAATACGCATGCATGTATGACATCTTTCATGGAATTCTATGAAATCCCAATAATATGTGTTTCTGTCTGAAAGAATTTTCATATTCATTTTCCTCCGTACATTAATTTTTCCTCATTGAAAATTTTCACCTTCCTCGTTTTCCACCTTAGGCAGCATCCTTTTTCACCATAGGTAGCATCTTTCCTCTTCTTGATCAAGTAATCATCGGCAACATCTTTTTCGTTGGCATTCTGGATTGGGTTTTTCAAGTAGGACGGATTCTTTGTTTTTGCATTTCTTCTTCTTTTTCTCCGAGTGAGAAATTTGAACTTCAGCCATGTCGGGGAGAAAAAAAATTGAGGAGAAATTGGGATGAAAATTGGTTTGGGCTAATATGGAAAGAAATCAATTTAGGTTTTGCTTCAAAGATTGGGGAAATTGAAATTTGACGTGGATGAAAAGAGCATTTCTTTCAATTTGAAGGACAAACACTGCTACTTGGATTGAGTTTTTGTCCAAGCTGTCAAATTTTAAGGCCATCTAGTACCACGTAGGATTTCCATCCGCTACGTGTATTTTTTTGCACCGATGGACGGATAGAATTGAAATGGGTGATGGATGAGTAACGTTTTTCAAAAGTGAGTGAGCATTCAGTAACATTTTATTTTTTAGTGAGCAAGTAGTAACCAAATGTAAATGTTGGAGATGAATTATTTAATTAACTTGTATTTGTTGTTGTGATTTAGAAGAGGAGCAGTAGAATTATAGAGTTTCATTGCGTTGGGTCGGTTATGGGTCAAACCCGACCCGATCCACAACTATTTTAAATTTATTTTACCCAATTCGACTCAGATTTATCTCCAACCCAACCCAACCCAACCCGTTTCAGGTAGGTCCCGGTCGGTTTTTCCGGTCGTGATTTTCAAGCCCACCCCTACTTTCCACTCCCGATCATAAGAGAGATTATTGCGCCGTGAGAGAGAAGAAATGAAGGAGAGGTCCATTATTGCTTTACACATAGGTGCCAATATGATGTCGTTTTGAGCAAAAGTCGGGATCTTATATTATTTTTATAAGGAATTACTAGAAATTTAGGGGCCGTTCTCTTTGTGTTTCAGTTTTGTGTTTTGTGTTTTGAATTCATTTTGTGTTTTGTGTTTTGAGTGTCTGTTTTGAAATTTCTGAAAATGCGTTCTTTTTACTATTCTGAAAAACTGTTTCTGAAAACATAAAAATGGAAAACGAGTTTATTTTGAAATTTTGAGAATTTTTTTTAATAATATTTTATTTTAAAAATCTGATTATTTAATAAATTTTAATAGTTTAATGTTAATATAGTATTAAATAATATATAAATTTTAAAGTTGGTGAATCTTGAAATATTTTTTTTCCAAATATAAAAAACATAACCTAAATTAAATTTGGCAAATCCTTATTTTTGTTCTTGTACGTAACTTGTGACAATAATTAATTAACATCAAGTCACAATCAAACATAATCAAGTTGCAAAAAAAAGGAAGTATTAATCTCATGTTGACATGTTAATAAATATTTTGAAATTAATTTTATCGAATTCATGTTAGTTCTCATAATTCTTGCCAAATACAATTTTGATCGTCTAAACACGATGACTATCATCAGTGATAATAAATATCATTACTCTTTGATTATAGATAAACTACTTATAAGCAAAAAGACAGATCACAAATATTATCAATATCTAAAAATCAATCAGTTGGCTTCTCATAGTCATTTTACCCTTAGCATACAAATTACAGGAGACTCGTACAATGTAACTCCAGTCCTAGAATATCATACAACGTAACTCTAGTGTTGTGTTGCTTGATATTCCTATCATGAATATGTACGGGAAACGGAAACAACATGAGAAGGCGATGTTCCGCCCAAGGCTGTCGTATTTATAGAAGAATTAGGTCCCACAGTCAGACTGACAACACAAAAAATAATAGTGCCAGAAACTATAGCAACATTTTGACCAACTTTAACATTGCTAGATAAATTGAAACTTATTGTACAGCCTTCTACCGGACAAATAATTGATATATAAGGAAGTATCTCCAAGTTCCCGGCACCAACTACATAAATGTCAGTATTTATATGTAGGTTTGAACTGAGCAAACATGTAGTATCAAATGAACCAACGCCCTCCAAGTCCTCACAAGAAGCAAAATCAGCTGTCTGATTTGAGAATCTTGATTCTTGAAGTCGACTACTGGCACTAGTTTGAGTTCCATCGATTAAAAATGTTCCCGAATAATGATGATTTAATCCTTCCCTTAACATAGAGGAACCACTTCTGTTCAAGCCCATGCTATGAGAGATCACACACGTTAAAAGATATCCCAACAAAATGCACCAGTAAATGTGATGTCGAATTTTCACTAAAAGCATCATCATCTACCAAAACAATATGCTTCAACATTCAAACATCAACTTGGCAGAACTGCTATAAGTATCGAAGTACCACAGAACTTAGTAGGATCGGTGGAGCCAAACACAAAAGGCAATCTTCAAATTATCCCACTATTTTTCTAATGCTCATATATCACAAAAAAAAACTATTCATAAACAGCGCCACACCATTATGCAACACGTGAAAAATTTCCTGTAAGTAGAAACTTATAATCGAGTATTAATCTGAGCTCAAGAAAATAAACCTGTAAGGCTATACTTTTTCTACCAATTCTAGAATTTTAGTGCTGAAGACCAATTCTAGAATTTGGGTGCTAAAGAATTGATCTAGTTCAACCAAAACTTGACTAAAATAAGAAATTTCAACATAACTTAAAAAATTTCGTTCTGTAACTTTAGAAAATAAAAGAAAAGCTGAAAATGAGATATACAATAACAAATTGAGATGTCCATCTGTACAGGAAATGCAGATTTAACATAAACATAAACAACGTCAATCCCTGCTTAAACACATGCCCGTGTACTATTGCAAACCACCTTCTAAATCTCGTGCAAAAAAAGTATATAAATATATAGAAAGTGAAAGGGCGAGAGAGAGACTACCCAAGAGCAAGAAATTCGGTTGAATCTCATAATAGGGTCAGGATTCAATTGTGAAATTCTACGCTTTCTCTTTTTTGCTATTCTTAATTATAGTGAAAGCAAATCTATTCAGTTAGCGTCCGGTCTCTCTTTCTCACTCGAGATTGACTGATTTAATGTACAAGAAACCACTAAACGATGCCGTGAAAATCGAGACTTGGGAGGAATCCATTTGAACTTATGACTACTTCTACATAGAATTAACGGAGAAGCAAAAAGGGAAAATTACGATTTGTAAAAAGAGGGGTAATTTCTTTATTCGTATTGGGTTTAGAGTTGAACTTACTCACAATTCACAAACAAATTGACAGCATTTTTCTACTCTTCTCTGCACCGCAAGATTGTAGATATTGAGAGAGTAGAGAGAAGAAAAACCTTATCTTGATTGAAAATTGCACCTGTATGGTTTTGTTCTGTGAAAATTGAGAAGAGAGAAGCCGGCTGGTCTCTTCCATCTCGCCTTAGTTCCGGCCCTGTCGCCGGCGTCGAGAAGAGAGAAGCCGACGAGGACAAGAGAGAAGAAGAGATGGGAGTTTGAGAAGCAGAAGAGAGAAGCCAGGGACAAAAGCTCCAAAATGGCGTTTCGCGTGTTTTCCAATTTCTACTGTGGAAAACACTGAAAACGACCAAAACGAGATTTTTCTTGTTTCGGCGTTTTTAGTACAATTTTTTTTTTTTTTCGAAAATTCATTTTCGAAAATAAGAAAGAGAACTCGTTTTCACTATTTTGAAAAACAGAAAATGACCCGAAAACGGTAAAGAGAACGGGGCCTTAATTTTAAAGAAACTTGATTGAAAACTCTACACGAGAGAGTATGGGTGTGATTAAGCGTTGTTTGGGCCCCACAAAACGCAACAGTTGGGAGGGGAGAAGAAAACACAAGGATAAGAACTGCTTGAGCTTGACTCGAAAATCCAACACCAAAATCAATGGCCTATTCAACTTCTTCGTCCCTGTCCCTGTCCCTTCTCCACTCTTATCAAATCATCGTCCATTCTCTGCATTGCCAGAAGATAAACCCATCTTTCATATTCCCCCGCGTTGAAAAGCATTCTTCCCTCATTTGCTTCTCATCCAAGAAGAAACTCAGTTTTCTGGACCAAATTCTCGATTACATTGAAGGTATGCTACTCCTTGCTTAATTACTTGTAACCTTCGTTGATTGTATAAGCTGTTTCGTGTTCATTTTAGGGGGTCCAAAGTTGAGAAAATGGTACGGGGCACCTGATCTCCCTAAAGATGGAACCCCATTGGAAGAAGATGAGCCTAGAGGTAATTTTTCCATAAGAATAACACTTATATTGAACATATTTTGTACAATTGTATTAGGGATTGCGTTTCTATTTTTTTGGAAACAGAAGGAGATGATGAAGTTAGAGATGCAGTATTAGTGACTGACGGAGATAATGAAATTGGTCAGGTGGGTTATGCAATGGATTCCCGGTTTCTTGTTAAAATTATTATATTTAACTTGTAACTAAATTTTAAAACTGTAATTTCTATAATTAGTTGGAGCATATTTGGTACAAACTACAGCTACTGCAGAGACAATAGACAATGCTGTAGTTTATTTTTGTTCTTTGTTAGTATCCAATTCTGGACAGTCCAACTAACAAAATAAGCCACTAATATGTTCCCTTAGGTTGGTTTCTTCATCTTGTGAGCAACTCAGTTTTCTGATGCGTGAACTTTAGTTTCAAGGTCTTTAACTTCTGCAGATGATTATATTGTCCCTCATTGTCAAACGGGTTCGAGTTAAAGCACTTGTAAAGGATAAGAGGACTGCTATGGAAGCCTTTGGTACTTATGTTGAGGTTGGTGCATTTATATAATACAATTCTGCATTTTCCTTTTGTTGATGTAGTTGTTTGCTATATTGGTTGGGAATCTTTCTCAAGTCTTACGTGATTTAGCATTATTTCAAAGTCCATAGCTGGAGATGCCAAGAATAATACAATTCTAAAGAAGGCTCTAAGAGGCGTCCGTGCAGTGATTTGCCCAAATGTATGCAATTCTCTACTCCGTCTATTTTTTCACTTTTCTTTCTATCGTAATTATTTCTGTAGAAAAAGTACAGCACTTGGGCTTATATTCTTATAAAATAGAGGAATAGATCTCCTAGTCTTTATTTTTGGTGCTCAACCCATGACCAATATGAACTGAAAACTTCCTTCGTGATTTCCAAAACTTCTTTGCAGTGACTCCCTGTATTCAGAGGAAACCTCAAACTGGCTTATATATGATATACGGCTGCCGTATTCTCCTGTTACTTTTTTCACAACTATGATTGTGTGAACATTACCATACAAAATTAATAGTTGACAACCTTTTCCTAATGTCCAATATAGACGTTTTCTTTGTCCGGTGTTTAAGTGATTTACCATTTGAAAAACTTATGCATATATGCAGGAAGGATTTCTATCTAATGTTGATAGGTGGAAAGGTTTACAACACGTGATCCTGTTATCTCAGGTATCCCTACTCTGCATCCCATAGATGAACTATGTGACCTCAAAATAACTTATGTTTAGATTACAATTTTGATAAGCTTGTAGTTGTCTGTCTATAGAGATACTAGTGGAATTCAAGCAATGATGAATAGCAGTGCAAGAAAATTAGCAGAGCAAGATGAAAGCATGGTTAAGGCCTCTGGAATCCCTTACACCATCATCAGAACCGGATTTCTAAATAACAACCGCGGAGGGAAGCAAGGCTTCAGCTTTGAAGAGGTACTTGTGATATATTTTCCTCATTCAGTTGATTAGTACAGAAAATCTCCTCAACCGGTGTTTACCAACAACAGAAATGAAGCCTTTTTCCTAATAAATTTAGGAACTGCATTCATTTCATTATTGGATCTAGTGGAAGATCCACAACAACCATATTCTTAGCAACCCTCTACTGGTGTTTACCATTATATATAATCAAGAGCATAAAGGGAAGTCTTAGCAAGGAAGATGCCAACACATTTCCGTAGTCTTGGTGATTTTGTTCGAATGTTTATTCTGGTGGAACAGGGTAGTTCAACGAAGGGAAGTCTTAGTAAGGAAGATGCAGCCTTCATATGCGTGGAAGCTCTTGATGCTGTCCCACAGAATGGACTCATCTTTGAGGTTTAGTGAACTCTTGATGATTTTATTTTGACTGTTACAGCGATCCTGGATAGTTAATATTCACTGGTTATTAGGCTAGTTCTATGCATTCAACTGGATAAGTTAAAAATTTAAAATACTTGTCATAATAATAATAATAATATGTCTGTTATTTCTCTGTTTTCAACATGTGGTGAATGGTATGTTGTCAATGCTGTCTATTATTATTTCCCTATTTTCAACAGGTGGTAAATGGAGATGACAAGGTTTCGGATTGGAAAAGTTTCTTTAAGAAATTGTTGGAGAGCTCACAGTAATTTCTATTTTTGTTTGCTAAAATTTATATCAAATTAAACTTGTCTTGAATCGATGTAATTACAATTTTAAGTTTGTGTTGAACAAAAAACACATTTTAGTTTCTCAAATAAACAAACAAACTTTTCCAATTGTTTATGATGCCATTGGTATATGCCTAGCTAAGGGGTCCTAGAGGCCATGTCCATCGAATTAAGCTTTTAAAGATTAATATTGATTTGGTTATTCCACAGTAACTATAGAAATTTTGTTGATTGCCCCCCTTAATCCTACGTTAAGATCTTTTAATGAATTGCAACATTTTAGTTTTCTTGATGACACCAAAACCTAATGCTGATGATAGAGCAACTATTGGCCTAACACAGCCTAGTTTGTTGGAGAGTTAGATTCACTTTACCTCAATTATTTGTAAAACATGTAATATAAATTGAGTAGAATTATTTTATATTATCCATGTATCTTCAAGAAATTTGGGTTGATACGTTTACCTAATCAAATCAGTTTTAATGCATTCTTATATAATTTGAACAAAACATCTTCATGAATTGTAATAGGCAGCTTCTAAATAGAAAGATTTTGATTTATGTGGCGTTAACGTCTAATGAATAGACAAAGGTTCATCTATAATTCAAATTTCACCTTTAATGCACATTTAATAGGAGAGAAAAATAAGAATAAACATGATAGAGTGAAACTGTGAAAGTAAGAAATATGAAAAAGAAAAGAGAGATCAATATTAAATAATGGTAACTTTGTGTAGAAGTGCTTTTCATCTAGTCATAGGGGTGGCAATGGGCTCACCTTTAAATAATGACATGTCTTTTTTTTTTTTTAATCATACTATAAATATAGACAAATTTGACAAAAAAATATTTACATGCATTCATTGAAAGATGAAAAAAATAAAAACAAGATAGACAAATCACATTTCGTCACGTCACTGTGAGTAAAAATCTGTCAAACATTTTTTGTAATTGAGGATTTTTCCTTTTTTTCTTTTTCATAAAATATGTTATTTATAATTTGTAACAAGGTCTTGTTTGTACTTTTATGCCCTGTTTATAATAATGTAGATAATGCTTGATTGAAAAAAAAAAAAAAAAGGTCAAATTTTTGTCAATACCCTTCATGGTCACTGAACTTTGTCAAAAGTTCCCTAGGGGTCACCGAACTTAAAAAATCCCCTAATCAGTCACTCAACTTTGCCAATTGGTCTCACATCCATCACCGACCTACTTGGGGAACTTTCGACAAAGTTCAGTGACCATTGAGGGTATTAACCTTAAGATTTTACATGGGATAGACATTGATCCTCGATCTTTTACGTGGGAATCAAACTGATCTTTATTTTAAATGCAAGTTTTCAAAAGACATACGAATTCTGCAGAAATCTATAAAATGTTTAAAATAAAGTCCATTGAAATTACACTAATTTCATAAAATCTATTAAAATTCACAAAATCCACAAAAGTCATCACATAAAAAAATATTAATGCTATTCATTATCATTGGTGTTTAATACCGGTTTAGGCGACATCACATGCGTTATTAAATTATAGGTTCAATTAAATACAATAATTTATAATTCATTTATTAAGATTTATCATATATTGACACCTAAACTGATGCTAAATAGATTTTTTTTTTTTAAAAAAAAGTGTATAAAAGGATTCAAAAGTCCAATTGAGCCCTCGTTTGACCCGTATTATTTCAAATTATAATTTTTGGAATACTATTTTTCTTGAAGAATGAGTAATTGTAAAACAAGAAAAAAATCTTGATTCACGTGTAAAATTATTATGAAAGATTGTATGATCAAAAATAAGTGAGAAATAATTTTTTGAAATAACCAGGCCGAACAAAGCCAGAATACACCCCTAGAATGACTTGGAAGAAAAAATTCTTTACAAGACACGTGTTGCATTTGAAGAAGATCCGAATTCCGGATGGACTAATTAGGTATATAAATATCCAAGGATGATCATGTAAAAAAAAGAGGAAAAACTAGTAATAATTTAAAAGGCAAAGACTTTTTCAATTTTACCCTCATGTGAACTTGGAAGAGTGAGAGAGAGGAGAGAAAGAAAGTTAATTCACCGAAGACGACCACCCATTTGACTAACTGACGATCCGGAATTCGAGATCGCCATTTTCCCTTGAAGAAGGTGAGTGTTGGGAACTATTATATGTATTTTTTACAAATCATGGTTGTATTTAACCGAATATATAAAGCATGAAATATAGGATTTGTTGATTATCTTTGTAAAATTTGTTGTAAATCTATGAATTACGGAATAAAATGCTTGTTTGGGGGTGATTTGGGAGGTAGAGATCGTCGAAAATGGCAATATCTACCGCCAACTGCTCAGCAGCGTCACCGTCTAGGTGAAATTCACCCAGACAGCTCAGATGGGATGCCCATCTGGGCCCTAATGACATCTAGGCCCCAGACGCATCTAGGGCCAGATGCTGAGCTTTTTTTTTTTTTTTTTTTACCTAATATTGGGCTTTTTTAATATTAATTTCTTATTATATTATTTAATATTAATTATAGTTTAATTTTGTCTTGAATTTTAATTATTTATTTAATACTTAATTGAAATAAATAATTTATTTATTTAAAAATCAATCTAAATATTACATAGACAATTAAATTTTTTTTGTAAACAACTTGAAAAATTCACGAAAAATAGTTTATAAATAATAAAATATTATTTAGTTGTAAATAATAAACTATTAAATATTTGATCGTTTATTTATTCTATTAATTATAATTAATATTATAAACAATTATAAATTATTCTTTTACAATGAAATATTGAGTAAACAATTAAAATATTTATTTTAAATTACTTATTTAATTTGTTTTCAAAGCATTAAATTAACAATAAAAATAAACGGTTTAAAATATTTTGTTAAATTACTTAGTGAAATTGTTTATAAAACATTAAACAACCAATTTCAAATAATCATTTATTTAAAAATGAAATAATGTTTAGTTATAAATAATAAAAAATTAAATAAACAAAATAAATTGTTTCTTTGAATTGTTTATTTAATATTCTAATAATTATAATTAAATATTATATAAACAATTAAAATGAGGAATTTAGTTATAAAATCTTCTTTTACTTTGAAATATTAAGTGAGCAAGTAAAATAATTTATTTTAAATTACTTATTGAAAATGTTCAAAAAATATTAAATAAACAATTTAAAATAAATTATTTCATTTAATTGTTTATTTAATATTCTATTAATTAAAATTAAATATTATATAAACAATTATAATTTGTTTATAAAGCATTAAGTAAACAATTAAAATAAATTATTTCATTTAATTGTTTATTTTAATAGTTTGTTTAATATTTAATTACAAAAAATAGTGTAGTAGTCGACGTTATTCGGTTATTCTATTATTACATTATTTGTTGTTCCATTATCTATTGATTCTTGCGGATAGTAGTTAATGTCATTCGGTTAATTTAATTTTCTCATATTTGGTTTTATCTATTATATCTTGCACGAGATTCTAACATTTGAAATGTTGTAGGATGGATTACCATTTGGATGATACGGTGAGACAGATCACATGCAAAGTTACATCGAACTGTAACTTTGACATTTTTACAGTGGTATTAGATTTGCTCGACGAGGAGTACGCATGCATATTAAGGTGATCTTGCTTATGGCCATTATATTCATTGAGCGGCGTACAGTTTTCCAGGTAGCTGCTCGATGCGTTGCTATGTCAGCTACTTAAACTAGTTGACAGAGATGCCATCTATTTTGATCTTGGGGGCGAGGTAGCTAGATTTTCTATATTCGAGTTTGCCTTCATCACCAGATTGATGTGTACGGGCGAAGAAGCAGCCCGAGCTCATATTTCGAGAAACGAGAGACCGTTGAATGAATATTTTCACGGGCAGGCGACGGTCACTCCGGGGCAGTTGGTAGATGCATTTAGGGCATGCGAGGATATATCTGATAGGTTGAAGCTGGGTATGGTGCTTATCGTCGAGAGCGTACTCAGGTGTCATCACAGGAAGACATCGATCAACGTTTTTCATTTGGAGGTTGTTGATGACATCGATGCCTTCAACATCTATCATTGGGCAGAGATGTTTTGCGGATACGTTACGACACTTCAAGAGGGGGTATTCGATATTTAAGGGGGATAGACCAGAGTGAAAGAGCAATGCATATGGCCTGCCGTTGGCTTTGCAGGTAAATGTTCAACATAATGAATTATTTATTTATTTTTATTAAATTCTATATATAATAATTGTAACTATTGCAGATATGAGTGTACGAGACTGCTCCCATATTGGCTGCCCTCAGATTTATCAATGGCAAGCACAAGACAAGCCACTTACAAAACAAATATCATCTCTCATTGACGATCCTGAGGCATGTATTATACATTTCGCGATTTATATTGTATGTCATTTTAAAATTTCAATACATGGTCATTAACTCGGTAAAATGTCAATATGTTAGGTTGAAGTCATCTCTGAGTTGACCCCGTGGATAGATGAGAAGGGTCAGAGTTACATGTGTTGCCTATCTATCCCGTCCGCGTCAGATGATCATATGCCCGAGTCCATCATTGATCAGGATAATGTATGTTCATTGAATATAATATGTTGATTATCGTTTTGGTTTTTGAATTAAATTAATAATTCGTATTGTTGATTTTTCAGGAGTGCCGTCCAGTATCACTTCCGCCGCCGTCAAGGGCATCACCGATGTCGTGGGCCTCACCGTCGCCGATGGCATCACCGCCGCCGATCAGGTCTCATAGTTTATAGCGGGTTAGATGGGCGAGATTCGTTGAGAGTTGGGACGGCAGGTCGATGATCAGTATGCCAAATGGACAGATGGGTGAGATGCACCGAGAGTTGGGATCGTAGGTTGACGATCAATATGCTAAATTTTTCGGAGGAGATAGGCGCGATGCGACGAGAGCTCAGGGGACAGATCGACGATGTATATAATGATGTTGGAACTCTAAGTCGCCACGTGGTAGATCTACAGGGCGAGATATGGGACCTTCAGATTGAGGTCATTACGTTACGGGGCGACATAACAACCCTACGAGGGACTGGCAGTCAACGAGATGGAGGGGGTGATGGTGGAGTGAGTCAGATGGGGTATGATGATCTGCCGGGGCCAGGATGGGAGATTACGCCTCATTTTTTGAGGGGATACCAAAGGAGATGGATAAGGGGGTACCGACATAGGGGGGTACATGCGGAGGCGGAGGGGGTACCAGCGGAGGGGGATGGGGATGGGCTACCGACGGAAACAGAAGAGGGGTACCGGCGGAGGTGGGGGAAAAGGCAATGGCGCGGGGGTACCGGAGGAGGCCGATGGGGAAATGGCGGAGGCCGATGACATAGTTTTTGTGTCGGAGAGGACTGCGGAGGTGAGGAGGGGTACAAAGCGTGTTGTTGACGTGATACCGCTAGTAGTTGGTAAGAGACCGAGATTGCCATCATGGTACATCGTTTCCCCCTTCACGATCGAGGCAAAGAGATATATGTTCTTGGGTGGGACGTTCCCCAATCTCTTCCGCGAGGTCGACCCAGTTCGGCAAAAGGCGTTCGATGAATGGTTTAAATGCCTTAAGTATGGTAGGTATTTTATGATTTTCCTAAAGTATATACGAGATCATCTATACTTTTTGTAACACTTCACTTTTTTCAATTTTGTAGGGACATCCATAAGATTTGGGTGAGGACCATCTCGAACGCGAATATGTGGTTCAACGATGTACTGACGATGGGTGTTTGGCTCGGCGATGATGTAAATACATTCTCGTTGTTATTTTATTTAATTTATCGACTATCTCTTTTTATTGGCGTTAGCATATCGAATGGCTATAGAACTGTTGCGCAATCGAGCTTGGAGATAACCGAGATCTTTTAACATTCCGAGCCAAGTCATCCTTAGCTCCGAGTTCACACATGCCCTTGATATTGAGCATCGCATACTCTTACTCCAAGGAAATGGATATGTGGTGCCCGAATACATGTTGAAATGGGTCATTGGGCTAGAGCTGACATATGGGAAGCCGTTAACGGATTGTACACATGTACATTCCAATGATTGTAAACTCACACTGCTTTGCAGTTGAGATCGTATTTGCGGAATCGACTATATATGTGTACGACTCCAACTATAACTGTTTGACCTAAGGCCAACTACAATAGATACTGGAGCCGATGAGTGTGATTATTCTCATGATGGCCAGACATGCGATGATTCAAGTAAATGACAGATTAGTCATTCTACGGGATATGACGACGGTGAGACAAGAAGTATAATAAGAATTTACAAGTTTTTAATTTGAAAATTTAGTTTTTAGATGTTATCGAACTAATAATTATTATTTACTTGTAGGGACGACCGTGTTATATTCGCGATAAAGTATATAGAATTTTTTAGCATTGGTCGCAAGGTTGATACAATATATCAATATTTGATAGACATGTGGAGGTTGAAGTTAACTTGTAATTTGTATGAATACAATGTGATCCTTAGTACATTGTCTATTGAACATTTAATATTAAATATTAAATCAATTTAATATTACATAAACGATAAATAATTTAATCAATTAACGAATTAACAATTAAAATAAAAAATAATGAATTAATCAATTAACAATTAAAATAATAAATAATAAAATATTATTTAGTTATAAATAATAAAATATTAAATATTCGATTTTTTATTTAATACTTTATTAATTTCAATTAACTATTAGATAAACAATTAAAATAAGAAAATTAATTATAAATTTTTCTTTTACAATGAAATATTAAGTAAACAATTTAATTATATTGAATATTTAATGACAATAAATAAAAAAATATTATTTAGTTATAAATATTAAACTATTACATAATATTACACATCCGTTGAATTGTTATGTAGATGAGTTTGACTTGTATAAAATTGACGAGTATGTCATGTTGTGCCGTACTTGCGGTACTTACGAGGTCGGAAAATTCTCCAGTGGATGGTATTCTAGACGTATGTCTACATACCGGAGCACGTGGTCCGACTTCGGGTGACAACAAATTATTAAGTGAAAGAATATGATCAGGAACTTTCCATTCAGCTTCATTTGGTAGGAGGAAATATCGTTTCAGAATACGCCGCTTTCCAATTATCACCCATGTAATAATGATTGCATAAGGTGTGCGGAGGAAATCATCTATGTATAGCCACTGCATGCTTACACGGAAAACTCTCCAACTGAAACTTTTTACACGTGCATGTGTTATCATTCAAGTCAACGATGTATCTGATATTACTTCCACAGCTTACGGAGAAGCGAAACTAATACAATGGTTCCATCCATACCTTTCTCGCAGCCTCTAGAATTTTGAAGATTTTATCTTCCTGAGCCGGAGTCAGCACACTTGTGCAATTTTATGATTCCACACATCGGTTATGAAACTACTGTTGCAACTTGTTACAAACTTGCTCAATCATTGCAAAAATTGGTAACTCTCTATCCTTCTTGAATAGCGCATTGAGCGACTCAGCATTGTTAGACATCATCATGTTGTATCGACGTCCTAGAAAATGTGATCGTGCCCAATGTTCGATTCCTATATTTGTTAGATAAACCTATGCAGCACGTGATTTACTTTCTATTTCGACCATGTACTTTTCAAACTCTTCAAAATTGTATGCCTTTGCAGTTCTTCTAAACAATGCAACGATGACACTGCTCCGAAACTTCGTCTTGAGATTGCCCTGTATATGGTACATACGATAATCGTTATGTTTCTCGGGAAAGACTTTGGCGATACCATTTATTATTAGCTGTCCCCGGTCAATTACAAATGCAAGGTTCTCGACGTCTCCAATTACTTCCATCAACTTCGTAAAGAACCAACACATCGCTAAATCATTCTCTCCATCAAATATACCGAACGCAAGAGGGTAATTTTGGATGTTGGGATCTTGACACATAGCAATAATCAACTTGCCTTCACATCTAGCCTTAAGGTGTACCGTCGACTAGAATTACGGGTCGCACCGCGTCTCGAAATCCTCGTATGCATTGTCTAAGGCCATGAAGAAATACTTGAAGCAATTCCTATCCTCCGTATCAATATAAAATGCCGATCCATGATTAATTTTCTCCATGTTGTGGCAATATCTGACCAATTTAGCGTAACTCTCATCGGTTGAACCCATTAAGTCCTCCAATGCGCATTCTTTAACCTTCCTGAAACTTGTACATTATTTGTTCATCAATGAACCATGTTCGGGTCTGCCGGTGGTCATACTTACGAATTACAAAGAACTCATTCATGTCCATTTTCATCGCTCGCAAACACCAATGACAACTGTCGTCAATGTAGATAATTGTGTACGTCGATTTGTCTAATTTTTTAAATTTAAACTCAAAATTATGTCTTGGAGCAATTCGGTGCACAACTTCTGCAAATCTTTCTTTGTTTCGAACAATTGCTCGACATGTAAATCTTTATCATCGGGAAATATACGGGAACAATTAGAGGTACGTGTACTCATCCCAGCTTCTGAACCCGACCCATGTCGAAGACGGGGTAAATAAATCAAATCCTCATTCGTAAATTCATTTTCATTCTTGTTGTCTTGAAATAGCGAGAGAATTCTGTGCGTAATGGTAGAATCATGGTGAGGAACAACTGTACCGGGAATACCACATCATCCTTACGAGCTATCTCCATTGTGTTCCAAAAATCATTCACATTACGATCCCCTCCATCGAGATCTTCGTATTCACCATTGGGGACATTCTTTTTCACTAAAGTTACGCAAAGAAGAGTAGTCGTGCGAACTTTGTTTAATGCAATTAAAGCTTTCATGCCATTCTTAGAAGTAACCTTTGCATGTGGAACTGGAATGGATGTATGATCGTTGTTGAATAGAAATCTCAATTCCATGTCGTACTGAGAGGGATCGACGTTGAGCATGTTCTGTATCTCACGTTACATTTCTGCATACGATGTACTCGATGTCATTACAATTGGAATTGTGCTATGTATTTCACTTGTCCATTTTCAGATCCATCGACCATTTTCATTCTCTTCAAATTCACCAAAGTAAAGAACCGATACTGCAACCGATCCTATATCTGCTGTATTAGAAAACATATTTTATTAAAAAAAGTATAATTAAGAGGAAAAATGCATGTCAGGTGGAAATTAATTTAAATTAAGTGGAAAAATTCGTGCGGGCGTCTGGGCCGCACTGCTTTGGACGTGCGGGTCATCCGAGCTCGAACGACACGCACCCTTTTTTGCATCCGAACATTTTATAGATCGTAAATTTATCTAAAAATCTTATGTAGATGAATTTTTTTCTCGTTTTTGTTAAAAAGAATTATAGATCCATTTAAGATCGTAACATTTTCATATACATATGTCGAAATAAGTTTTGTAGATTAATATAAGGTACTAGTTTAACCGAAACCAAATTAAAAATACGTAAATATACTTACCGATTTCACTGATGGCTGTAAATAATATTTTCTTGTTGAGCGTTTGATAAATTTATCTGTTTTTAAGTTTGAAGCAAATGAAAAATGAAACTATTTTTATCCGTATTGGAGGAAAGTGATTTGATTTTGAAATTTTAAGTGGGAAGTGTTTGAAATTATTTATGAGTGTGTTTGGTGCATATTAAAATGAGAGAATACATTTTGTTTGAAGTGATGTAATGAGGAATTTGTGGTTAAAAAAAGAAAAAGTTATTGATGTGATGAAAAATATTATTTTATTGAAGAATATGTGGTTAAAAATGAATAAAAGAATGAGAATGAAAAAAATAATGTGGATCAAATTGGGGCTATAACTTAAAAATGGTATTATTATCTTTTAAACAATATCATATTTTTGTAATTGTAAATCATTTTAAGGATAGTTTCGCTTTTTAAGTTTCAAAAGGCTATTGTGATGGATGTTAAAAAAATTGGACAAAATGAAAAATGACACCTTTGGCGTGGTTAAACTGAAAAAGTACCCGTAAATATCCTCTTAGCTGTTACTTTTGGTGCAAAAGAGCAATTATTACCGGTTGTTTTCCAACGAAACCATGGCTTCAGAAACTCGTAAAGGTAACGTATAGATTCTCAATTCTCCAACTCTTTCGATTTGTGATTTTTAGGGTTTTTTTTTTCATTAATTAATGTAACGGGTATGTACTATGTTGTTTGTAATGAATAGTTATTTATCTCTCAGTTTTTTCATCGTCGATGTTTTATCATTATTTTTCCCTATGCGGTTGTAGTTCATCGGGTTTTTGATAAACACTACTCCGATCTGTCATTTTTCTCGTAGTTAATGGTTAATATATATTTTTGATGCAGTTGTAGTTCATCTCAGAGCCACAGGCGACGCCCCTATTCTCAAGCAAGCCAAATTCAAGGTTTATTCTTCTTTGATTACATCAGTTGTAACTGCATTCATATAGAATCTACAAAAAATGTTCTTCTATAATTTTTCTTATACTTTGGGTCCTTAAACTCTTTGCTCAAATGTAGAATGTTTCAGTAAAAAGCTCGTTCCTATTTTTTTTCTTTCTCTGGCTCTCTATGCTCTTCTGAGACAGCTGCCTACGAATTTCATTACTTTTAATTTTGACGATCTCCTTGTACCAAAAAAAAATAATAAAAAATGCTTGGGCAGTAACCTTTTGGATCATGTGAATATAACATGTTCTGGGTTGAATTTTGCATGATACCCTATTTGTTTTGTTTGCATACCTAGCACCAGTTCCAATTGAATGTGGGTTATGTAGAATTCTAATACAAGTCATGCTAATACAAGTCATATACGAGTCCTCATCATACAGAACTGGTGTGCATATGTTTTCTTTTGTCCACGAATCATTATGTTTTTCTCCTTCTGAGGAAATGATATTGAGGGAGTCCAAGAATATCTGTTTATGTTTTTACCTGTCAAATTTTCTTCAAAAGCAGATTTCTGGGACTGACAAGTTCGTGAAAGTAATTGATTTTCTCCGCCGGCAACTTCACAGGGAGACATTGGTAGGTAGTTTTTATCCTTTTCCACGCGTTGTTCAAAATGTAAGTATATTGCTTTGTAACTAATTTGTTGTTGTTATCCTAGTTTGTGTATGTCAACAGTGCCTTCTCGCCAAATCCGGATGAGTTGGTGATAGACCTGTACAATGTAAGTTGTTTTTTGAAGTATTTTATACCTTCGCTTCATGGTTTATTATGGTTATCTCCTCTTTCTTTGTCTGTAGAGGGATTCATGGTCATAGAATGAGAATAATTCATCGCCACTTACTAACTTGTTTTAGGCTTTTAGTGAAATGCATCACTGCAAAAAACCACACAATAGGAGAGACGAAAGATTAAACGAAGAATATCACTTTGATTGCAAAAAACCTCAAAATAGGAGAGACAAGATAGAATAAATGAAGAATAGAAAGAGAATCTAACATTGATTTACTTGGTTTGGCTTAAATAAGCTTACTTTTGCAGGCAAATATGAGAGTAGGAAATTGTAATGATTTCTCCTTTCTCATTGAAGTCTTCTCTCTACCTTCATTCCCACGAATGCAGTGAGAACCTAGCTCTAAATTTAACCCTACCGACAACATCATAAATCAGGTTCAATTCACACAAAATGGGCCGAGTTTGTATCCTAGGGTGCTTCCAAGGCATTTTTTGTCACTTTTTGGCCAAGCCTCCAATTCATGACGAATGCTCATTGTTTCCCATTTCAAAATTATCTGAAACTGATGTGAATAGGAAAATGGAATGGATCTCTTTGTTAAGCAAGTGAGCGCACGTAAAATCAACCAAAATCAATTAATGAGCAATCAACTACCGAAATTACGTCAATTATTGAATGTTATGGATGTTGAATGGAATCTGTTGCTGAATGGAATTCCCTCAAATATGGATATTGATTGCTAAATTTGCCCTTAATTAGTTGTTGTTTCTTCATCATTATTGGACTTCATTTCATACATTTTTACTTTTATGCTTTAAATAATGCATTGGAATGTAACACTCAGAAGACGATCAAATTGAATAACGTCATTTTCATGGATTGATTTTCCAATTTATATTATCGATTTGAATAGGTATTCGCGCGAATCAACAGTTTCCTTAGTGACTGTTCATTATCTTCTTTGTTGTACTAGACTAGAAACTTAAGCAAGGTTGGGTCAAAATTTTGGCTCGAGCACAAGGGATCAAGAACATTATGTGTAACAATCCGACCTCTTGCCTAATTGGTATCAAAATTCAACTTAAATCTCTCATGCAGTGGTCTTGAGTTCTAATTTTGGGGATGTTATGGAAAGTCGTTAGGGGTAAGATGGGTTAGGCTCTCCCATAGAGGACAGTACGCAAGTTAACAGTTTCGACATAGAGGTCGGGTCGTTACAAAAAAAAAGCACATTTTTTGTAACTACTCGAGTCTCGTTCCCAATCGTTCTTTTACGTATTGTCTGCTTTGAGAGAGAATCTTTCCTCTTACCTCTAACGACGTTCTGTCGTATCCCCTAAAATTCGAATTCAAAACCTCTGCTTTATAAGAGATTTAAGTTGAATCCCGGTACTAATTGGACAACTTTCTCAATTGAAATCAGGATTTAACTTAAGTTTCTCATAAGGCAGAGTTCTTCAATTCGAATCCTTGGAATGCGACAGAATTCCTTGAGGGTAAGATGGGGCTTAGATTTTCCCAAAAGCGGACAATATGTAAGAGAGCGGCTGTGCACGAAGCTCAGGTCATTTTTTTTGTAGTGACCTAAACATCGTGGCCATTCTCTTACGTACTGTCTACTTTGAGAGACATCTGATCTTCTTACTCTTCACAAATTCCTATCGCATTTCGATGATTTCCGATGATTAGTTGCCCAATTAGTATCATGATTCAACTTAAATTTCTAATAAGGCAGGTATCGAGTTCCAAGATTCAACTTAAGTCTTTCATATGACAGGGTCTTGAGTTCGAATCCTGGAGGATGCGACAGAAATTCGTGAGGCCGCAAACAGTACGGCTGGGTACAAGGCTTGGGTCGTTACATTATGACTTGTGACCTTTGGTTTAGGCAAAGGACATTTCAAATTAACCATAGAATCTGCAAAAAGTGTTTTGGTTGATTTTTTGTCTAAATACTTGCACATTATTTTCATAGGGGCACTCAAGCATGTTATGTATATCACTTCTAAGCAATGTTATGAAAATCGGCCCGGCCATGACATGGAGAAGCTAAATTGTCAAACGGATAAACCGAGGTTGAACTGTGATTGACCCGAAAATTAAAATAATAAAATAATGATCATTCTACATATACATAAATGTTGACACATTGGTTTACACCTTAGTGAGTTGGCAGATTTTGGTGCATTGATTTTAACAACACTTTTTCAGTGCGTGACTAGATTTTTGACACATAAGGGGATGTTATCTAAGGTGTAAGAAATATGTGTACACGTAGATTAATCAAATTTATAAATATAAACAAAAGTTTTTATTAATATTTTAATTCTAAAAACTATTAGTTAATCAATAAAACTTATGATACAATTAAGTTATAAGTAATTGGGCCAAAAATTACTTTCAAATGCATAGAGAGCCCATCTAACTGTAGTCCAAGCCTACCATTTTCATTTTATTCTAAGGTTGCCTCATTTCTTTTCATTGTTTGGTAAAGTTTGGTAAAGTGTTGTTTTCTTCCAATTTTCCAACAACAACAGCTCTTATTTCTCATGCATACAAATTCCTGTATATGTATATATGTATGTGTGTGTATATATATTGTGGCCTTTTCCTTATGCTACTTTCACTTGCGTATTTATATATTTTCATTTTTCTTTTAAAATTAGTTAGGATTTTGGATATTTGGAATAAAATGGAGTACAAAAGCTTCACTATAGAGATGGTGGGACTCCGGTGACTATTGGCCAAGGAAATGGAAACTTTGTTGTCTATTTCACCATTTTTTTCTTTTTTTTGGGACAAAATCAATCGTTAAACTTGCAAAAACCTGTTTCCAATTTACGAGTTCCAGTTGAACCAGATGGTTCACCGGATTTTTTGCCGGTTTCTTTTCATCTGATTTTTACCCTTTAACTGGATTGGATTTTTGCAGGTTCCCTGTTTTTCCGGTCAGGCCAGCCGGACTGGTCTGGTTTTCAAAACATTGCTTTTAGTGTTGTTTGTTAATATGAAATGGCCTACAATGTGGTTTTATGTCTATGTTTCTTTTCTTGGGGAAGATGGTTATGTAATACTCGAAAAATAATTTTAATTTTATATTGCCAAGTATTGGCAGCAGTCAATGGATATGATGAATTTTCTTTTCTAAGAAAATGATCAATTTTTCTTAAAATTGGTTTTTGTCTTAACTGAGCTTACACTCCTCCCTAGGCGTTAACGCCTTTGTATAAGAAATTAGTTAGCTACCTATATGCTAATTTTATTGAAAATTTTCAAAAAAATTAAAAATTTTGAACTGAAATTACTTTGGAAAGTGGTAAGGTTGTTTTTCTTCTCTTGTTAAAGCTCAGGTGTGGCCCTGAATTTTCTACTTGAAAAGTTTCAAATTTATCTTATCTTTTTTCCTATTTTCTCTAATTGCTTGCGTGAAGGATACTGATTTTTTTTTGCCATATACAGAATCTTGACTCTTGAGCTCTACTACTATTTTTATATTTCTCATCATTTAAGTTTTCTTGTTTAGAAATATGATATTTGTTTCAAACCTTTGCCATTTCTCTCCTCAGGAATCTCTTGAGGAGTTCTTTCATTATGTGGGACTTTCCTCCTCCTTTTGCTCTTTCCTTTTTAGGGTTGTGCTGGTAATGGAGGAGGAGGAGGGAGGAGGGAGGAGGCACAGTGGTGCAAATGGGTGGAGGAACTGGTGGATTGCATTAGCATATGAATAGATTCATGGGCGACGGGTGGTGGGGTGGCATGTGGAAGTTGAATAGTAGGTGGTCTTTTTACTAAGTTTATATTGAGCCTTTGATGCCAAAAAGGGCCTTCCATGAGGAAAAAATATTTGAGTCCCTTTTTCAATTTGACTAGAGAAAAAGGCGTTAGTAAGACACTTTACAAAATGATTAACTAAGGAAGGATAGTTCAGAATCAATAAGTGGAAATTTGACAAGGTCTTGCCCACTTATATATAGGTAGGGTTATCATGAAATTTATGATTTGGTTTCATTCATCTGCGTAACTTTATATAACAGAATTGTCATGGATTATAGTGGCCGAGCTTAGTATTTTCCTAAAATATGCTTCTATATCTTTGCTTGTTACCTGATTAGAAACAATCTTTTAACTCTGAGAGAAATGGAGCATGATGTGACATAGATATTGTATTTGCATTGCAGAATTTTGGCATTGATGGTAAACTGGTGGTTAATTACGCTTGCTCCATGGCATGGGGGTAACCATTAGCAAGGCGTAGGCAGTGTACATTTGGTAGGTTGAAATGGTAGTAAATCCCTCCACATCGACTATTTGTGAACTCAATGTGATTTATCTTTGCTCCTGTGGTTCTTTAAAGTTTTCAACTGTTAAACGATTGTTAATACACTTCCAACATTTTATAAATTGTTAATATCCAATTTGCAAAAGTACTATCTTAGTCTGACTCAGTAAATCAGACATGGAGGGGTTGTGCTATGAGGATGATTAATAAGGAGAAATGTAATACATCTTTCAATTTACTTGGTTTTCTTCTGCTTTATTGATTTTGTTCGGTTCTGGTTGAATTTTGGATTTGCAACAAATTTCACCATTCACCAGTGTTTTCTATTTCTATTTTGTTCTTACTTTTAAGTCAAATATATATTTACAGAAAGTTAAATATTATCTTCTTTTTCTGTTAGAAAAGAAGCAAAAACTTTGGATTCCAAGACCATGCATTTGCTATTTTGACTTTTCTTGAGAGTTGACCTTGTTCACATTTGTTACTATATAATTTTTGTAATTCTAGAATTGAACAATGGCAAAAATAACATGAAATTCTTTCAAGTAATGAATATTCAGGCACCTTTAAATTACACAATTTAAAATGCCAATAACTAAAAAAATGAAGAAAATGAAAATTATATGCATTACATCTTGCTTACATACTCTCTGTTGTAAATGATATGTCAAAACACACTACAATGTTAACATTTAAAACTGGCTTCAAATAACATGGATGAATTTGACAAGCATTCTGATCCAATCCAATCAATAAGCAAAATTAAATGGTTTGAGTTTTTCCCCCCCCCCATTTCATGAGAAAATTCGATAGTAACAATAGGGGAACATGAAAGCAAACATCAATGTAGGGATTAGAAAAGTACCCGCCTGAAATGAGAGTTAATTACCCCAATAGTCACTGAACTTTACCGAAAGTTTCCACTAGGTCACTAAACTTTAAAAACTATGTGGTTAGTCACTAAACTTTCGAAATTGCAATTCAAAATCACCTCATTCGTCATTGAACTTTGCAAAAAGTTTTCCAGATGATCACTGATTCAGTGACGAATGTGGTGATTTTTAAAGTTCAGTGATAGATGAGGTTGTAGTTTCGAAAGTTTAGTGACTAATCACATAGTTTTTAAAGTTCAGTGACCCAGTGAAAACTTTTGGTAAAGTTTGGGGTAATTAACTCAAGAAATGACAATACAGTTTCTGCTTGCAATTTTTCTACTGAAGATGGAATTGATGTATGGTACTTGAGCACCGTAAACACCACACATGCACATGCTCTCATCTTCACACCCCAGTCCCTATAGCATAAACATACACCCATTACCATAATCAAGTCCCTAAACAATAAAACACAGGAGGTCAAAAAGTTTTACTCTCAAGCAACAATAAAAAAAAAAAAAAAAAAAAAAAAAAAAAGAAGAAAAACGAAACTGCAAGCATTACTATATATAAATATCAAATAGCTATGTCATAATCAAGTGATCACAATTCGATATCGTGATCTCTTTCATTGATCTTATTACAAACCTCCTTGAGCTCATTAATATTTATTGGTTTCGTTATGCAGTAATTATTAAATGCATGTTTGTTCTGAATATCATTACATCCACTGAATTCTTTCGTATTAAATTATGGTTTAGAAAGGCATTGCTTAGATTAGGAGAGACCATATACGAAGGAGAATGGCAAGAGAAGTCACCCATGTTTTTACAAAAGGGATTAAATAGGTCAAAAGGGTTTAATGACAATCATACAACCTCAAGATCTCATCTAACATTCCAATTCTCGTGATTTGATATTTTCACTCATAAGTACTAGATATCAGTTCATTTAGACTAGACTTTGACACGAGATACTATAAGAATGAATGCAAGTTGTTTTATACACCTCATGAAGTCTTACAACTATCTAACTCACACAAAATGTCGAAGCATGAATTCCATTAACACTTTTCAAATCTTCATAAGAAATAGTTCCCTTAACATGGTTTAGCAATTTTCTTCAATAATAAATTTCTCTTTTTATAATATTTACAGAAACAATTCGTCCTACCGAGAAAGTTTTATTTTTTCTTCCAGATCAGGTTCTACATTGTGAATTCCACACAAAATGTTCTGAAAATTCTCTGTATAACAAAGTTTTCGCTTTAGAATTACTAATGTTCATACAAAAGTATTTTGTTGAGATTGATTTTTTGTAATAAGATTGATTTTTTGTAATAATCTTTTTTCACAATTTCTGCCAAATCATCGAATTCTTTGTATGTAATAGATATATAGTTTTCTAAGTGCAATTGCAGAGCAATAACAAATGGACTCCTATTATATAAAACAAATTCAAAAATTCTCCACACAGCTTCAGGTGGAGATACTCATCTAGGTGATTGATACATTTTAATTTCATCATAAACAAGTTCGGGATCATTTTCATTGTAGTAAAATCAATTTTGTCGTGACGTTTATAAACATATTTATATAAATACTTAACAACTTGAATTGATGAACATATCTCAACATCAATATGAGAATTATACTTCATTAATAAGTATGTGTTGTATGGAACAAACCATCTATTATCTAAAAAATGATTTTTAATCTTCACTCTTTTCCTGTTATTAGGTTGTTTATATTTAGGGTAACATTTTTCATTAATAATTGTGTTCTTACTAAAAAGATTTTAACAAGGGAATGTAGATAAGTATATTGAATCTCATTAGAAATCTCAGCACTAACAAATTTATCAACCAATTCATGAGATGTAATCTTACAATCATTTTTTAGATTCAATAAAAAATGCACATGTGGGAGCCATCTTTTTTGAAATTCTATAACATATATATGTGCGGCAACCCGTCCAAATATTATTTCTTTCAAAACATCTTCCTTTAATTGTTCAAGTTTTGCTCTAAAAACACAAGCTATTAAATGAGGTCTATTTTGAGCTTCATCATTATACTTCAATTGTTCCTTAATTTTTGGCCAATGGTTGTCTCGTTCTCCACGTCCATTATCGTTAGATATTGTTGAACAAAGTGGATGAAGAACAAAAATAAAACTAGCAACAATAAATCTCCAAATGGAAGGTTTGAACACGATTATGAATCATTTTTCTCAAACGATATTTGCCGCTACCGAGTTAAGTGATTGAAGGTTTCAATGGCAAATAGTTTGTAAAAGTAAACAAACCTTAATCCAAGTATGAATCAACCAATCAAGACTTGGAAAAGAAACTTTGAAGAATAAAATAAAAAATTGGGTTTGATCTTTGATTTTGGATGTTGATGAATCAACCTAATGTTTGTGATGTCTTCAGTCATGAAAACCATTCATATATATAGAATTACAATAACCAAGTATGAAAATGTGCAAAAACCAAGCCAAAAAGGTGTAAAACTTTTCGAAATGACACTAGATTTCAAAACTATAACGGACAAATATTTTGTATTGGCGACTGCCCAGTACAAAATTAGACGCACACCCAATTCAACAAAATAGTCGTTATAATTACAATATAAAGCCACGCAGTCAGCTTGGGCGCCATCACTATTTTTAGTTCTCATTTTGTTTTTGCGTGTTTTTCTCACGGTTGACCATTTTCATCACTTCCAAAATCACTTGTCATTATTAATTTGAACAACAAACTCTACCCATACATTTCCTTGGATTCACAAGTAATATATATTTATTTACCACTCATTTTTAAAAGTAAAATTTAAGCAAAATAAAATGATATCCAAACAAAGGCGAAGGCATTAAATAAATTAACTTTTAAGTTACTCAAAAGAAAAAACAAAAACAAATAAATAAATAATACATAATTACCATAGTTTGAAAATACAATTTCATATTGAATTCAAAAATTGCAAACATAAAAATTATGAATCACATTTACAAATTTAATTTCAAATCTCACATTTTTTTCAAGTCATAAATTATTTGTGGATCACAAATTACTTATTTTTATTGATCACAACTACTCATTTTATGATAATAATTAGCCAAATAGTCATATACATTCTTCTTCGCACCCCAATCCTCCACTACCACTGGCATCACTCAACCACCACCATCATCGCACCACCGCTACCAAGTGTTCTTCAAATCTAACATCACTTCCACCACATGTACTAACAACCATTGTTGCAACAACCACCACCACCACCACCTGCACCTCCAACCAACCACACAGACACGAACAAACCATAAATGTAGCGTCGCCACCACCTGCACCAATAACCCAACACATACACACAAGAAATTGTAGTTTGAACCACCATAGATACATGGCCACCTCCACCTCCACATCCATCGCACACCATCTACACCAACAATCCAACAAATAACCAAGGGCGGACCTATCATTGAAGTTCAGTCAAGACGGATGTTGACCAGTCAACGTCGACAATTAAAGATTGTAATGGCGATGTCGTTCATTAATATTTAAAACTTAATATATATTATTATGTTAATAACAATATCAAACTCAACAAGTGTCATAATGGTAAGGATTCTAATAATCTTTAAGGATAGTCACGGGTTCGACTCTCCCTTCCATATTGCCATTAATTTTGGTAAAAGTTATAAAATGGTAAAAATTGAAGTACTAAAAATATATGAATTGCAACTATTTTACAATAATAAAGCCACTTGTATATCATTTTTGTATATATATCATCCTTGTTGATAAGACGAGAATGCAAATAAAAGAGACACTTCTTCAACCCATTAGTCCAAATAATGTTTCTACCAAAATTGGATCAATACCAACTATTTTACAATAATAAAGCCACCTGTATATCATTTTTGTACATATATCATCCTTATTGATAAGACTTGATTGATGATTTTTTTTTTAAACTCACATTGTAGCTTGATATGTTACATGATACTATTATTGGACTCCTTAAAACACCATATTTTTTCATCAAATCACCCCCCGCACCTGACACCGTGTATTTTCACTTAACCCTAATCAACATATGCCAATTAAAAGCCAATATTGTTGCTGTGGATGGCCAGCCCTCGGTCTTATTACTAGAAGAGGTGGAAAGTGAATCGCGTTGCACTAAAAATTGGGAACAATTTTCTGTGGAGGGAAAAGGAGACGCGTTCATCACCCTCTTGGCACCTATTGCAGAGATTTATACGAGGATACGTCATCTTCTTCATCGGAAGGTAATATCAGATTTACTCGTGTAAACACATACTGTAAATCAGTTGGATTTTGATTGTTGGTAATGATTTAATTTCAACACAACCTCGATCTAAGATTCCGTCCAGCCTTATCACTATTATTTTCTTCTAGCTCCTTTATTGGGCTTTACATGTTGATTTCCCACTCGATTTGATTGATATGAATGTTTTAATTTAAACGATCTAAGATCCGTCAGGCCCAGCCTTATCGCCATTCTTTTCTTCTTCTTCATTTGAATTTAGTTTTTACAAAATTTCTGTTTCTTGATGATAATCTTCGTTACACAACACCGATTTTCTCGGCAGTCTCTCTTGAATTATTTAAGTGCTTGTCGGGTTTCATTAAAATTTTAAGGTATTATTGGTAATGCAATTCTTGATTTTCCCCCTTTTTAGGAAGATTTCATCATGTACTTTGAAATATCCAAGTTCTGTAGTAATTTAATACACTTGTTCTTTCATTTTCTTCTTTATTTGCATTTTTAACATTTTTTGCTGTGAACTTGCTTTTCTTTTACCATCAAAATAAAAGTTAGCTGACCCTGTTTTTATATCTAAGAAAACTTGTAGCTCCAGGTGATTTCTGTGATACTATGGCGAGCGTTGATGAACCACTGTATCCAATAGCAGTATTAATAGACGAGTTGAAGAACGATGATATTCAACTGCGGCTGAATTCCATTCGAAGACTATCTACCATTGCTCGTGCCCTTGGGGAGGAGAGGACACGGAAGGAATTAATCCCATTTTTGAGTGAGAATAATGACGATGATGATGAGGTGCTTCTCGCTATGGCAGAAGAGTTGGGCGTGTTTATTCCGTATGTTGGAGGGGTGGAGCATGCCCACGTATTGCTCCCACCCCTGGAAACACTTTGCATTGTGGAGGAGACCTGTGTGAGAGACAAAGCTGTGGAGTCCTTGTGCAGAATTGGATCACAGATGAGAGAAAGTGATTTGGTTGATTTTTTTATTCCTCTCGTGAAGGTTAGACAACACCGTGCCATAATTCATAATCTATGCTGATCTTTTGAGCGATGCCGTTTTTGTTACATATTGGTTGCAAGCAGCTTGCATATATCAGTGTGGGATAATTATGAATCAGTATTAGATTTTGTTTTCTGTTCCTTTCTCTAGTAACCTTGGGGACATTTTAACATTTATATTTGCAGTATGAAAATGGAATTGATTGAACACTTATATTTTGTTTCTTTGGAGAATTGAACACATGCATTAAATAAATTTCAGTGTGAGATCGTGCTGATTTAATTGCTTCATTGAAGTGTTGCTATTTCTGCTTCTTCTATTCACTGATTTATTTATTACTTTTGCTTACAGAGGCTGGCAGCTGGCGAGTGGTTTACAGCTCGAGTTTCAGCTTGTGGACTGTTTCATATTGCTTACCCAAGTGCCCCAGATATGTTAAAGACAGAATTACGATCTATATACAGCCAGTTATGCCAAGATGATATGCCAATGGTGAGAAGGGCTGCTGCAACAAACTTAGGGAAATTTGCTGCCACTGTTGAAGCCGCTCATCTCAAGACTGACATCATGTCCATGTTTGAGGATCTTACACAGGATGGTAATTAATTTTTAATTTTTCAGTCTTACAATTGTTAGTAATGGTGAAGCTAATCATCTAAGATGTCATGACGTGTCTAGATTCCAGTATTACTTGACATGGTTCAATTAATCTATCAAACACTTAAAAGTTTATGCAAGAGAAATTGGAAAGTGAGGACGGATTTGTGATAGCAATGCATAATTTCTATGTCTGTTTAATCATTATAAGAACCTATGTTGAGCGAAGTTATGTTTCTTTGAAAATTAATTTGGTGTTGAGTAAATACTCAATACCCAAATTGGCTTACAAAGTGCATCATGATATGATTTAAGTGCTTTCTTGGACGTCTCAGAACTTACCATTGGTAATTACCTACGACCTATTTGAAGATACACGAAAAGTTTATTCTAGTCTACCTCGTGCTTTTGTTTTAGATTCATTGTTTCACTCTGTTTCAAGCAATTTTATTAGAGGAAATTGTGAAAATCTGAGATGGATTTGTTTACTTTTGGTATGAATTGGGTAAGCTTGCTTTGTAAGCATTCTGGTTAGCTGGATTTATAATAGTGTCTTCTTCTTCCCTTTTCCCTTACATGTAAAGGTAGAAAACGCAAACAAAAAAGCGTGTCAAATGTTCTAGGTTATGGAAAAAGTAGCTCTTAAAGCTCAGGCCTGTAATCGAATAACTGAAAAAGTAGCTTAAGGTGTTTGAAGAAAGCCTCATTTCAGGCGGCTGTCAAGGCATTCGCCTCGAACAACATTTTTAAACATGATTTTGTGGTGGCAATGAACTAACATTAACTTTATTAATGCCTCTTTTCAGACCAAGACTCTGTTCGGTTACTCGCTGTTGAGGGCTGTGCTGCTCTTGGCAAGTTGTTGGAGCCTCAAGATTGTGTTGCACATATTCTCCCTGTAATTGTCAACTTTTCACAGGTACAATGCAAAATGCAATCTATGTTGTTCTTCCAGTTGTCTCTGCCTTACCTGCTTGTTTTGGAGCCTTCTTGGTAGCCATTTTTTCTAGTTTGTCATGTTGCTTTATAAAGCTTTATAAAGTTCATTTTATCTAGGTATTTATGTGGATAATCACCTATGATGCACCGACACGGATACGCGTGTCCGACACGATACGTGTCGGATACGTTGACACGCGATTTTTGAAAAAAGTACAAACACGACACGTTGATTAAATTCTTAAAAAAATTTCATTTATATACTATAAATTTAGTTTTATTCTTATTATTAATTTTTCTTGTTGAAATCTTTTAAACATGATTACCTATTTGTTACTTGCTAATAACTTTGAATTAACAATATATAATATTTCTAATATAAAAAGAAAAATGATTACGGTAGAGTGTCCGAGAAGTGTCGGTATCAACTCGTGTCGGACACGGACACGCTACCCTTATTGAAGTGTCCGTGCTATAGAGATAATCACCATTGTCGACACAACAATGTTTTTTCTTGGAAATATTTTTATGTACTTATGCTATTTAGTTGTACAGTTGTGGTCTATTTAAATGCTTTATAATTGTAGCTTACTTTCATCTAAACATTGCATATTCATATTTGATATATTTTTTAGGGGTTCATAAAAGATTGTTATATTTTCGAAACAGGATGTCTTAACATGGTACGCTCATGGCTATCTCAGGCAGTTATTGTAGCTTGATTTATTTTTATCCTCAGGATAAGTCTTGGCGTGTTCGCTATATGGTTGCTAACCAGTTGTACGAGCTTTGTGAAGCAGTGGGACCTGAACCTACCAGGTAATTATTTAATCTATACTTCTATTTATCCATCTTCTGCATTTCGTACTTCTGTGTGGACACTGTCATTAAAATGTTGTACATGTCCAAGAGTGTTATGGGTGTTTGAATATGAAATTTGATGCCTTCTTGGTGATGTCTATACTTAAGTTGTAATCCTTGTAACTTAAAGTACAACTGTAGTTAACTTTACTGGTAAACAAGGATGTAGATTAATTATAATTTCCTTTCTTCTTTCACTTCCGTGGATTGTTATTTTTGTCATGAAGTATGTGACTTAATGTGATTATTTATTTCAAGGACGGATTTGGTTCCTGCTTATGTGCGTCTACTTCGAGATAATGAAGCAGAAGTACGTATAGCAGCTGCTGGTAAAGTCACCAAATTCTGTCGGATCCTTAACCCTGAGCTTGCTATTCAGCATATTCTTCCATGTGTGAAGGTACACAGCAGGGCTCTTATCCAGCTGTATATACATTTTAGTTAATTGAATATTTTGTTGAGTTGATGTCGTGTATCCTTTCACAATCTCATAATTGACAGTGATATCTGGCAGGAATTATCATCAGATTCATCGCAACATGTTAGGTCTGCTTTGGCTTCCGTTATAATGGGAATGGCTCCTGTGTTAGGAAAGGTAAAGATTCTGAACTTTTATTTATTTATTTTTATTTTTGATAGGTAATCATGAAGATTCTGAACTTTAAGTTGAGGGAAATTCTTGTTCTGTAATTATTTCATTAATGGATGCACAGCTGGATTTGGATATTCTTTTTCTTTTGCACGTCATTAGCCATGTAATTTGACATTGTTGTCAAAGAATGTATTCTATTTGCAATGTTTTAATTTTAATTATCTCAGCCAATGGTTATGAGACTAGAAAGTGGTACGATGTGCTCCGTACCTTCTTATAGCATGAGAAGTACCTAATTCACTAATTGTGTCATAATTTATTACACTCTGATGCTCGGACTTTTCGAAATGGACGAAGTACCCGTGTGAGACACGACACAACATGAGTATGAGTATGCGATATGTGTCGGATCCTCTAAGTTTCAACTGGATACTTCGTCGTTTTTGCTTTTTTTTTTTTCTTCCCCTTCTTAGGCGACAACACAAGGTTTTCCTTTCTTTTTCTTCTATATTTTCTCTTCGCCATTTCTTCCTATTTTTTCCTTCTTACCTCTCTGTATCAATGGTTTATGGTTTTCTTTGTATGAAATGAAAATACATTTCATATAGTGCAACTTAGTATTCCATTAAATTTAAATTGTAATCAAGTCTCTCATTTTCTATTTTATATAACATTTATTAATTAATTTTTCATAATTGAAAACTAAACCTCAAAATTCTATTTTATTTGTTTTAACCCCTTATTCAATACTTATTTCCTTCTTTGTGAATGATTGATTTTGGTCTATTTAAAATGACATCTTGGGTTAATAAAATAAATTGAAATTTGAAAGATATACCCACGTACGCGTGTCCAAAATTTGGACTCTTTTTAACTATATCCCCGTATCCTACATTTTAGAAAATAATGGATCCGACACTTGGATACATACCTGTACCCAAGTCCAAGTATCTTAGATTACACTGCTGTTTTTGCTAACCACTCTGATCTTAACTTGGTTAGCTGCTAGAGCTGTTGCCTTAATATGGTTTTGGATTTTTGGCTTCATATTTACGCACATCGTTTGTTAACCTTCATTAGTTACAATCTGAGTATACAGCTATCTATCTAGATATGGTCTCACTGTTGCTTATTCATCTTTTATTTCTTGTTTAAACCTGTACTAGACTGTATATCATCTCTGTGAATATTTGGGGAGACCATTCACTTCCACCATTGTAATGGTTGTTGAGCCCATTGATTATCAGTTACATGGTGGCCTGTCTTCAGGACCCGAATGCTTGATATCATCTAAGTACAGAAAATAGAAAAAAAGAAAAATTGTTGGCACTTAATATGTCCTTAGATATTGTTAACAAAAAAAGAAAAGGATAACTGATCTTGGATGCTCTCCATCCGTTCTTAGATTATTTCTGGGTATAATTGAAAATTTCACACAACTGTAGGTTCCCGGGATGGTATTTGGTTGGTATACCAACACTACTACCAAGTTTTAATATGTGATTCTGTCACCTAGTTGTGGACTCCTGTTCTGCTTGTTTGGCATTTTTACTTCCACGTTTCCTCATTTTTTTATATAATTAATTTAATTTTACAATAGATATTCTATGTACTTACTTGGCTAAGCTTTGAAGTGCTTATAAGCAGCAGGTCCCAAAGAACGTGTAGAAAAAAGTAATTACAAGTTGTAAGTCCTAGCAAATATGTGGATAAAAATACAGTTTGACCAACTTGTAAACACTTATAAACGTTGCCAAACATGAAAAAATATCTTTCTTTAGTGCCACTATCATGTTGCAGTGCAGTTTTTAACCATGGGGTTTTCTGGTTGATGCAGGATGCAACAATTGAACAACTTCTTCCAATATTTCTCTCCCTTTTGAAGGATGAATTTCCAGATGTACGCCTCAATATTATCAGCAAGCTTGATCAAGTCAATCAGGTTTGCAGTCTTTTTAGGGGTCAAACTGTGTTCTAAACAACTGTTTGTGGTTGATTACTGTGTCAACCTTTTATAACTGGGTTCAACTCATATTTATTGCTCTTTCTGTTCAAGCAGGTTATCGGAATTGATTTACTTTCTCAATCTTTATTACCAGCAATTGTTGAGCTGGCAGAAGACAGGCATTGGAGGGTTCGACTTGCCATCATAGAATATATACCTTTATTGGCTAGTCAATTGGGTGTAGGATTTTTTGATGATAAGCTTGGTGCACTTTGCATGCAGTGGCTACAAGACAAGGTTGATATTCTGTTCAAAATTTTGTTATCAATTGGAATGTAGAATCATCACATGCTCTGCGATTTTTTTCTTTTCATCTTTTGCTGAATGCTCTGGAATTACAGGAGCTGCTAGTTTGAAACTTGAAGTCTTAACTAGATGTTTCCTTTTCCTTGTTTACCTTCGGATGAGTCGAGTGAGAATTATTTACAATGCAACTAGGGTTTAACATTTGATATTTTCCCTATTCCTTTTTCTTCTCTGTTCTCCATCTCGGACATTTATCTTTATTTACTTTGTCATTTATGCTTTCATGTACAGATATATTCTTCCTGCCAGCTTTCCTGCTATTTGGCCCCTTGTTATTTTTTGATATACTTTGAGGAGACAAACACCTTCAAATAGAGATGAATTACTTGTCTAACATCTCTGCTATCCGATTCAGGTTTACTCTATCCGAGACGCTGCCGCTAATAATTTGAAACGCCTTGCGGAAGAATTTGGTCCAGAGTGGGCAATGCAGCATATAGTTCCTCAGGTTTGTGGATGCTATCAGAAAATTCTCCCCCTTTTGCTATGCTTAGATTTGAAATACTTGTCTTTCAAATAACTTCACTGCTGATATGGCTTCCAGTAACTTTTTCCTGGTAAATGGAATCAAAGTAGAATTCTTGATAACAATTTTTGACTTCTTAGTTTATTCGATTTTGGAATGGATTTTTCTTTGATTTGGATGTTGCACAACAATTGAATGGATAGTTTTATCATGATTTAATGCAGTCTTACAGCATGTTTGGCAGTTTAAAATAATTGGTTTAACTATAAATAGATAGAAATGAATGGTGGATTAATGGGTATTACTTGTGGGTCTCAAGAGATGTGTGGGTAAAAAGTGGTTTGACCGATTAAAAACATATTATATAAAGGTGCATGCTTAGAGTATAGAATTCCTTCAAAAAGGAAACAGATACTTCTGCTTTCTGTAACGGGCTCATTTTGCATGCAGGTATTGGACATGTTAAACAATCCACATTATTTGTACCGGATGACTGTTCTTCGTGCCATTTCATTACTTGCCCCTGTCATGGGTCCGGAGATAACATGTTCGAATTTGTTGCCTGTGATTGTTACTGCATCCAAGGACAGGTAATTGGGCTTCAGGGAGGTCATTTCTGTTATTGTTGCATTCATTTTTTCTTTTTCTGGAACCGATTAGCTTGCTTATGTTGCAGAGTGCCGAACATTAAGTTTAATGTGGCAAAGGTATTGCAGTCCATCATTTCCATTGTTGATCAATCAGTAAGTTCACTTTCTCCTATCTCACGTTTTTGCAAAAATAAAATGGAAAAAAGAAAAGAAAAGAAAACAATTTCACCCGTTTTACTAATATTCGTTTTACTATTGTGATTTAAAACTTGCGTAAGCACTTTCCAACCTTCTGAAATCTGGTCTTGCTCTGTAGGTTGTGGAGAAAACCATCCGCCCCTCTTTGGTAGAGCTTGCAGAGGATCCTGATGTTGATGTCCGGTTTTTTGCCAATCGAGCACTTCAGTCAATAGATCATGTTATGATGTCGAGCTAGAAAAGTTTACGTGTGTTAGATATCAGTGCTAGAGTTTCCATTCGTATGTTTCTTCTCCGTTTTTAGTGGTAGTACATTGTTACAAGTGCACGTTGTTGAATCTCGATTGCTTTTGAAATTATACGTTGTATTGTCTTGTAAAATAGCCTAGAAAATTGATATATATGGTTTGACTTTTTCATGTATAGTCTTGGCAATTATTATTATTTTAATGTTTAACTCTCATAAAGTTCATTCTACAAAGCCGATTACCGTATCATAACTATTCTCATGGTAGTTGTAACCCCCCGAATGATAAACCAACAATTGAAGTGAAAAATTTCATATTAAACCCTCGTTCGATCCCTATCTTTTAAAAAATATATTTTTTTCTCTTTCTTTTAATTTCACATTTTTCAATAAAATAATATTACATGTATAATTAAAAATGTAAATTTAAAACTTTTCTTATTTTTTAATTATACATTATTCATCGATTTACTATTTTAAAATGTGTTCTACATAAAAAATGGGGCTCAAACAAGTTCTAAATAAAATCTTGAAATAATACGATTTCAAACTATCAATTTATTTAACATAGAATGTCAAATGCTCGAACACTAAAAAACTACTAAAATAAGTTTTTCTTCAAATAAAAATTGACAATTATCATTTTTAGAAATTTTACTTGGCGACCCATGAACATCACTCGGTCAATTTTTCACATGACCTGTTATAATCTGAAAAGTTATTGCAAGAGTGAGTATTTTGAAAACACTTAGTAAAACTACGTGCATATTCTTATTTAATTTGATATAAATATAAAATGATATAATATACCGATATTCTTAGATTTAGAGTAAGTTAGTCGCGATATCTATTAACTCAATAAATTTATTAACAATTCCTATATCTTATAGGATTTAAATATTTGACTTAACAGTCTATCCCGAAGGACTTAACATAGAAATCGATTGGAAGATCTTAAAAGTATTTCATGTCAAATTATATAAACATCAAGAAATAAGAATTTACCACTTTGCACTATATATTCTTACCTCAATTGACACCAAATAAATTTGAAAATATTGCTTGTAGAATAATACTAAAATAAATTATTTCTAATAGACTGTGCACGTGTAAAATTTATGGGATGTGAATTTGTGTTTTTCTAAAAAAATACACGACCACATACAGGGGCGAATCCAGGATTTGGACCCAGCACGGGCGGAGACCGTTGACTCGTAACCATTTACCGATGACCGTAGACAATCAACGATCATAATAGGCGAAAATATAATTCGATACATATATAAATGCACTAAATCGTAAAACACAAATATACAGTCCAGGGGCTGCACCCATCACTTAAATTCTCATTTATCATAAATTCATAATTCATTAATAACAAATAACAAATTAACAAAAATTGAAAAAAACACAAATATACAGTACATGGGCTGCACCCATCACTTAAATTCACATTTATCATAAATTCATAATTCATTAATGATTAATATCAAATAATAAATTAACATAAACTGGAAAAAAAAAAAATACAAAAACGCAAATATACAGTCCAGGGGCTGCACCCATCACAGAAATTCACATTTATCATAAATTCATAAATAATAATAGCAATTAGCAAATAACAAATTAACAAAAACAGGAAAACAAAATGAATACCTGATAAATTGTCGGCCCACCCAAAATGCCAAAACTGCAGGCTCCAGAGTCCAGCAGCACAGTCCAAAAATTGCAGCCCGCCCAGCAGCCTCCAGAGTCCAGGAAGGAAGCCCAAAAACTCACAGCCCACCACACCGCCACAGCCCACAGGCCCACACGCACATGCTGTCTTCTCCAGCGGTCCAGTCCAGCCTCCCTCCAAATCACGGCTCACCACAGTCCACACTCCACAGCTTCCCTTGCCCAGTGCCCAGACACAAAGCTCCGGTGTCCACAGGTCCGTCCGACGTCCACAAAGCTCTACCTCTACTACGCCTCTACCGCACTCTCCAGGCTCCAGCGGCCCAGCCAGTAGCCACCACTCACCAGCCCACCATAGCCCACAGCTTCGTCCACAACAGTCGGTGAGCCTGCTCCTCCTCAGTCCTTAAATTAAATTCGCCCAAAATATTCGCCAACAATCGCGACTGACCTAAGAAGAAACGAGAGATGAATTGAAATTGGATTAATTGCCTAATTGGAGTCAATTTGGACCAATTTATCTAGCAAACTGCAAGACCTTAACCGGCCATGGAAGGTGGATTGGGCTAAACATTGGGCCTTTTTTTTTTAAAAATGAGGCCCAAAATTTTTTTAAACCTCAGCCCAACAGCAGGAAGCACTTTCTCCCCTCTTTCTTCAGTTCATCTTCAGTCTTCTTCCCGGCTTGTGGTCTTCTTCTTCCCGGCGGTGTCTGAAGTTTCCGGCGGCCCAGCACGGGCGGCCGCGGGGGCTGGCCAGGTGCTGGGTCCGCCACTGACCACATACATATATAATCTGACACACTACGCATTGCTTTCTTTTCCTCCGGCTACTAAGATGTTTCAGTTCGCCAAGTTGTCTCTTGCCTGCCTATGAATAACCCCAAGTCAACCAAAACGGCATTTGAACTTTAACACTTAAATTCCAAACTCATTTAAGGCAAATGAAAAAAGATCTATGAGATTAATTATTATTATCAAAATTAATGAATTAATTATGTTAAAAATACTAATTGAATTGAATTGAATTGAAAGTTTTGTTTTATTATTATTTATATTTTTTATTAACAAAATATAGGATTTAGAATACTTTCTTTCTTACAAAATAACTCGAATATAATTATTCCAAAAATATTTATTCTTGAACCTAATTTATCCTATTTATCACGCACTACATAATGAGTATAATATTGATATATCTTATCAACTTCTAAAATACTTAGAGGATGTTTTATTTGTATTTCAGTTTTGAATTCATTTTGAGTTTTGTGTTTTGAATGTCCATTTTGAGATTGTTGAAAATGTGTCATTTTTGGCATTTAAAAAAATTGTTTTGAAGGTATCCAAAAACGCGTTTTGAAAATCTTGAATTGATTATAACTGAAAACACTCAAAACGACAATTTTGTCGTTTTGAGTTTTCTTTGTAAATTTTTAATTTATTTTCAAAAACGCATTTTCACTGTTTTAAAAAATCGAAAATAGAAAACGGTTTGAAAATGGTAAAGAGAACATGTCCTTAATTATTCGACCTAAATAACTTATGATAAATTCTAAAAGTAAATGTAAGCAAATAAATCTTTTATGCAAATAAGTGGGTCGAGTTTACCACTTCAACTTTTGAACTTTAGTGTGACGACAAGGCTATATATGGACTATTTCATTTGCTAAATAGCCAACATTAAATTTAGGCCCATGTTAAAATAATAAATAAAAATCAGTACTGAAGACTACATCGACAAGACATATCTTGGAACTTCCTTCTTCCGAGAGAGAGAAAGAGAGAGAGAGAGAGAGAGAGAGAGAAGCCACTTAGGGCAAGCCAGGTTTCGGATAAGTAGCCATCATTTATAAAATTATAAGGGAACAATACATAAATCCTATATAGTAAAATTATATTTCAAAATTAACAAACTTGTTAAATTATTTCAAAATTAAGGTGTTAATTCCAATTATATATATATATATATATACCCACCCACCTAAAAATATTTCCAAAATTCAAATCCGAAAATCACACCCCCTCACCCACCCCACCCCACCCCACCCCACCCCACCCCACCCACCAAACAAAAAATCTCCAGAAATTCAAATATGAAAATCACATCACCCCCGGACCTACTCTCACGACCACGCCGGAGCTGCTCCGACAACTGTTCAGTGTGACTGTCTATGATTATTTGTGACTAATTTTATATTCAATACTGTGACCAATTTTCATCGCACCACCACCACCACTCCCAATAACGTCAAGAACCAAACATGCACAACCTGCACCGCCGACGAGATCACTCAACCCATTTAAAATGCTAACACTACCTACAACATAACCTACTGACCTTTAAAATAAACTCTAAATTCATGTGATCCGCTCCAACTCGATCATGATCTCGATAAAAATTGTACAAAATCTCTCATTTCTTCTTCCTTCAGATTCAAGAAAATGCCAATCTTGTTCACTCTAACTATATTACCAATGCTAATTTCGTGCATAAAAGTCGTATTTATTTAACTTCGTTCATCCCATTTTCGATTTGCCATCAGCAAAAGATGAGAAGATAACATGAAATAAGCCTCGTAATACACTCGAAAATATCAAGAAATTGTAACACTGTTAAAATGGTGGCCGTGCAGAACTTCCGTCCCATCCACCGAACAAATCAGCTGAAATGGGATAATTTGGGAGCTCATTTCCGCATGTGGTCTCCACATTAAATTGATGTATTAGCTGAGTGAAATCCGGCAGCCCAATAGTATGATACAAAATCCAGTTGGTTCCATAGTCATTCGAATTGGGGCCTCCGACAATGCAAATCACCGGCAAATTCTCAATGTAGGCTCCGGCAATCGCGTTAAGAACGCTGAGCCCGCCGACGGTGAAGGTCAATACACACACCCCAACCCCTTTCGCACGTGCGTAGCTGTCAGTTGCATACCCGGCGTTCAGCTCGTTGCAACATCCGATCAAATTGAGTTCCGGCTCCGTTATGAGGTAGTCCAGCAAGGTCAAATCAAAGTCGCCTGGAACTGAGAACACGTCCTTCACGCCTATCTGGACTAATCGCTGAGCCAAGTGGCACCCCAGAGTCCCACTTGATGAGCGAGCTTGGACTGGAGCCGGATGCACTTCGGAGTCGATTCCATCAATACCTTCCATTTTTTTCACTTTAAAAAAAAAAAAATCAGAAATTCAATTAATGTGGGGCGAAGATGGAGATGGTTATGTTGGGGCGAAGCTACTACGAGAGGCGGAGAGAGAAGATGCAGACAGAAAGAAGGCTTCTGCCTTCTGGGTTTGGGAATTCAATTAATGTGGGGATAAGGGTGGAGGTGATGAAATATGTAGATTTAAAATTTTATTAATTACAATTAATAATCTTAATCAACACTTGATTTTTGAAATGTAAACTTTATCACCTGAATTTTGAATTGTAATCTTGAGAAGAAGGGTTTTATGTAATTTTCTCAAATTATAATAGGCTCCTATATAGGATCGTCAACTCTACATACATGAGCCTTGGAAAATATTTACTCACCAAAATATCAAGAATTTATTTTCCTAAAAAATGTGGAAAATTTTGAAAGTTGGAAAATATTTGCTCGGAAAAGTTTTACCTATCAAACACTACAAAAGTTGAAAAATGGAAAATATTTTCCATTTTTCATGGAAAATTTTGCATATCAAACGGAGCCTAAGAGCCAAAAGGCCCAAAACGCATGTCGCCTCTCCAAACTTCACTCTAGCCTTCAAGCTTTTCTCCGCCGCTCTCTCCACTCCAGCCTTTACATTTAGCATGGCCTGACATGGTTGCAATTGCAAAAAATTGAGGAGGAGAATACATTTCTTAATCAACGAAAGTCTGGTAAATTTTACTTTTACTTTAATCTATCTATTTCTATATTTTTGCCATATTATTAGTATGTTAGGTTGGATGGCTTAATAGCACAAAACGTCCCTACGTTTGACAGTTAGTGTGCAAAACATCCCAACATTTCATTTTTTTTTTGCATTTTCGCCCCTATTTCAACGTTTCAGCGTGGAAAACGTTATTTTCACTATTTTCAGTGTAAAATGACCAATATACCCTCAAATTTAAATAAAACAAAGAAAATGAAATGAAAAATAAAAAAATAAATTGTAATTATACTCCCGAACTTTTTAAAAAGTGCATTTGAACTCATTTGCACTTTTTAAAAAGTTTGGGAGCACAATTGTAATTTTTTTTTGTTTTATTTAAATATGATGGTATATTGGTCATTTTACATTGAAAATAGTGAAAATGACGTTTTTCCGCAATGAAACGTTGAAATAAGGACGAAAATGTAAAAAGAAATGAAACGTAAGGATGTTTTACGCAATAAATGTCAAACGTAGGGACATTTTGTGCTATTGAGTAAATACAAACATGTTTGAAACGTATGGACGTTTTCCGTATTAAGTGTCAAACGTAGGGACGTTTTGTGCTTAAACCTTTTAATAAGACTTTTGGACTCACTTGCACTTTTTAAAAAGTTTGGGAGTATAATTACAATTTATTTTTTTATTTTTCATTTCATTTTCTTTGTTTTATTTAAATTTGAGGGTATATTGGTCATTTTACACTGAAAATAGTGAAAATAACGTTTTCCACGCTGAAACGTTGAAATAGGGGCGAAAATGCAAAAAAAAAATGAAATGTTGGGATGTTTTGCACACTAACTGTCAAACGTAGGGACGTTTTGTGCTATTAAGCCTGGGTTGGATCTTTGAGTTTTAGCTTTCTTTGTGAATCTAAAATTCATTTAATATGCTATCCTGATTCGAAAATTCTATATGCTAAAATTTTGTGTTGATGAAGTAAAGAATTAGGTGAATCTGTAAAGGGAGTGATGGAATGTGAATGGTGGGTCACTATTGGTTAAGGAACCCTAAGCTCGCTTCGAAAGCTTTCTGGAAGATGCAAATTGAAAATATGATGCTGCAATAGAGCCCCTGGACATATGTGTTAAGAGGACGGGTGGCACCAAAAAGTTTGAAGGAGCTGTGTACGGAAAGCATTTGGTTAGCAAAGTGCAAACCAATTTCGTCGAGTAGGTTCTTTGATACAATTATTTTCTGCTTGTAAAGTGACAAATTGAACAAATTTCGGCCTTTGCTTTTCTGCTTGTAAATTATTTAAGGTTTCATCCTCATTATTTTTGTTACTCGTATAAATAATCATACAATAAATACACGTGGCAAGTGGACAAGTTCCAACGAAGTCCTAAATATAGTCAAGTGACAAACTACACAGCAAGTGAACCTAGATCCATCCCACATCATTCTGCCCATATGGAAATTTGGCCGAGCCACTGTTGGCCGAACCCCTATCTTGCCGAACCTCTTTTGGCCGAGCCACTATTGGTCGAAAGGCGTATTGTCCGAACCCTTATGAAGAGCTGAGCCCCAATGGATGACATGAGATATGTAGAGGCGTATTGGAGAAGATCTCATACTAGATCTTGTATCAAGTGGGTGATGTGACAACTCACTATATATGTACCTCCACTTAATGAAACAAGTCAAGTCTAGTCTTACATATCAGACATAGGGCTGCCAAGCCGTCACAGCATTAAATGCGAAATGGCCTATGAATGATTGATTGATGGCTACGATAAGAGGTCTCGGCTATGCGGATGAGGCCACGTGTTCCATCATCTAACGGCTCTCCACTATTGTATTTTACTATAAAAGCACACACTTAACATTGTAAAGGGTAATGCAAATATATACACACAAAGAAAGCTTTGACATTCTCTCTACTGAGAAGATTTATTTTTCGGGCCGACCCCCTTTTACTATAGAAATAATCACACTACAACTAAAGAAACACTTGGAACTCTTCTTTTCTGTTGGACCATTTTTTGGGGTCAACAATTTTAGTAGTTAATTAGTGATATCCAGGTATTAAAAACCATAAAGGCTTTATTAAGATGCAATGACATCTGTAAATGAGGTGGTACATTTGGATTTCTTCTGTCTTCTTTTTTTCATGGTGTAACATGTATTTAGTATTTACAGCATGATTTCTTATGGCTTGATTATCTAGTCCTTATCCCCAAAAAAATAAAAAAAATTATACCGATCATGTTAGTATAATAGAAAATTGAACGACTTTAATTTTTGTTGATAAGTTGTCCTAAACCGATCAACCCATCCCAATCCGACCAATACTTGATTGAGTTGGGATGGGTTGGGTTGAGTTTCAACCTTTGCATGGGTTGGATTGAGTTAAATTTTGATCAAATCGATTATGTTGGGTTGAGTTTGGGTTAAGACAAAAACCGACATAACCCTTGCCCACCCCTAACAAGTGGCCTAATAAAGATGGAGTTTGAATAAGTGATTGACTATTAGTATTAATTAGTTATAATATAAATAAAAAAAGGGTTTGTTTATTATTCAAATTAACAAGGGTAATCCATTCTCAATCAAGTGACCGTGTAAGTATAATTCTCTCAAAATTCTCTAACCATAATTTTCTTGGATCGGCTTTAAGTTGGTTTGATTTTATCTAAATTATCTCTCTCTCATCTACAATACATGATAAATCATAAGCTATTAAACAAGTCCAATATTACTATAGTAATCTAGTCTAAATCAAAAATTAATATAATTAGCTAGCAGTTTTCTTATTTGGCTCTATCTCGAGTTTAGCTTATCCAAATTATCCCTTTTAAGCCAAGAATTCGCAATTTATTATGAGCTTTAAAATGAGCCTAATATTAATAGGTATTCAATAGTGATTTGACCACATTTTAATCACACATCCTTTGATAAAATAATATTACACGCACCAATTTTTTTTTCATATTTTTTAACCTTAGAAATAGATAGTTTAATTCGTAGATTAGAATAAATACACCAAAACTTATTTGTTATTCGATTAAAGTTTTTATTAATTTTAACTTAATTAAAGACTTAGTCATCGTGTGTTCGATACTTTATTCATCATTTTATTACTTGATTGTGATACCGTACACTTGTGAAATAAAACGATCATATACATATAATTTGGCTAAGTTACCATAATGAGAGATTTCTAGTAGTTGATCAAATGTAATTAAAAATATGGTCTAAACTGGAATGAATCATGGATTCATTCTTGTTTGAATTTTGATTTATTTCCTTTCATCTCCTCTCAAACTTGGCTGTTGTCAGAGATGGGGGGGGGGGGGGGGGGGGGGGGGGGGGGGGGGGGGGGCGCCCCCCAACATTGTCCGCGGTACACTATTCCTAGTTAATTTGTAATGAATTTTTCAGTTTCGTTCCCCCCCCCCAAGATTTTGACTCGCCCCAAAATTTTGAAATTTTTTATTTTTTTTTTCCGTTAATAAATATTGAGTAAATAACTCACATTTTAAAATTCAACTATATAAAAATCTTAGATCTAAACAAAAAATCCAATAGTTACTTAAATAAATCAATAGCTCAAATCCAATCCAAAACCTAAGTTCCCAATTCCCAAGTCCAACTAATTAAAACTCAATTCCCAACCTGGTTTATGCATAATGCATGTTTACTTATTCTTGAATATTTGAATTTAAGAATTAAGTAGAGTAGTTGATGTTAGTTTGTGTAATTGTGTTAGTTATTGAATATTTGAATTTAAGAATTAAGTAGTAGAATAGTCAGTAGTTATTGAATCGAATATTGAATTTCAGTACTATTTTGGTACTCAAAATCGTCGTTTTCAATTCTCTTAGCTAAAAAAAAAATTTCGGGAGCTCCGCCCCCCTCCACCCCCCCCCCCCCCCGTATTTTCGCCCTCCCAAGATTAAAAAGCTGGCTACGTCCCTGGCTGTTGTGGCGTCCAAATTCAGTCAGAGGTAGAGGTTTTGTGAATATATCGGGTGTTTGATCCTTGAAGTTAATAAACCGAATAATCATCTTTCCTTGTGCAAAATTCTATCTTACAAAATGATAGTTGATCTCCATGTGATTTGTGCAAGCATGACACACATGGTTTGTGGTAAGATGTGCAAGCATGATAGTCGATCTCTATGTGCTTTCCGTGCTGGGTTTGACAGCTATCGGTTGCTTCTTTGCAGATCACAAATTGCAGTTTGGTCCTTAAAATGTGCAGAAAGTAGTGGTATTGAAGATCCGAAGAAATGACTGAGAAATAGAGAAAAATGAAGAAGTAGAAAGTGGATCTGAATCACATTGTATTACTCCTGGAAGAATCCAAAATCTTGAAAATGATACAGTGCGGAGTATTGTATATAAATAGAGTCTAGAATTGATTAACTAACTAATCCAGCTATACAGTAGAATCTAAGCTGTACACGTGTATATGATCAACTAATCCAGCTGTCAAACATGGCTGGCTTGCTCCAGTTGTCTGCCATCCTCTTCTTCTAACTGCTAGTTCTGTTAAGTGGTTTTTAAATTATACCCATCCAACCTGAATATGCAAAAGCGTACAAGTTATCAGTGGGATATGAGAGTAATATAATGCCGTAATCCAGAGTTCCTTCTGCATATCTAAGAATTATTAATATTATGACAAGATCAAAATGATAATTAGTAGTTTAATAGAATTCAAAGAGACTGTCTAAACAAAGCATATTCAGTTGAGGTGTACCTGGTGTTTTGTTTATGGATTCCAGACCTTGATCGCGAATAGGCATCTGATCACTTACATGTATCGGTTCTGATATTTCTAAATTTTCATGTGCAATTTCTTGTTCGACCTGTTCGCTAAGGTTGTCATTTCTCACTGAGAGGGATTTGTAGAGGCTTGATCACTGTGCTCTTCATTATTGCCTTGCCTGTTGAAGGCTCAGAATAGTTTCTTTATGAGTTGTTTGAATTAAAGATTCTGATGTATGGATTGCCAGTGGGATTATCTCATTTGAAGTGTTTACACGATGTTCCAAACTCGGGTTTCCTGCAAATCTGCAATCCACACATCACTGTATAAAGTACTTGGTGGTTTATCTTTTTGTCAAAGACAACATCTCTATATATGTAATCTTTCTCACTCAAATACATTAACATGATTACTATTTGAGGTTAAAAGAAAAAAAAAAAAACGAATAGTAATAAATGTTGGAAGAGATGAAAGAGTAAATTTTTTATTGTTAGCAGTTTTAAGTGATTGCCACAATAGGAAGTGTTGGAACAAATTACAGTAATTGAAACAAAAAAGGAACAAGAAAATGAAAGGAAAAAGGAAATAGAAATAACACTTGCTCACGAAAATAATATCGTTGTCCTCAAACGATATTTGTCTCATCCACCAAAGCTTTTGAGGATTACAATAACAAATAGTTTGTAGGATTCAAGTCTGAAATAAAGAACACCAAAAGTTTCAAGTGATTCTTCAAAGTGAACAAGTGAAAAAAAAGTATATAAAAGTGATTATTTGAAGAACTAAATAAATGGACAAAATTTAGAATGAAATGGAATGATCTCAAGTGATTAAAAAGTCATTTTGGAATGATAATTAACTCATATTTATAGTGTTCAATCATTTCCTCACAAAATGGTTCCAAATCATGTTGAAAATGTATATTACTTCACAAGAAAACCTCCAAATTTGAAATTAACGGTCAGCTTTTTTAAATTCATTCTTTTCCATTCCAAATTTATCCATACATAAACGTTTTAATCCATCAAATTATCATTTTGAACAACAAGATTTCCAACAATCCCCCACTTGTTCAAAATCAACTCTTATCATATAATCAAATATCAACACTTATGCATAAGAGTTAGATATCTTTCGATTTGAATATAACCGTAATGTAATTCTCATAAAGCATTATCGAAATTTCAGGTAGCTAGAACGCTTTGAACTAGTTATTCCTTGTGACAATACTGATGAAATCACACACACAAGTGTTAAATTTCACAAGTTCCTCTAACCCGCTTGGTGCTAAAATGGCCTTGCACTTATCCTATTTTTTTGAACTTTTAAAGAGAGAAAATTCTAACTCTCTAATGAGACGGCACCACCATGAAGTTTACATAAGTGAAGTTCTTCCAATATCTTTGTTATTTTTAGACATACTTGTACTCTGTACTGAACTTCATTAAGAATTAATAATTCAACCCTTCAACAGTAACAACCAACACTATTCGTCAACAATAGGATTTAATAATTTCCATAGTGTTGAGATTCATCCACTTATCGAATGACTTATTATTACCCCTTGAACCAAAATATACTTGTTTAGTATAATTTGATAGGATTGCTATCATTGGTGGATTTACTTAAGGAGTTTCAACCCCATCCTATTTGAAGTCGATCTTGCTAACTCTCTCATAAGAGGTTTAGTAAATGGATCTGCTAAGTTCTCACTAGACTTAACAAATGTAAGAGAAATTATTCCATGCTTGATTAATTTCCTTACATACTCATGTGTCTAGACTTTTCATTATATACTTCGATATAAGCTCGAGCAAGAGTAGCTTGACTATCACACAAGATAGGTATTGATGAAATATCCTTTCTATCGAATGGTATTTCATACAACAAATCTCTTAGCCACTTAACTTCTTTTTCGACTTTGGCCAATGCTACAAACTCCAATTCCATTATTGAGTGAGTAATGCAAGTTTGTTTCTTAGATTTTCAAGAAACTGCATATCCTCCAAGAGTAAATATCCAACCTGTAGTGGATTTATTTTCTCTTGCAATTGATATCCAACTTGCGTCAGTATATCCTTCCAAAATTTTAGGGAATCTTGTATATTGTAGCCTAAGGTCTTTCGTTTTCTTCAAATAATCAAGAACCCTACCGATAGCTTTCCAATGTTCGGAACTTGGATTGCTAGTAAACCTACTTAGTTTACTCACGAAAAATGCTACATCAGATCTTGTAAATTGTGCAGCGTACATAAGACTTCCAATTGCACTTGCATATTCTATTTGAGCTATTGCTCTTCCATCGTTCTTAATCAATTTGATACTTGGATCAAACGAGGTATTAGCTTCTTTAATGTTCAAATGTTTGAACTTATTTGTCACATTCTCAACATAATGTGATTGACTCAATGTATAACCCCCCACTATCCTTTTTAATTTTGATACCAAGGATAGTATCCACTTGTCCAAGATTTTTCATTTTGAACGTGAAAGATAGAAACCTCTTTGTTTCTTTGATTCCGTCTATATGACTATATTGTTGCTAATGATCAACATATCATCGACGTGTAGACATATATAGTGATTATATTGTCACTAACTTTAGTATATAGACATTTGTCGACCGAATTGTGATTAAAACCATTTGATATTACTTTGAAGTCAAATTTCTCATGCCACTTTTTAGGGGCTTGTTTTAATCCATATAAGGATTTGATTAGTTTTAATCCAGATATGAGTCTACCACACGACTCAGGAAATATATTCGCTGCAGTAGATTTGGTCATAACCGGACAACATGTTTGCACCCCGCTATAACACAACCGATATAAACAGGCTTCATCTCCGAAAGTTGTTGAAATAGTATGTTAAATGTTTCCCAATGGCGTTGAACAATTTGAAGTTATGTTATCATTTTCTTTTTATTATCATTTGCAGACGTTATTACTCGTTATGTTCGCATATTATCGTTTTGAACTTGCATTATTAGTTTCAACTTACATTATCATTCGAAATTCATTATCGTTTGCAGATAGTAGTAGACATGTTTACATTCACAACTAAAATACGGATTCATTGACATAATACTGTATTACAACCCGACAATTTATTTGTCGTTCCCGACAGATTGTCTCTGTCGTTTTCGACAGTGGCACAGACTACAAACTGTAACTACAATTTAACAAAATAATACGAACATCATAGAAGGAAATAAAATGAATATTATCAGTAGTACGAAAATCTTAACACACGAAACAATATATTATAGCAGTACGAAAACAAAAGAAAAAATTGTAGTGCACAATATATCGTATGCGAAACACACATATTATGCTCGGATGAACCAACGTTCGACATGTGGAATTGTTAGGTGTTGAGAAAAACTGAGAAGAAATTTCGGGTCTCGACAGTTCATATATCGAGATTCTCCTATCTACCGAGAATTACTTCGGCGGACTGTCGGGAACTACAGTTCACGACGATAAACAATACAAAAGGAAATCATCTCTTATTTCATATCTTTTCAATCCCATCAGTATGATCACTTCGCTTAATTCGCATTTACTGTCTAGTTAAAGTGTTTTGCCCGCACCTCGCGCCTATACGTGCGTTTTAGAACACTAGTTATTTATAACTCGAAGAAGAATAAGGTCTTCAACGACATAATAGTAACACAAGTTTATTAAATGTAATTATAAAATTCTAATATGGTATGAAATCAAGTTTATTAGATACATCTCGTTTGGCTAATATTAACTCTACCCTGTATATTGGTCCGACGACCTCTACTCAGTACCCACTTGAAACTCAATACCCACTTGAAATTTAGAATCTAAAATTACGGATTTTAAATTCCAAATCACAAAGAGAGATGATATGATCCGGGATAGGCAATCACTTGGTCGAGTTTTGGAGTCGAAATTGAAGAAATTGACAAGTCAATGTTCAAGTTTCGTGAAGGGTTTGAGAGCCGAAATGAGTTGGATTCAAGGTTTGGAAGACATTTGGAAAGAAAATGAGCAGCGTGGACGAAAACGGCCAGAACATTCAGCTTGGTTATCGAAGTTTCACCCATGAGTACATTTTGGATATGACACGAAATTCTACACAAGGCTACTTGGGCTCATGATACTTTTTGGCTTGCAATCGTACAGAAACAGGCCGAGAACAATTTGCCGAGAATTTTAATTTTACGCGAATTTCCTTATTTTGTTAGAATTTTAGTTTAAGTAAGATTTTTGTAATCTTTAAAGTGATATTTTCATTTCTCCATATTTTTCTAGATTTAGTATAAATAGAAATTATATTATTTCATTGGATAAAAAAAAGTTTGACATGAATTAAATTAAAGAGAATTTTCTTTCGAAACTTTGCTTCAAAAATTGTGTTCTTCCATGGACATACCGAACTTATCAAGATCTAATTGATTCTTGTGGCATTCAAACACCAGATCGTGGGTTCTTCATTGTGTAATCGTCGTTATCGTTAGATTTTTTGGTTCACCTTGTTGGGTTCAAATCCAAAATCGGGTTTAATTGGTGTTATTGGGTTCCACGTCAATCTAGTTATGGGTTGCGTAGTGTTCATTACTACGTGGTTCTCATTAGTTTTCGGGTCAAGATTCTACTGTTTACAACCTGAATTTTGGATTTTTCCGATGTTTTCAATTAATTCTGTAATTGCCTATCCCGGATCATATCATCCACTCTCTCTTCGAAAAGGATTCGTCCCAAATCCGTGCCTTGTGATCGCATAACCTGCCTGATACACAACTCATCACTGCACCACTTGGATCAAATGAATTTTTTTTCCCTCTATAGCATAGGATCAATACACGGTATCCATCCATTTTGTAGATATGAATGTATTGCAACACAAACACAATTAGCCATAGATGTTGTCTGAACTCCCACGTACAATAATCAACTTGAAAGAATGAATTAAGCAAAACACGGTTGAATTTGTTAGCTTCCATCTCAATGAGATATGGGTCCTTGTACTCATAATGTATCATTTCCACCATATCATGCTTAGCAATGGAACTCTGCTCTTTATTACCCACAATATTTTGAACAATTTGCTCAACACATTCTTTTATTATTTTCTCACTCTCTTGCCGAACCATTTCTACAATTTTTATATCAGACTGCTCATGCTCCTCCTCTTTAATTGGTCCACTCTCCCCAATATCAACTACATTACCACCATGTTCACGTTCCTCTTTAATTGGTTCACTCTCCCCAACATCAACTGCATTTTTCAATATATCATCCTCCATCACAACTTCCCTATTTTTGGACTATTCCCGCAATTTAACTTCGGTGTTCTTCTTACGTGTGGTCATCTCCCTCTTTTGCTTTTCCCGTTCTGCCTGTCCTCTCACCTTCCATCAGTTTGCAAAGGATTGTTCTAGTGTCAACTCAGCTAGCGTGATTTTTACCCTATCCTGAAGAAACTTATACATGTTCCTCTCCGTATCATAAATAACCTTCCTTTCATACCTCCAAGGCATCCCAAACAAGATATGAAAAGATTTTAATGGAACCACATCACACCAAACTTCATCACTGTATTTCCTAATGGTGACATTCAATAAAACCCGCTTGGTCACATCTACCTTCCCACACTCTTTAAACCAAGTCATCCTATAAGGCCTAGGGTGTTGTTGCAAGGGTAATACCAATTTTTCTACCATCGTGATACTAACCAAGTCTGATATGTACTCCTTATCAATAGCCAAACTGCATACCGTACTCTCACAAAACACCGAGTTTGAGAAATAAACCCCCAATCATAATCCATCCTTTAAGCATTCATAATCAAGAAGACTCAAAAAAAGAATTGGACAATTGGATGAGTGATATTTAAATTCAAGAAAGTGGTTCTTGAATTTTTTGGATTGGAATGAATATAAACGGATTTTGGATACATAATATGATAGTGTAAACTTTTTCAAATAGATAAAAAAAAAAAAAAAAAAATTCGGACGGTACAAATGAATAGTAAATTTTTTTAGACTCAATAATCAACTTCAATAATTACGAAATAGACGAAAGTTGATTTGGACTCAAATTGAGCACAAAAACAACTTTTGAATTTTTTTAGAGTTTTTTTTTTATCAAAGACTCAAAATATTACTGGACAGAAGAACAAAAACAAAAGAATCAAAACAAAAGAAAAATATAGAACCTGAATATGGTACCCAACCTCTGATACCAAATGACGCGAACCCGGGAGCGGGATCAGCGTGAAAATCGCGGAATTAATTGAAAATGTCAAGAAAGTCCAAAATTCAGGTTGTACACGGTAGAGTCTCGACCCGCAAATTATTGAACAAAGCAACCAAACAAAAACGAAGTTTGAACGCTACAAATATAAAAATATTTGCTAAGTTCGGTACATGTTCAATTAAGAACAAAAAGAAAGAAATCTCCTTAATTCATAATGTCGAAAATGTTCTTTTACAATGAAATAAAGTTTCGGATGATATGATCCGGGATCCGCAATCACTTGGACGAGTTTTGGAGTCCAAATTGAGAAAGTTAACAAACCAAGGTTCAAGTTTTGTGAAGGGCTCAGGAGCTGAACGAGTTGGATTCAAGGTTTGGAAGATATTTGGAAAGAAAATGAGCAACGTGGACGAAAACGACCATAACTTTCAGCTCGATTGTCTATTTTCACCCATGAGTACATTCTGGAAATGACACAAAATTCTGCACAAGGATGTGTGGGCTCATGGTACTTTTGAGCTTGCAATCGCAAAAAAAAAAAAAAGGCCGAGAACAATTTGTCGAGAATTTTAATTTTACGTGAATTTCTTTACTTTGTTAGAATTTTAATTTAAGTAAGATTCTTGTAATCTTTAAAGCGATATTTTCATTTTTTTCATTTTTTTAGGTTTAGTATAAATATAAAACATTATTTAATTGTAAAAGAACATTTTTGACATTATGAATTAATGAGATTTCTCTCTTTTTATTCTTAATTGAACATGTACCGAATTTATCAAATATTGTTATATTTGTGATGTTCAACTCTTGAACTTATCAAATGATTAGACACCCTTTGTGGTGTTCGCAAATCGATGTTCGTTGATTTTGTAATCAAGGGGTCATTCAAACATCATTTTTGTTTGGTTATTTGGTTCAATAGTTTGCAGGTTGAGATTCTACCGTCTACAACCTTAATTTTGGGCTTTCTCGACGTTTTTACTTGATTTCGCGATTTACACGCTGATCCCGCTCTCGTGTTCGCATCAAGAGAAATAAATAATTACAGAGGTTATATAATATTTATAGTAATAGCATTCTTCTGCTCGCCCTTTGATGCTAACTGAACAATTTGTTTCTGTGTGACTGATTTTTCGAACGAGTAACTTTCCACGAGTACTCGTTTACCCAAATACAATGCGAGTGTAGAGGATTTCTTAGAGTTCACCAAGTGGTAGTATTTCTCGGTGGTCTTCCACCAGGTGGCAACCGATGGTTGGATTTTGGCAGTGGTCGGAGCCGACAGAGAGGTAATGAAATCAGCTACAACAGCTCTCTCGGAAGGTGTGAACCTGCCGTACCATAAGAGATTTACATAAATCTTGCTAGTGAGAAGTGGGCATTTGTGGTATTTCAAGAGCTGGTTTTGGAGGTAACCATTCTTGAAGCAAAACACACATCCAAAGAGAAATTAGAACGAAAAGCTTAACTATAAAAGAAGCCATTGTGAAAACTGAAGAGACACTGAGAAAGTGTGTTTGTTTTAAGGATTTGAGATGGTGATATGGGCAATAAATGAATTGCATTCACTTTAGATTTCTTCCCTGAAATTTACACTGTTTTTGTATAATTTTTTATCTAGTCAAATCTCATTTAATGAAGGAAATATCATGTATTTAAATTATCTAGAGGGGCAAAAATTAATTAATTAATTACTTGTAATATTTGACTTATCAATCTATCGACTACCAACTTGCTTTCAATTAATTTTCTCTTTATTGTGTTACATGTACATCACAACTTATAAATTTATTTACCAACAGATGACATGAAGAGATTTGACCGAGTCAAAATCTCACCAACCAAATAATTGATTTCCTCTAATTTCGTTCACCATTCACCCACATTACATGAATACAGTTATTTACGTGATGAAGAGATTTTGATAATTTTAATTCAATTTATATCACCTCATTGATCTCATGATGTACAACAAGCGTTTTTCTTCTCACTAATAATTACACTACTGTCATCGATAATGTCTTCTCAACTATTCATTTGATACAAATAGCTAAAAAGAAATTTATATTCAATATATAAAATCAATAAAGAGCACTTCTTCTAAATTTATTCAAAAGGCAATGAGTTTTGTTTAGGGTTCATTATTTGAATAGTTTCAAGTGTTACTATTTAATAACTGAACTTAAGAATGTATCTCAACGGTTAATAAACTATGCACTATGCTACCCGCCCGTGGAAAAATCTATTAAATCCAACAAACAACGTCGACTTTAACGATGGAGAAGTAACACGATGCTTATTTAGTGAATATTGAAACACAATTTTAAGTTTGGTTATTAAGTAGTAACAATTTATATAGCCTAGCCACATTAAGATACAATTTTTAGTTCAGTAATTAACTAGTAACAATTTCCACCCCTTAAATCGACCTATGTAAAAGTAGAAATCAAAGAAAATGAAAGGAAAAAAGAGGAACTTGAAAATTAGAGGTCTATAAATCAAAGAAAAATAGAACTTTTCAGACAAAAAAAATTCTACAAAAAATTGAATTTTCCCTTATGGGTATCTCATTTTTCCACAAACTAGTGTAGGCACGTGCAAGGCATTGTACCTTCATACAAAAGTTACTTGGTTAGATTTCAGATTCGTATTTTTGCAGTTTGTCCTAATAAGAAATCAAAACCCCAAAATCCTAGTAAACACATTAATCAAAGGAGTTCCGCTATAGTAATTTGTTGTTGTTTTTCCTCTTCTTTTAAACCTCTTCAAGAGAATAACATGATGGAAGAAACTTATTCATAAAAAAATGCTAAATATTAGTTCATAAATCCAAATAGACAATTTTTTTAAAGCTGAAAGAGATCAATGGGAATTCTTTCACATGTGCACAAGCATTATTTCTAGTCAATGGTTGTAGTGGAATATTTATACCAAATTAAATAAATTTGTAAGAATTCTCCAGCCTATATCGACAATACTTTAAATTATAGACAACTATGATGAAACATTATCTTATTTTTTTAATAAATCTGAGTTCGACTATATGAATTTTCTTATCTACTGGGGTTTATCACTATATAATCTCATTAATCATGAAAAAAAAAACAATAATGGAGTGTATAATTTTCTTTGTCTACATATCATTATTACACACAACATTATCTTTGAAGTACCGAAAACTGTAAATAATATTATAATTTGAAGGGTGAGAATGAAATCAAGAAATTACCGTGTTTGATTCATAATTCTTCTGATATTCTTCATAATTGCTTCAACATCTAAAAGAATGTCTTGTTCCTCCACGATGAATAAATTCATGCGTTGCCTTGTCACGGTGAAGGTTCCAAGTGCACTGAAGTCATCAAATGTTCGGGAGTAACGTCCCGAATGTGATCGATCTAACTGGTCAGGTCGAGCAGCAACGCCCGTCATGGGGGTTCAGGGGCAACGCCCCCAATGGGGATTGACCTGCCTGGTCAGGTCAGAGGGTTGATGGGACAGCGCCCTTCGTGGGGGTTTGGGGGCAACGCCCCCAACGGGGATTTTTTGAAGAAAAAAATAAGGAATTAAAAAAAAAGGTGCGGACACACGGAGTGCCCGTGTCTCTCCCGTGTCTCCGTATTGTACGGAGACACGATTTTTTTTTTCATTAGCTTTTTTCTTCTTACTCTATATGTTGTCTTCAATTTTGATTGTGTAATATATTTTCTTGAAATGCATCCCGACATCAATTCATAAAGTTTTAGCATCAATATTGCTAGTAATTTCTCTTTCAAGGATGTAAACTTCATGCATCTATTTAGGGAATCAGTATGGAGAAGATAATGGGTTTTTGGAGTACGAAATAGAGGAATGAGTGTGATATGTTGAAGTTTAACGAAGGAGAATCTGGAAAATAATCGATTTTAGCGCTATATGATGGGATTTCGCAGCTATGAAGCACGCGGGTGGAGAAGGAAAGGGAATTGCTTGACGGAGACACCGACGCCTCCGTCCCCCATCCTCGCAACAATTGATGTCATCTCTAGCGCCTGATTGTTCTTTTACTGGCGTCTTCTTGGCGATAGTTTCGTGAACTCAAAAAATAGGGCACGAGAAGTTTTTGTAGAGAGCTTTTTCGTTTTACCGGAAATGGAAGGAAAAAACACCCAACGTCCAAACGGTGTCATGTTGGTTGACGATCCATTTTGTTGACACGTGTATTATTGAATAGTGCCTTCAAAACTACCTCTTTTAGATGTTTAGGAAAAATGGATTTTTCGAAGATGGATTGATTTTTTGAAAGTGGTGGTAGAGATTTATGCAAAAAGATTAGATTTTTTAAATTTAAGGCCCTATTTGATTGGCTCCCAATTCCTTGGAAAATGGAAAAGCATTTCCAATTCCTTGCAAAAGTAATGTTTGATAGCATTAATTTGGCCTGTAAATTGTTTTCCAAAAGTGGCCTCACATGATTTCTTTTCCAACTTTTTAAAGAAAACACTTTCCCATGTTTTTGGTGGTAAATGATTTTCCATTATTTTTTTTTTGGGTGATGGAAACAAATTTCATAATCAATTGTAAACAAAATTTCATTTTAATGGACAATTTTAATGTAAAACAAAATCAAACGAATACTAAATCTTGATAAAAAAATGATTTTGTAGGAATTTTTTTTCTTTTTGGCAATGGAAATAAATTTCATAACCAATTGTGGAAAAAATTATCACTTTAATGGACAATGTCCATGCAAAATAAAGCCAAATGAGCACAAAATTTTAAAATTTTTCGAGTGAAAAATTATACAAATCAAATAGACTTAATTAACAATTCCATGGAAAACAATTTCTAGGCAATTACTTTTTCCTTGAAATTCATTTTCTTTTCACCCATTTTCCATCATTGCATTCAAATGAACCCTAAGATCATAGAATTTTGCAAAAGATAGTATTATTTGTTCATTTAGGAACGAAATTGGATTGCAAAATTAGGCAAGTGAGATTTCCGTGAACACTTGGATATTTGAAAGTGGGCTCCAAATGAAAAATAAAAAAAATTGAGCTTTTGTAGAAATTAATGATTCCCAATTCTGAAAAAGTTCTATATTTCTTCGATTTATATGCCTGTGATTTTCCTCTTTCTCCACTTCATTTTCTTTAGTTCCTTCTTCTGCATATGTTGATTTGAAGGAAAAAGAAATTGTTACTACTTAATAATTGAATTTAGAATTGTATCTCAATGGACCACGTTGACTAAATTATATCATCTGTTACTACTTAATAACTAAACTTAACATTATTTTTCAATGACTACTGAACTATGCATCACATTATTCATCCATTATTCAAGTCAACGCCTTTTGTTGAACCAAATGTATTTTTCCACTTGAGTGATAAATAGATAACCTGATGCATAATTCAATGACCATTGAGATATATTTTAAAGTTCAATTATTAAATAGTAGTACTTGACATAGTTCAGCAACTGTTTAAATAGTAACCATAGTTATAAAAATCGGCCGGCTCGGCCGAGCCGATAGGGTCGACAAATTGGTGGCACGGACCCTTGATCGGGCAGAACATATTAAATTGATAGAAATGCACTTGATTCGGTCAAAATCGGGTTTTGACCGAGTTAATCGGTGATTTACCTGGCCTGATTGACCGGTTTAATTGTGTTTTGAAATCTTTTTACAAAATTTTTGGGTCTCTTAAAAAAATAATGGATTCCTCACCACTTGAACACAAAATACTTTAATATTACTTGTGTGCATAACTTATTTTTGAGCCATATTATTTTGAAAAAATGTATTATGAAATAGTAGATTGATGGAAAATGTGTGGTTGAAAAAGAAGGGAAAATTATTGATATGATGGAAACTATTATTTTATTGAAAATTGTATGGTTGAAAATGAGTAGAAGAATGATAATGAATTTTTAATGTGACCAAAGATGTGCATATATCTTTTATAAAAATATTATTTTAAAAGACTTTGATATAACATTTTACTTTATTTTATAGACCTAAATGATTAGTGAAAAATAAATTAAAATTTTTAATTTTGCTCCTAAAAAATTTATACTTTATATATATATATATATATATATATATATTTTTTTTTTTTTATAGATTTTTATGCTATGACTCGTCGGTTGAATCACCGGATCACCGATTGAACCACTAATTTAATGACCCGTTGTATTGTCCAAGTCAGTGTTCAGGACAAGCCTGATAACTATGTGGTTAACCCGTTTTATTTTCTTTAAGGTTCAAATAAAATAAAATAAAATTTGCTTAGTGGGATGGAATGGGATGGGTTTGGAGAGAGTGGGGGCGGGGTGGCGTATATAAAAGATGAGTTCTTTGCACAGCCTCCGTCTTCTCCTCCTCTTCATAAACATCCAGTTGCAGACACCCCAACTCTCCTATATATACAATACGTGCACGCCCATATATATTACTAAAACTTGGTGACTCCAAGGTTTAAGGTTTTTTAATTTCTGAATTTATCCTAAAACCCTAGCTTTATTCATCAATCAAATTTTTGGGTATTCAGGTAAGCAGCCTTAACAAATCCTTTGTTTAATCAAATTGTTATGGAATTCATCAATCCTCCTATCACTTTAAATTCCATTAAACTAATGCAAAAAAGCAAAGATTTTTCTTTTTGAAATTGCTCATTTTTTAATTCAAATTTATTGCAGTGGGCGTTTATTTGGCGAGTTTTTTAGTTAAGAGTGTTGGGATTTCGAAGTAATAATGGATGATCTTGAAAAGGCGATTTTAATATGCTTTGATGAATCCGGGACTGTAGATTCAGAACTGAAATCAAAGGCAGCGACTTTTATTCAGCAAGTTAAAGAGACTCCATCCATTCGTACCATATGTATAGAGAAGCTCTGTTTTTCTAAGTTAGTTCAAGTCCAATTCTGGTGTTTACAATGCCTCCATGAGGCCCTTCGCGACAAATACACATCAATGGGCCTCGAGGAGAAGTCCTTTATTCGGAAATCCGTATTTTCGATGGCTTGTTGTGAGGCCGTTAATGTTAATGACCGCAACTCTGTTCTGGATTTGGAGGGCCAGGCATTTATAAAGAACAAGCTTGCACAGGTTGTCGTGACATTAATCTATTTTGAGTACCCATCACTTTGGCCTTCTGTTTTTATTGATTTTTTGCCGAATTTGAGTAAAGGCTGGGTGGTTATCGATATGTTTTGTCGGATTTTGAATGCATTGGACGATGAAGTAATCAGCTTAGACTATCCACGAAATGGGGATGAGATAGCTGTGGCGGGGAGGATCAAGGATGCAATGAGGGCACAATGTGTGCCTCAGATTGTAAGGGCATGGTATGACATTGTGTTGATGTACCGGAATTCGGAGCCAGAGTTGTGTACTAGTGTTTTAGATTCTATGAGGAGGTACATATCGTGGATTGACATTAGCTTGATTGTGAATGAATCATTTACTAGTTTGTTTTTTGAATTGATGTTGGTCGATGGGTTTCCAGATCAGCTGCGGGCTGCTGCTGCCAGTGTTCTTCTTGCAGTGGTTTCTAAGCGGATGGATTCAAAGTCTAAACTTGCCCTTTTACAGAGTCTTCATATAAGAAGGGCTTTTGGATTGGTAGCAGGGGATAGTGACTCCGAGTTGGTTTCTGGTGTGGCTTCTTTGCTTACTGGCTATGCCACTGAGGCTTTGGAATGTTCCAAGCGTTTGAGCTCCAATGACGGTAAAGAGATTTCACTGGAGCTGTTGAATGAGGTTTTGCCGTCGGTTTTTTATGTAATGCAGAGCTGTGAAGTTGACGCAACCTTCAGCATTGTGCAGTTTCTTTCTGGTTATGTTGGTACAATGAAAAATCTTCCTGTGCTGACAGAAACACAGCTACTTCACTTGCGGCAGATATTAGAAGTGATTCGAGCACAGATTCAGTTTGATCCTATCTACCGCAATAATCTTGATGTGTTGGACAAAATTGGGAGGGAAGAAGAAGATAGGATGGTGGAGTTTCGGAAAGATTTATTTGTATTGCTTCGCAGTGTAGGTCGTGTAGCACCTGACATGACTCAGATTTTTATCAGGAACTCATTAGCAAGTGCTGCCGCATCATCAGAGGATAGAAATGTTGAAGTGGTTGAAGCAGCACTTTCCTTATTTTATGCTCTTGGAGAATCAATAAGTGATGATATGATGAGGACTGCAAGTGGTCAATTGGGAGAACTGGTTCTGATGCTTTTATCAACGAGATTTCCTTGTCATTCCAATAGGATTGTTGCACTTGTTTACCTGGAAACGATAACAAGATATATGAAGTTTGTGCAGGAGAACACTCGATATATTCCTGTAGCCCTGGGTGCCTTTCTTGACGAAAGAGGTATACACCATTCAAATGTCAACGTGAGTCGAAGGGCAAGTTATCTTTTCATGAGAGTTGTCAAATTGCTCAAAGCAAAGCTTGTTCCTTATATAGAGACAATCTTGCAGGTATTATACCATTCATCTTCATTTTTGCCATCTTTGTTGGTTATTTGTTTTAGAACGCCTCATGGGTTGTAAACAAGTTGGTTTCAATTGGACTTTTAAGTAGGGATTGGCAAAAAAACCCAAAAAACTGACCAAACAAAACCGAATTGGGTTGGTTTGGGTCGGTTTGAACAAAAAAATTGGTTTGATTTGGTTAATTTTAACCATTAAAAACCAACCTGCCAATTAACCGACCTAACACGCTAATACATTTTATTTTTTCATTTTAAAATTCATGTTTTTAAACTTAAAAATAAAATAATAAAGATATAAATATAATTCTTTCTCAAATAATTTGTTTACCTTCTATGCTTTTTCTACTAAAACTCCAAATTCCATAATATAAGAAAAGCAAGGAGGTTTATTATAAACTCCAAATTTAGATTGTAGACTTAATTTTCATTTTGATGTAATTGTTTGTTGGTATATATAACTAATACGTAAGCAAACATAAAAAAAAAAACTTATATATATAGGTAAACAATATTTTAAACCCAAAATAGGTATATGAATTATTTTAACTCGGACAAATATTCAAACCGATTAACCAAACCAAATCAATTTGCGGTTTCAACAACTAGATTGAGTCAATTTAGGCTGGAATTTACCTAAATCGACCAAGTTGGTTTCGGTTCGGGTTGACCTCAAAGCCAACTCAACTTGAACCATGAGCAGGCCTACTTTTAAGTAGACTTAATTTTGGGTTGGATCGAGTAGAGCGCTAAGAAAATGATTTATATAGTATTAACCTTTTGTTATTGTTTTAGATGGTTGAAAATTTGAGTAATTGCCACACCTAGTTATTCTCTTTTTCCTTAACGAGCTTGACTTTTCTTTGGATTTCCAGAGTCTACAAGATACAGTTGCACAATTTACTAGAATGGATGGCTCATCAAAAGCACGTTTGGGGTCTGAAGATGGTAGTCACATTTTTGAGGTATATGTTATATCAGTAATTTAGCCCCTGTTTGACAACCATTAAATAGGAAAAACCATGTTTTGAATAGTGGTTTTTTAGAGAATGTGATGTTAAAAAGTAGGAAAAAGTTTTGGGTTTACATACAAAATATTCTATTGTGTAAATGTGTGGTTGAAAATGAGTATATAGAAAAAAGAGTTTGAAAATAATGGTTGTCACACAGGGGCTTATTTTTGCAGGTTTGTATTATTGATGCCTGATCCAAGGCAAGTTGTTGTCGTTACTTTACAGGCAATTGGGTTATTAATTGGAATGGAAGATGTACCGCTCGAAAAGCAATCTGACTACCTTTCTGCCTTGCTTACTCCTCTCTGTCAGCAGGTAAAGTTTGATTGCTTGTTATAAATTTGTGTTTATTAGGCTACCCTTGCAAGACCTCCTTTATCAATTTGTAATGTCGACATATACACAAGTTTTATTTATCTAGATATCATATATTCTCATCTATTTTAAATTGATTTTTTGTTACATAACACTTAGTTAATTGAAAATCAACACGTTTTGGCAGGTTGAGTTTGCCCTCTTAAATGCTCAAACTCAGATTCCTGATGAATCTGTGACAAATATTGCAAAGATCCTGCAAATAATTATGGCCATTAATGCCCTCAGCAAGGTCTTTCTTGACCTTTCTAATTTCTCGTTTCTTGTATATCCCAGTTGCTCTATTTTTTTATTTTTTATTTTTTAACTTTTTGAAATATGTCTTATGCTTTTCTCTAGTATCTTTGATGAGAAAGGAAATCAAAATTTATTGTCTCATTTTAAGTATGATAGGTAGAAAGGATGGCATCTTTTTAATAATTATGAATCTTCAAAGGGTGAAAATTTAAGCTACATCTAATTTGCTAGTTTAACTTGACATTATTTTGTCAAGTTTGAATCTCCTTGGACAACAGTTGCAGTTTCACAATTTTTGCATAAATTTAGCCCCTGTTTGACAACCATTATTACGAAATTCTTTATTTTATACACTCATTTTCAACCACACATTTACACAATAAAATATTTTGCACGTAAACACAACTTTTCCTATTTTTTAACCACTCATTCTCCAAAAATTTACTATTCAAAACTTTGTTTTTGCCAAATAATGGCCATCAAACAGGGCTTATATTCTAATCAGTATGGTGCATGTTTCATTCAGGGCTTCAGTGAGCGTCTTGTAATCGCCGGTCGCCCTGCAATTGGTGTCATGTTCAAACAGGTTGGTGGAAAGCTTAGCTGTGCATCTCTTTCTCGTATCCAAATTAACTGGTGCATGATTTAGCCCCTGTTTGGGTTCTATTATTTCCAAAATACATTTTTTCAAAACTCATTTTCAACTGCACATTCTTCTATAAAATAATATTACATGTAAACCCAAAACTTTTCCTTATTCTTCCATAAAATAACCACACACACATTCTCCAAAAATTCAATATTCGAAAATGCATTTTCTCCCAAAATCACATTAAAATGGAGCCCAAAACAGGGGTTTAATCTGCATTCTGATTATTCTAGAACCTTGATTATCGGTGCCATCATCTCTAGCCCGTGCTCACTTGCCCCACACGTTGATTCCTCTTCCTACTGCTTTCTTGTTTCCCACATACTAGCCTACTATATCTTCAACCTTCCACAGCCCCTCTGGTTATTTATATCAAATTTATGCTTCTCCTTTGTGAAGAAGATGTGTGAAATGTTTTTCTATACCACCTACCTTGTACAAGGGCGTCATAGAACTTTGGGGTTCTATGAGCAGATTTTTGTTTAGACTTAAGGATGTTTGTTTTTATCTATTCCGTGTTTTAATGGGTTCTTTTATAAATATTCAGACATTGGATGTTCTCGTACAACTGCTAGTTGTCTTTCCGAAGATAGAACCACTACGGTGTAAGGTATGATTTTGAGCTCTCTGCATTAATGCTGTATGACGAGCTCTTCGGCTAATGGGACCTTTGTTAGGTCACTTCATTTATTCACCGCATGGTAGATACTTTAGGAGCATCGGTGTTCCCATATCTTCCCAAGGCACTGGAGCAATTGCTAGCAGAAAGTGAGGTATAATATCTGCCTTTTTTCTTCTTATTTTTATAGTTTGTTTTCATCAAAACTTTAATTTATATCTTTGCCTCCTTCCAGATTTTGTTAAATTACCAAGTTAACTATAGTATATAAGATTCTACCTGCTAACAATGTCCATTCCTGATAATATGCTTATTTTTCAATCTTGACCTCTAAAAATCTATGTTCTTGATGACATGTTCTGTGATTATTTTTTTCCTTCTTGTACATTTTGCAACTTGTGTAAGATCTTGTTAAAAGTTCTACCAATGGTCGAAAACTGGAATGTGCTTTCTGACTGTAACAAATGTTACATCAATAAGGATATGGGGTACATGCTCCATGTCATACTTATGGTGCGATATTCTGTACTTATTTATTTATTTTTATCTATAACAGTTTTGATTTCTTATGATGGTGGGTGAAGGGAAAGGGTTCAAAATTGGATACCTATTGTAACGACCCAAAATTTACCATTTGAGTTGTTAAATACTTGTTGTAAAAATTGAACTTCACTTTCATAAAAATATAACTTTTATCCCAATTACAATAATTGAAAAAGGGAAGAATTACTAAATCATAAAAGTAAAGTAATAAGTTGTTCAATAATATCTTTATTATACCATCAATGGCCAGTTTAAAACTCCAATGTTTCGAACCTCAATTATAAGGAGGAAAATTATAAATAATGAGATAAAATTTGAATAAGTGAGCCAAGAGGATTAAAAACTGAACTTAGGTGGTCATAATCCCTACATAATAATAACATATATAAGGAGACACGGGAATTAAGAACCGTACTTCGTTGCTATAATTTCCGTGCATAATGCTACTAAACTCTGGTCCAATTGAATTTAAACATATATGATCCATATCATATCATAAATTGAAATCCGTATTTTAAAGTATGCAATACGATTTAACATATAACATATGACCACACTTACGTTGATAATTTGAAGAGAATCGTAGTAAATATGTAGGTGATAATTTAGCTTATTCAACATAGTGTTAATTTGTGTATGTTTGTGGTTAAAATTTAGGTACATCATTTATAGGTGCATTTAGGGTTACCAAAATGAAAGTGTTATAATAGTGTCCCTATAATTGTGCATTAAATAAGGTAATGAGTTACTAATTATATAATTTAAATCAAACAATCATAATTAGACATAATTATACATATATAGACACACGTAATTATAGTAATTATATAATTTAAAAGCAATAAACTATAATTATATATAATTATACATACATAGAGGCACGTAATTATAACAATACTATATCCGAAAACAATAAACCATAATTATATATAATTATACATACATATACGCTATTAATTATAGTAGTACTATAATTTAATTTAATCAATCATAATTATATATAATAGATATTTACACATATATGGTAGTTTACTTATTTAGAAATAAATCTTTCTAACTTATCTTTTGTACATGGAAATTTACGTAATTATAATAATCACATAATTTAAATCAATCTATCATACATATATATATATATATATATATGTATATATATATATGTATATATATATATATAGATGTACATAATTATAGTAATACTATATTTAAAATCAATCAACCATAATTATACATAAATAGGTGCACTATAATTTAAATCAGTCAACCATAATTATATATAATCTACATTCACACATATGATAGTTTACTGATTTAGGAAGGAATCTTCCTAACTTATCTTTCACATTTAAGGAATACTTAATTTCATCCAATTTTTCCATATATGTTAGTACTATATATATTTATACCTCACACACACACACACACACACACACACACACACACACCCCATAAATATTCATATGTATATATAGTTTAGGAAATTACACTTGTAGTCCCTCAACTATTGGCCGATATGCAATTTGATCCCCTAACTTTCACCCTAAGGCCCTAATTTGCATAATTATCAACTATAAAAGATTTTGGGGGTATTATACCTATGATCTGTGTTTACTTATGGATGTAACTTATCAATGTTATGAACATTTAAGGGAAGTATGAATTTTTGTGATCATTGATTCGCGATTTGTCTTTCTCCTTCCATCTGCTTTTTACAATGTAGATGGTATTACTCAGAGCTTTGACCATCTTATTGCCATATGCAGCCAAAGGAACTGGTGGGTTTTTTGGTACTCCTTAACCAGCTCATCTGCAAATTCAACACTGGAGTCCATGACATATTGGAGGAAGTGTACCCTGTTATTGCTGGTAGGCTGTTTAGTATTCTCCCAAGAGGTGATATTCCGTCAGGACCTGGTGGCAGTACTGAGGTATGTTAACTTGTTGAGTAGTGAGGTGACCATGTGGAGGCATTCTAGTTTTCATGATTTTGTCTCAAGTATTGATGCTAAGCATTTCTGACCTTGTCACTTCTCTTTGGTTCTAAGATTGTTTCAGTTGCCCAGAGTGGAAGTGATTTCTACTTACAAGCATACAGTGTAACACATACTAGTAATCAGAAGCATAGATGTTGCTATAAAACTTTTTATTATACATTATCAACATGGATATCTAAACAAAAGGATCTCTATTATGATTTTGTTTTTGGATACAAGGGGAAATAGGATGTTGTGGCATGCATGAAGCATTTGACATTATACACTTATATTTGAATTTAAAAGAGATTTCTTTTTCATAAACTTGTTTCAGTTCAGATGATGATGAGTTGGCTTGTGTCATTTTGATTTCTTTTCTTTCAGGAAATCCGTGAGCTGCAAGAGCTTCAGCGAATGTTTTACACATTTCTTCATGTGATTGCTACTCATGATCTATCGCCAATTTTCCTCTCTCCAAAAGGCCAGGGCTACTTGGATCCAATGATGCAATTGCTGTTATATGCATCTTGTTATCACAATGATATCACTGTACGGAAGGTGTGTACCACCACTCTCTTACTGCAGAAGTGCTTACAACCATTAATGTGCTTCAGAATCCATAGAATATATGTTGGTGTACGACCAAGCCAACCTCTTTTGTGTTTTGTCTTACAGTCATGTGTACAGATAATAATAAGGCTAATTAAAGATTGGTGTACCAGTCCTTGCAGCGAAGAAAAGGTATAAACTCTTTAAACTCAATAATTGTAGTGACAATTTCTTCAGGACACTAAGGAGACTGTTTCCCAGGTTCCTGGTTTCCGAAGTTTTGTAGTTGAGGTGTTCGCAACCAATTGTTGTCTATACAGCGTGCTTGACAACTCCTTTGAATTTCATGATGCAAACACGGTAAGTTGATGTAATGCCAAGATCAGAACACATTGTCTTGCCAACGTTTCTAAATAACAATATGCAAGTGTATGTTGTTGGGATTTCTATGTTGTTCATCATCTTCCTTGACCTTAAAAGATCAAGTTTTTATCTTGTATTTGTATGTAGAATATTTTTTTTCAACCTAGGATTTGTTGTTTGTGATGACATTGTTTGGCATTGCTGGTGACTAATTTATATTTCTACTGAAGAGGTTGCTTTTTACCTGTGTTCTAAAAAGCTCGCCTAGGCTCGAAGCCCAAGGAAAATGCTCGTATTTTTACCAATTCTTAAACGGTTGAATTTTTTCCTTTCTCCTTTCGTATTCCCTAGGCGGCAGGCGCATTTATTAGTTTTTTTTTTTTTTTTTCCCATTTTTTAAAGTCTTTTATTTGAGTTTTTTTTTTAATTTTCATTTGACGTTAATTTCAAATTTTTAAAAGATTTTATCCGTACAAAAGTTAAAAATGACTTATCTAAATAGTAAAATAAGATTTAAAGTGTGATGTTGTCTACATTATGTAATTATGACTTGAGACTCGTTATTTTGTTACAAACTCCAAAATCATGTACGAAGTTCCTATAAAGCTATAAATAGGACTTGTTTAGTTGAAAATTGAAATCACATCAATAACTTTTCCTTCTTTTTCAACTATACATTCTCCATCAATCTACTATTCCAGAATACATTCTTTCAGAATAATGTGGTTCAAACACACCCTAATTGTAGGAATTATTAAGTAAATATAATATCTTATAATTTTAGATGTTTGATATGTATTATTTTAATTATTAAATAATTTTTAAAATGATTAGAAATTTAAAATAATATTAACAATAAATAAACGTTTTTTACGCCTAAGTCTCATGTAGGCTCGTAAAGTTTGAAATTTCTCATCCACTCCTAGTCATGTTTTACGCTTTTTAGAACACTGCATTTTACAATATCTTTTTTTGTTCTGTTAATTCATGGCTAAATAAATTCCCATTCTTTATTTGGGGTTTTTATGGCAGCTTGTCTTGTTCGGAGAAATAGTGCTAGCTCAGAAGGTCATGCATGAGAGATTTAGTAATGATTTTCTTCATCATTTTGTATCAAAAGGTTTCTCCAATGTGCATTGCCCTCAAGACTTTGCAGAACAGTATTGTCGAAAGCTGCAGGTATATACTGCTTTTAGCAACAGTAATTTAAACATGCAATTGAATTTTGCATATGACAACATGTTTGGTATATAAACATGTTTTAAGGTAGTAGCTGATCCAGGTTACAAACAACTGATAATGATCCTGAGCCCATTGACATGAAACATTTTTGTTGGTTTGTAAATGGAGAATGAATACAAAGCTCTAGAATATGTTAACTGGACAGTCATCTAAACTTTTGCAGTTTGTTTATTTCTGCTGGTGCTCAGCTGATCAATATATTAGTGCGGCCTTTTTCTTTCTTAGTTTTCTATTCAACTTTTGTGTGGGTGGGAGGCAGGGGTGGAGGAATTGAGTGGGAGGTGGCAGGTAGTAGGTCCTGTCTCTGTGTGCAGTGGGATTTTGTGGCGTAACTCTGGGTGCCTGGTGCCAGCTGCTTGCATTGAGGTTTGGTTACTAAGTATTGGCTTTTCAAGCTCTAAAATTTTGAGATTGCTCAACCACAAACCTGAAATCACAGGGACACTGGTTTGAAATTTGTTGAAACATGTTAATAATATCTACACATAAGACATAACTACTTCCATTATTGAATGTAGTGTACACAAGAAACTTGATCGCTAGATGAATAACTCTAGCTGCCAAGCTGGATTTCCTTTCAAATCAAGTACATTTGTCTGGTCTTGTGATATGATCTTTTATGCAATGCATGGTTCTAATTCTGCTTTATCTAATATGCCATCTCATTTCACCTTATATAATCTCAATCTTTTCATTCTCAGGGCAATGACATCAAGGCTCTGAAATCTTTTTACCAGTCTCTTATTGAACATTTGAGACACCAACAAAACGGCAGCTTGGTTTCTAGATAACATGTTGTAATACACACACCAATAATTAAATCTGCTCAATGCTGTAACCAGTTGAGCTGCTCCATTTTTTATCAGCAAAAGGTTGGTACTCCCATAAGCATTTTCTCATCAAATTTTACTTCCCCTTTGGGTTTCAAATTTTCAGTTATGAGTGTTGCATTGATTTCATGAATTTTGCAGGGTTCTTTTCTGTAAATACTCATCATTTGGCTATGATGAACAGCGAGGTATGGCCATAAACAATGTTCTTCTTGGCACAAGTTTTAAGTCCTACATAATTTGATCCTTCTTCAATGCTAACATGTTTCTATTGCATTGGCATGAGAGGTGTAAATTTGTGGAAGTGGTTCACTATGAAATGTTATTCTACCACTCAGTTTTGGTGCTGAGCATTTCATTAAAGTTTCGGCAAGGGTGGTTGTCTATAAACTGAATTTTGTTTATTGGAATTGATTCCTTAAACTCTTCATTGTGTGATCTACTAACAAAGTTTTAGAGTTCCTTTCTGAGGAGGGAAGTAAATGAAGTTATTGCTCCTCGGGGGTCTGGTAAAGACTGATTCTGCATTTAGTTTTGCCATAAGAAAAAGGAGGGGAATTTTCTCCGTTTCTTTCTTCATCCTCTTCTTGAAGTGCAGTTTTTTTCTTTAGATTATTTCTCCTTTTTATATATGAGTTGATTCTTTAGCTTTTTGTTTGTTGAATTTATGAATGCTATAATGAAAAGAAGGATCGTGCAGTTGCATAATGAATATGATTTTGATTTCATTGTCTTTTCTAATTTCACTTCAATTAATACTGTATACCAAACATGCCATTAGGGTACTGCTGTTTCGCCATTGTTCACCACTATGGATGAAGCAAATATAGATATAGAAGTCCTAATATTACTTGACTAGTAGTTTCTTCCAATTGTTTGGGTTGGGGGATATTGTTGTGGACAAAATTGTTGTTCTCCAAGTTATCCTGTTCAAAGGAGTTGGGTTTTGTGGTGTGATGTTTCTTGATGTACCAACCTTGTCGGTTGACACACATGAATCATGCCTGCTGTCTCTTAGCCTCTGTTTGGTTTTGTTAAAAACATTGAGTAAAATCTAAGTCAAAGTCAACAATGAATTTTAATTATACATGAATCCACAATTTTTTTAATTATATATTTCATCAACTTTTATTATTAAATTTTGATTTTTATACATACCAAACAGGGATTTAGTCTCTTTAATGTTTTTCGATTAATCTTAATATTACAAAGGAGTTGAGAAATACTTTGGATTTATATAAAAATAATTTATGCAAGAGACGTTGCTTTGTTAGTTCAAAATCAGTCTATTATTGCTAAAGCATTCAACATGGTTCGCCGTTCTAGTCGTTATCATGGTCGTCAAGAATGTATGAATGAAACTAAATTACAAATTAATAATTAAAATATATAGCAATAGATGGATTCGAGATCCACAATAATCTTCCAAATTTGATACAAAAAACTTTTTATCGCTTTCTTAGATAATTTAGCATAAAATCAAATCAAAATCTCTATTTTCTTTACACAATTCGAATTTCATACGTAAGTCGTAACTAGTAAATTGGAATTGAATTTATTCTCTATGGGACTATAACTCTTAACACGAATAGTGACTTTCAACGTAAGAGTAATTATTTATAAAGGAAACGATGGACAAACTATAATACTCGTATAAGATAGACTTGACAGCAGCATGAAAGAAAATGAAATTGAAATCTTATTGTACATGGTAGTACTAGACGCCAATACTTATAGCAAATAAAGATTGAGTGGCAGACGAGGTTCAAGTACAGCAGCAAGAGGGAATTTTCTTGGAGTGGACAGCCCAAATATTTCCTCCATGTTGAGATTTTCAGGTGTCATATCGTCCGCTAATCTCCATTTAAATCCATGTAAAAGATTAGCCAAACTTGCCTGAATCACCTTCAGTCCCAAACTGTATCCTGGACACATTCTGCGGCCTGCGCCAAATGGTAAAAGCTCAAAATCATGACCTTTTACATCAATATCCTTCCCAATAAACCTCTCTGGACAAAATTCATTTGGTTTCTCCCACAGTTCGGGGTCTCTTCCAATAGTCCATACGTTTACGAGCACTCTGGTTCCTTTCTGAATGTCGTATCCAGCGACTTTGCAGTCTTTTCGGGATAGCCGTGGCACCAGCATTGGTGCCACGGGGTGCAACCGCATGGTTTCTTTGACGATGGACTCTATGTAAGGTAAGCTTGGTATGTCCTTCTCTTGTACCCACCTGTTCTGGCCTATAACCCGGTCAAGCTCTTCGGTTGCCTTGTTGAATATCTCAGGCTTCTTTAGGAGCTCTGATATGGCCCATTCCACAGTCACTGCCGAGCTCTCTGTCCCTCCAGCAAGCAAATCCTAAAGATCATCAAGTTCTTCATTAAACCATCTTGTTTTACAGTTGAAGTTGTTACAAAGGAAAAAGAAGTAACTTATACGAAACCTTAGGACGTGTTAACGAAACTTGAAAATTGAATTCCTGTACCTGAGTAAATGCCTTGACTCCATGCCTTTCAAGCTTGACTTCGAGATTGGGGTCATCTGCAAGTTCCAATAGAACATCAACCATGTCTTTGCTCACATAACTCTGTGCTGCTTTTCTCTTGGCGTTGTGCTCATCAAGAACATGCTCCAAAAACCTGTCGAATTTCTTGCTCAGGATCTTCATCCTCTTAATATATCCTTGCAGGTCCAAGAAATCAATATAAGGTATTGAATCACCAATGTTGAAAACGCCATTAAGCAAGAAAAGTTCATCCAACATCTTTTTGAACTCCTCAGGTGTCACAATTGAGTTATCAGATTCATCCAAGTATCTCTTCCCCAAAACCATTCTACTAATTACATTCAAACTAACTGTTGAAAGGTAGTCTTTCAACAAAATGGGCTTTCCTGCAGATTTGAAAAGCTCCTTGATAAGAGAATTCATTTCCTCTACACGAATATATTCGTATGAATCAAGCCTTCTTGCACTAAACAACTCCATTACACACATCTTGCGTGCCTGTCGCCAGTATGATCCATAAGGGGACCAAGTGATGTCGGAGTAATTATAAGTTGTGTGTTTTCCAGCAGCCGTTTTAGGCCTGGACACGAAAGTTATATCCATGGTTTTGAGGAAAATCTTGGCCATCTCGACCGAGGAGCCGACGACAACGGGGAAGGAACCGAATTGGAGATGCATTAGGGGACCATATTTTTGAGAGAGTTGGTGAAGAGACTGATGAGGAAGTGATCCTATGAGGTTCAAATTTCCAATAACAGGCCATGATTTTGGACCAGGTGGTAAATTCAGTTTCTTCTTGCGAAGATTTCTTGAAAAGAGAAAGAGAGTTAAAATACTTAGCCATACTGCTGCATACGCAGTCCAAGTAGTAGGGCCTTCCATTTGTATGATTTTTGGCTTGAAAGTGATGAAGTTTGAGGAATGGTGTAGGGCTATTTATAGTTGAACAAAGGAAAGTTTGTACCTTGGAGTCTATGATCATTGAGTGGGCTAAAGTTAAGGTATGATTTAATCAACTACTCAGAAATGTCGTGCATATTATCTATGTTTTAGAGGATGGAATTGTCCATTTAACCGTTAAAAACTTAAAATAAATTAAGAAAATATAAACAAAAAGAAAGGAAAGGAAATGAGGTGCTAGGCTCGGGTAAAGTGATAATTTGACAAAATTGAAATTAACAGAGTTTTTTCAAAGTCGAAAGTACTTTCTTGTCATAAATATTCTTTTGGATGATACCAACGTGTTTTGTCCTTGTAAATACAGATTCCTTTACTAGCCAGGTTCAGTAACAAATAATTATGTGAAGAACGTTGGTGATGTTCCACGAATTATGTGCATAACGTTGGTGATGTTGATGGACCAATCAACAATACAAAGACGAACACCTTTGACAAGTAAGAGTGAAGTTTCATGGGAATTTCTTTTCACTTTCACATGTTAGTGCGAATAAAAGTAGTATATTGACTTGACTCGACATTCTTTTACTAATTTTCGTGGCACTTTCCTCAATATTTCAAGGAAACCAATTGCTTTAATTGACTTGCCTTGAGTCAAGCAGCCAGTGGCCCTATCTTTTTCCTATTTTCTTAATTGACTTGTCACGATTGATTTTATTGTTAATTTTTATTAATTATATTTTATTATTATTATTGGGCTTATAGTAGTGGGTTGACCCAAATCCATCACTAGTACGTTAGATTTTTACTATTTATTGGATTTTTCATAGTAGTTGGAATAGTTGATGAATTGATAAAATTAAGATTGGTTGCAACCAAATTTCTCTTTTCCCTCTTATTCATTTTTGGCTTCTTCCCCTTCTTTTGTTTTATCTTTTATTGTTTATTCATTCTATGGTGAAATCTCAATCCATCCTACATCAAATTTGGTATCAGAGCTCAACTTGGATTCCATCTTCAATTTGCATCCGAGAACACCTCTTGCGTTTTTTTAGATCGCAAGTGTACGATATCATAACAAGTAATATAATGGACCTTTGAGTCTGGATCTCGTTTCCACGGACTACACTTTAGTGCTTAATCTATTTTTCCTACTTCTATTTGACAAAACTAAACAAATAAAGAAATTTGATTGTTGTGAATATTGATTTTCTTAAATAAACTAAATGCCTAAGACAAATGACAATTATGATGAAATAACAAAGACAAATCGATCAAAGATTCACATATGTAAAATGTATTAAGGCAAAACAATTTCACCTATTGATCACCTTAATTCCCAATTCAAGATTCTAGCCAAATGTAGTGTTTGGTCGAATTCTCCTACGGTACTCAATTTACCCATCTCGAGTTCTCATTGAACCTATTTAACTAATTCAATTCCATAACTCTATGCAAATTACCCTTATGGTGTGTTTGATAAGAGGGATTTTCCATGGAATTGTTTTTCTCACATTTTTGGTGGAAACTGAATTCTAGGTTTTTTTTTGTGCAATGGAAACAAAATTTCATAACTAATGGCAAAATAAAAAAAAATAAACAAATAAACAAATAAATAAAAAATAAAAAATTTGAAAAAAATAAAAAATAAAAAATCACTTTAATAGACAATTTTCATGTAAAACAAAGTCAAGCGAACACTAAACTTTGATAAAAAAAAATGATTTTCTAGGAAATTTTTTTTTTACTTTTTGGTAATGGAAACAAATTTTATAACCAATTGTGAAAAATATTATCACTTTAAGAAACAATTTCCATGTAAAACAAAGCCAAACGAACACAAAAAGATACAAAATTTTAAATTCTTTTGAGTGGAAAATTATACCAATAAAACACACTAAATTAACAATTCCCTAGAAAACAAGTTCTATACAATTACTTTCTCTGGAATTCATTTTTTTCCACCTATTTTCCACCCTTGCAATCAAACGGACCCTTAGTGAAACGAATTATGGCACTTGGAATTCATATAACGACCACCGTACTTAGTATATATATCTCTACACGTTATATCTCGTTACCGAATTTTATTACACGTTCTAAGTCTCAAATTCACTTCTCGATTCATAAGAAACTCAATGGATCATCAAATTATTAGACAGATAATTCAAAGCATTGCATTCATAATAAAATCAACACATGGAAGAATAAAACTCAGAATTCTTGAATCAAATAATTAAGGGTCTCAATAAATTACATTGTTTTCTCTAATAAGAAATTTAGCTACTCATAATGAAAATGATGAAATAAATAACAATATTCGAATACATCACCAGATTTAATTGATAATAAAGATGGAAAAAAATAAGCTTTTGCACCAAGATTTTAACTGAAATCCTTGATGTAGTTCTTCTTGCTAATTCCTCTTCGATTTTGTGTTTTTCTCTCAATTTTGCAAAGTGTGGAACCTCCAATTTGTGTCTTCTTTGGTCTATTTATAGTTTCCCACACGTCATTGGCCAAATTGGAGTCTTTTGTGGGCTTCTCATAGCCTAAACAACAAAACCTAAAAATTGACGGCGCAACACCACGATTGCAGCGCCTGAGTGCTGCAAATTTGTAAAATTTTGGAAAGTATAGTGCTTGGGCGTCGTGTTTACGGCGTCTGGGTGTTGCGTTGCTGTTCATTTTGCGTCTATTTCAGTATTTTTATTATAACATTTTCTTCTGATATTCGATTGGTATGATTCAAGATGTTTTAGAAAGATAACCCAAAGATCTACAACTTTTATAGAAATAGCTCTTTTTCAAGTCGAACGTTTATTAGACCAAAAATGAGTCTCAATTTTCAACTAAAAATTTGAACATCCTTGTGCCGTTAGAAATTGATTTGTTTTCACTCCTTTTGATCTTTAGCTGTATCCATTTGACCCATAGCATTCTTGAATCTTCATTGTGAGTTTCGACACAACTTTTTAGTATTTGCTCTTTAGCCACCAAACTTTAGATCTTGCCCCTTTTTGCCATTTCTTTCTTTCAATTTTACTTCCATTTATTGAGTTTCACCTAATAACACATTATATAATAAATTATGTTATAATTCCATTAAAAGAATTGCGAAATATCAATATTTTGGGGCTCGAATAAGTATATAAAATACATTTAGCAAATATTCCAAAACTTAAGTATTTGTTTGTCCTCAAACAAAATCATAACATAACTTAACAAACACACAAACATGCAATGCTAATTACCTAATTGGTGTACAATCAATCAAGTAAAACAACAAGATTTTGCTAGTTAACCTGACTTTTATTTTTGGATTGAAATCATAGTAACAAATCTATGCACGACTTCAAAATCACAATACAAAAATTAAAATCCACTTTTCATTGTAAAATCGACGTGTGTGTGTGTGTGTGAAGAATTAAGTATATCATTATGAATTTATAAGTTGTTTCAATTCCCGACCTCAGTGGTCAAATATGTTCTTTCATCACTCGTAAGATTCACACACCCCTAAACTTATTCTTTTCACTATTTTCAATGTGTAGACTAATGTTAGATTTTTTTTACTATCCCCACATCTCTAGTTTGGTAAAATTTCACCAATTGGAGTTCAACATTTCAATAAACAATGATTCTCCACTAAGTTTGATTGTTTCAATCCTTAGGACTTAACTAGGCTAACAATCTCTTATTAAATCAAAATTTTTTAAACAGGTGTTTGAGACTTAATCAAGGCATTTGGTGCGTCTTTTGTTTCATTCACCTGATTTTTTTTATATTTTTTCTTTATTTGAAGCATTCTCTCACTTAAGCTTTCTAAGTGACACATGTAACAAGCTTTTGACCGATAACTCCTAAATCAGATGACCATAGGGCATCGAATTTTAAAGACCATTGTAGGCTTAATTGCTTGAGTCATAAATGCTATGAAGATAAATTTCTAATAAAATATTTATTAATACCTTGATTAGTGCAATGTTCCTCATTTAACACAAATTCAAGCAACACGACCTGTAACTTGAGATTTTCTCCCCAATTGCATCCTATTGACCTTATACAATCCACACAAAATTTTTAATTTCATACATGGAATCCCTATTTATCTCAATATATTCCTACAATAATGAAATTTCCCAAACTATTCTAAATCTGGTATAAGAATGTAAAACTTAGTGGCTTTGGGTTTAACATCTATGGTATACTATTTCAACTTATTCAGTTATGAAATCAACTTATTCCTACACAATGCATAACTTGATTCATGTGCTCAATATATATCAAATTTCACATGGAAAACAAAAATTAATTCAAGCATTCAACTTATTTACAATTCATAGATCAATAAATTCAAATTATTTATCATTTCAGCCATGCCAACTAACTCATATAAGCACACAAAAAGAATATCTTTTTTTTATTAAAGCAATAAAAGCACACGAAAACACAAAATAAAATAAAATGACAACTCATGTTTTTCACTCTCAAACTTAAATTAGACATTGTCCTCAATGGCTTTAATCATAATCAGCATATAAAGGGGCAGGGAAAAAAGTGAAGAAAGGACTTCCATGATAAGGCGTGTAATTCAATGGCTAGTTTTCCTATTGTTCAATTTGGCTCCTTGGTAAATATTGGTTTAAATATTTCGCGACGTCATGTTCCTGAAAAATCAAATAAAGCATTAAGATCAAATCATTGGAACAAGTGTTACTTAACTCTAACATCTAATAAACTAATGAACTTATTAAAGATAAAAAGGGGAAATGAGGTATAAGTCATGAGTCATAAATAACTTAAAATAAACTAAACTATCCTAAAACTAAAAAACATAATAAATAAAAAGGAAAAAAAAAGTTTGGGTTACCTCCCAAGAAGCACTTCTTTATAGTCATTAGCCGAACTTTGTCACGTGATTATTTGATCATGGTGGCTTGAACTAATTTTCCTATTATTGATCCTCCTGCAGAGGAGTCCACCTGAGATTTCGCCAACGGTGATAGTCCGGTGTAGAAGTACTACACTTGATATCCAGGTAGGATTCCATTATTGGGGCATTTGCGCATCAACTCATTGAATTTGTTCCATGCCTTATGATAGCTTTCTCCATCTTATTGTGGGAATGTTTGAATTTCCAACCTCAGTTTAGCTACTTCAGCAGGTGAAAAGAATCTATTGCATAATTTTCGATTAAGATCTTCCCATGTAGATATATTTGCATGAGGCTCAACATCTAACCACTCCAATGCGGCATCTCTAAGTGTCTAAGGAAATAACCGCAATTTGATAGCATCTTCATTGACTCCTGAAGTATGAAAATTTTGGTAATTTCGAAGAATTGAAGAGTATTTGATGCGAACCCCATAAGCAATGGTGACTACGAGACCCATAACGAGATTGATGCGGAACCTAAGAACACCAATTAAATCCGATTTTGGATTTGAATCCAACAAAATGAACCAAAAACCCAACGATAACAAAAATGCGTTGGACCCCTTGATTACACAATGAAGAACCCACGATTCGATGTTTGTGAACGCCACACGAATCATTTAGATCTGGATAAGTTCAGTATGTCCATGGAAGAACACAAGTTTTGAAACAAAGTTTCGAAGGAGAAAACTCTCATTAATTCATTATCAAAGGTTCTCGTTACAATGAAAGGGAAATCCTATTTATATTAAATCTAGAAAACAAAGTAAAAATGTGAATAATTGATAAAGATTACAAGAATCTTATCTAAACTAGAATTCTAGTAAAATAAGAAAATTCGCGTCAAAACAGTTTTTCTTGAATTCGAATAGCCTTCAGTATTTTGGTCATATCTCCTTCTCTCGATATCCGATTTAGGTGATTCAAATTGCGTTGGAAATCTTACTTCAAGGGCTACAAATCTTCAAATTCGAACATATTCTATGCCAAAAATGGGTCTCAAACTAAGGCTGAAATTTCCTTCTTATGTTTTTCTATGCGGTTGCATAGAAGCCTCAATTTCGGCCCTTCTGCCTTCGGTATATGGCCATGTGACCGCATGGTTCTTTAAATGCGCTCCCCGACTGGTTTCTTGATTTGTTCGCCCTCCAATCCTTTCCGGCCCTCAACTCCTTCACGAGACTTGTCCCTTGGCATGTTGTCTTCAATATTATGGATTCCATTGCTCGAACATGTAAATGATCGGTTTTATCAACTCTTTGAAGCCTTGAACTTGGCTCTATTCTCTTTCCAACATGCTTTGAATTCTTGATAAAAAGTGGTGTACCCCAGATCTTATCATACTCTTCCTCTTTAAGAGGATTTATCCTCGAATCCATACCTTCAATGCCCAGTTTATAACCTTTGCCACCAATCAATGCAAGAACATGAAACAGTCTATAAATCAAAGCGTGCTTGCCTCGACTACTTGATTTTGCAAGTTTGGAATGCTCCCATAGAAATTCCATCTGATGAATGTCCATGCATTCTCCTTACTTTACTTGGCCAATGCACTTGTAACAAGATCACTCTTACTGTACCAATGTTGCTCCCTAGATCAACTTCTTTACTCAGCCATCTGCAAATAAAGTTCCTCCAGTACCTTTGAAACTCCATCGTTTCCTCTAGAATCACAAAGTCAACCTTCGGTAATATGGAAACTTCCAAGTGATGATGTTGTAGTTCAATTTCTTCCACACCTTGATACTCAATTTGAAGCTCAATCCCCGGGTTGGGTGGTATTCCAATGGGATAGTTTGCTAGAAATAATTTTTCGATAACCTGCAAAACAGAAGTACTCAAAATAGGGAGGGAATTGTTAGTCTCCACCAGTGCCTCCTCAACTTCACACTCCTCTCCATTTAGGCTCACTTCTAACTCATCTTTTGCCTCCGAAGACTCTTTTTCCTTCTCTTTTAGTAGCTCGACTTCCATTGCACTCTTTTGTAGCTCTCTCCCTTTTTATTCACAACTAACCACCTCACAATCCTCTCTCTTACTCTTTTGCTCCTTCCTATAATTATTCTGTAAGTTGATTAAGTCACGAATATTTGAGAACTCAAGCTTATAATTCAACCCAATCTTTCTGCTTGATGTATTGCTAACATGTTCCACAAATGGTGTTTTCCACTCTCTCGAATATCCAACTCCACTTATCTTCTAGGCTCATCTCTAAATCCTCAATCACGTCGATCCCTTCTACAAAAATGATTAGGTGTATATCTTCTCCTCATGACCGCCATCAATTCATCCCAAGTCTCAATATACCTCTCACCATTCCTCGGCCTAGATCTTGTCAACTCATCCCACCAAATTAATGCATAATCCACGAATGAGCTCATAATCAACCTCAGTTTTCTCTCCCCGGAATAATCATGACACTCAAACCTCAATTATACCATTTATTTCGATGCCATGTATGCCTCGGGATCATTCCTACCCTTAAATTGTGGAATTGTTACTTTTATGCCACCAATGTTCCTATCAACACCATCCCCAATAAAATTTCTACTCCACCTTTCAAGCCTATCCAATATATTTTCCACATCCTCCATTTTCACCAACAATCTCTCCACTCGCCGAATCACCCTTTCATTCATATTGAATTAAAATCCAATTGGGTGGTGTGAGAATTGAGACTTAAAGACTCAAAAAGATTTTGAAATGGACAACCTTGGTTGAACTTTTATAAATTCAAGAAAGTGGTTCTTGAATTGGGATTGGAATGAAAGAAATAGATCTTTGGAATTGAAATGAATATTATGATATTGAACAATTTCCAAGAAATCAATTTTTTTTGGACGGTACAGATGAACGGTAATTTTTTTTCTTCTTCTTAGTTTCTTCGTGTTCTCGTTAAAATGAAAGGGAAATCCTATTTATACTAAACCTAGAAAATAAGGTAAAAACATGAATAATTGATAAAGATTACAAGAATCTTACTTAAACTAGAATTCTAGTAAAATAAGGAAATTCGCATCAAAACAGTTTTTCTCGAATTTGGACATCTTTCAGTAATTTGGTCATATCTCTCTCTCCCGATATCCAATTGAGGTGATTCAAATTGCCTTGGAAAGGTTACTTCAAGGGCTACAAATATTCTTGAAACACAAATCTTCAAATTCAAACATATTCTATGCCAAAAATGGGCTTCAAATTGAGGCTGAAATTTCCTTCTGATTTTCTTCAATGCTGCCGTATAGAAGGTTTCTATGCCCTCGGATAGAAACCTCAATTTCTTTCTTTTTGTCTTCGGTATATGGCCATGCGACCACATGGCTTGGAGAACCATCAATCGCACGGTTCTTCAAATTCGTTCCCCGACTGGTTTCTTGATTTGTTCGCCCTCCAATCCTTTCCGGCCCTCAACTCTTTTACAAGACTTGTCCCTTGACATGTTGTCTTCAATATTATGGATTCCATTGCTCGAAGATGTAAATGATCGGCTTTATCAACTCTTTGAAGCCTTGAACTTGGCTCTATTCTCTCTCCAACATGCTTCGAATTCTTGATAAAAGTGGCGCACCCCGGATCATATTAGTATTGCTTGTCAAATTTATCCATTCTGCCCTTATCTGAAAATTGCTAACTCCAAAATCTTGGTACACAATACTGGAGAGCACATGTACAACAATAGGTGTCAAGAACATGGAAATATGTAAGTCTCCTTCATTTATTTCCTTTAGCTCTTGTTGCTGATACGCTGGTGTAGCTGCTATTGCGGTAGCTTGTCCTATTGGCTGAATTTGAATCGGAATATTCTGATCATCTACCATTCGATGTTGATGTTTTTATTAGTGTTCATTGCATTTTCGTCGAAAGGTGCGTTCTATCTCCGAATCAAATGGTTCAAGTTTGTCGTCTTGAGCATGGAGAATGCAATAAACAATTTTTTCTGTAGAGAAAAATAAGAACAAAACAAACTAAAATAGAAAAAAGAAATAATAATAAATAAATAAAAGAAAATAAACAAATTAAACAATAGTAAAAAAAAATCAAGACTACAAGTAAATAGTTTCCGACAGCGGTGCTAAAAACTTGATGTGTTTTTTTATATCACAAGTATACGATATCGTAACAAGTAATATAGTAGACTTTTGAGTCCGGATATCATTCCCACGAGGACTACACTTTAGTGCTTAATCTATTTTTCCTACTTTTATTTGACAAAACTAAACAAATAAAGAAATTTGATTGTTGTGAATATTGATTTTCTTAAATAAACTACATGCGTAAGACAAATAACAATTATGATGAAATAACAAAGACAAATCGATCAAAGATTCGCGTATGTAAAATGTATTAGAGCAAAATAATTTCACCTATTGATTACCTTAGTTCCCAATTCAACATTTTAGCTTAATGTAGTGTTTGGTCAAATTCTCCTACGATATTCAATTTACCCCTATCGAGTTTTCATTGAGCATATTTAACTAATTCAATTTCATCTCTATGCGAATTACCCTTAGTGAAACAAGTTATGGCACTAAGAATTCATATAACGCCCCCAATACTTAGTATAGGTATCTCTACACGTTATACCTCGTTACCGAATTTTATTACACGTTCTAAGCCTCAAACTCACCTCTCGACTCGTAAGAAACTCAATGGATCATCAAATTATTGGACAGATAATTCAAAGCATTGCATTCATAATAAAATCAACACATGAAAGAATAAAACTCAGAATTCTTGAATCAAATAATTAAGAGTCTCAATAAATTATATCGTTTGCCCTAATAAGAAATTTAGCTACTCATAATGAAAACGATGAAATAAATAACAATATTCGAATACATCATCGAATTGATAATAAAGATGAAAAAGAATCAGCTCTTGCACCAAGATCTTCTTCCGCTTCTAGTCCTTGATTTTAACTCAAATCCTTGATGTAGTTTTTCTCACAAATTCCTCTACGATCTTATGTTTTTCTCTCAATTTTGCAAAGAGTGGAACCCCAAATTTGTGTTTTCTTTGGTCTATTTATAGTTTCTCACACGTCATTGGCTAAATTGGAGTCTTTTTGTGGGCTTCTCGCGACCTAAACAACAAAACCTAAAAATTGGCGCAGTGCCTAGGCACCACGATTGCAGCACCTGTGTGCTACAAATCGCCAAATTTTTAGAAAGTACAGCGCTTGGGCGCTGCGTTGCTGTTCTCTTTGCGTTTGTTTCAATATTTTTGTCATAACTGTTTCTTTCGATATCCGATTAAGATGATTCAAGATGTCTTGAAAACATAACCCAAAGTGCTACAACTTTGATAGAGATAGCTCTTCTTCAATTCGCACGTTTACTAGGCCAAAAATGAGTGTCAATCTCCAACTAAAAATTTAGACATCTTTATACGGTTGAAAATTGATTTGTTTTCACACCTTTTGATCTTTAATTGTATCCATTTGACCCATAACATTCTTGAATCTTTATCGTGAATTTCGACACAACTTTTTAGTATTTTCACTTTAGCCCCCATACTTTAGATCGTGCCCATTTTCGCCATTTTTCGATTCTTTCTTTCAATTTCACTTCCAATCATTAAGTTTCACCTAATAACACATTATATAATAAATTAGGTTATAATTCCATTAAAAGAATTACGAAATATCAATATTTTCGAGTCCGAATAAGTGTATAAAATACACTTATCAACACCCAACTCCACTTCTCTGCGTGAACAACACCCAACTCCACTTTTCTGCGTTATGTTGTCCACCACTTTCTTTTGCTCCCTCATCTAATTCAAAACCATGAACTTCACCCTTCTCCTCAAAACCCTCAATACCAATCACCTTTGACTCATCAGTATCACTATCACCAAAAGCAACTTAACCATCATTAGAACCTTTCACCAACAAAACCCTGCCTTTTTGTCATCACTATTCCCCTTTTCAACACCATTATCATTCTCAGAATCCCCAGAAATTGGTAAAGTATCAACCTTTACCATCGAAATTTCTGAGGCATCATCAAAACCCCTATCCTCGGAACCTTTCCCTACGATTTCCCCATCCAACACCCTCAAAACCACCGCACCAATCACTGTACAACATTGAAACCTAATTCAACCATTGACAGCTCTAATCGGCCAGCCATATTTCACAAACCCGGTTGTCGATCCTCAACAATGAACACTCCAACCATCGTTACTGCCCACTATCCATATTTCCTATTACACAATAATAACCAACCCTGGCCGTCAACCCTCTCTCTGTTCGCCAAAAAAAAAAAGAACTCGCGAAACCACCAATTAAATTCTGCCACCAAATTCCAGAAAGTAAAAAAACCCACGGTACCACCAGAAAGAAGCTGATCGTTGGTTACTGTGCAAAACCCAGTATCTAATTTTACAAACGCATTTCCACCACTTCAGTAAAGATTGGTTGCTGAGCTGCCATACTGAACACCAAACAACAAAATCAAGGGGGTACTTTTTAAATTACCCTTGTCAAATATGTGCTTTTCCACTTTACCCATTTTTTTTGACATTCACCATAATAGCCTTCCAAGGTTTAAAAGACAAAAATATCCTTAAAATGTTATACAATTACATAAATGTGTTATTGTTTAAAAGACAAATATACCCTTTTTAACTTATAAAGAATTCCAAACATTCCCAATTAAAATTTTAAAACAAAATTACTTTCTTTGTCTGTTTACTCCATCACAGATAAAAATTGTTTCATTTTTCATCTGCTTCAAACTTGAAAACGGATAAATTTATCAAACGCTATAAAAGAAAATATTATTCACAGCAATCAGTGGAATTGATTTACATATTTTTAAATTTGCTTCGGTTAAATTAGTAAAGTTTTTAATATTTAAATCTTATTTCGATATAGATATATAAAAATTTGGGTGGTGCTAGTGGTACATCACCACTTACACAAGATGGACACCCTTGTATAAGTGGTGATGTACCACTAAAATAATTCATAAAAAATTTACAATTTTAAATGGATCTATAATCATTTTATCTGCATGTATAATTATCAAAAAATTTACGATATATAAAATGTCAAGACATAATGATGGAAAAACCCATGGCCGGATGGCCTAGACGTCCGGGCCATCCGTGCCCCGACGTCCGGGCCGTCTGGGGAGGGCGTGCTTGACAGCATTTTTAGGCCATAATGTCCTCTCCTGATGTTGAGGTGATTCAAAATGCGTTGAAAAGCTAACTCAAAGGGCTTCAACTTTGCTTTAGATACCATCTTCAAATTCGATCGTTTTTCTATGTCAAAAATTGGTCTCAATATGAAGCTGAAAATCGGTGCAAAACTTTTCAACTTGAAAGTTGAAATATGATAATGTCTTGGCTATATTTCATGCATTTGCCTCATTTCCTCATCCAATTGACTTCCAACACTCTCGAATCTTCATCACAAGGTTAGCAATAGGTTTAGAATATTTTCACTTAGTCCCTGAACTATCACTTTCCTTCATATTGGTCTTTTTCCGCTTTTTTCTTCTAATTTCCGTTGTGTTCGTCCATTGCAGCCTAAACCAAAATACAAATGTACTTAAAACATTTAGACGCCAATAAATTATGAAAATGCAATTATTATTGGATGAAAAACGTGATAATTGCACTATTATCACCACATATTCTGGTGAACTTCCGCCAATTCACCATTTTTCACTTCATTTTTTTTTTGCCAATTCACCTTTATTCTTAGAATCGAGTGACCTTCAGGCTATGAAAGAAATAGAATATTATTGATATTCTGAAATTGGTACAAGGATTATATCAAAAGATAGAAATGTTTCGATTTTCTCACAGTATGAGAGCTCAAGTGTTTTTCTAACTCATCCTGCCTCTATCTTAGCCCAAATGCTTCTATTTATACAACTACATGAGGTTCGATTATTGGCCTCTTACATCATTCATTATCTCATACTCCATTAATGGAGTTCTATTATTATAACAATATATCCACTACATAATTGTAGTTCTATTATTGCTTCCAGCTGTCCACCTTTCTTTCACATCTTCTTTTCCTCTATTGTCTTCATATGGAGTTGACAAGATTCTTCAATAATGCTTGATATAGTGGTGAGACATCTTTTCTATCTTTTTCTTCTTTTCATTTGGGTAGCATGTGTGGCATTCCCTTAATTGGCATGATTCATGTATAGTCGTGTATTCTACGTATATTTTTAATTGGTCAAGATCCAATTTATTATTGGTTATTGATATGTAAAATCTTAAAGTCAGATTTAATTTTAAGTTTTTATATTCTTGTGGTAATTTATTTGGGATAGGTCTTTTCATTTATAAAATTTTAATTAATTCTTCAAAATCTATTAATGTTTGAGAATTTATAATATCAAGATCTGTTATTATATCAATATTTGATTCAAAAGGTATATTATATTTTGAGATATTCTTTTTCATTTTTTCTAATATATCTATTATATCTTGTATATCTTGTATAGATCTAACAATTCTTCTGGCAAAATTTTCTTTAAAGCATTTTAATATTTCTTGAGCAGCATATAATATTTCTTGATATCCTATTTTATTAATTTCATTTTTAAATTCAATTTCTTTTTTTATCTTTCACTATTCTTTTGATCTTATATGGTCCTCTTTTAGTTCTAGGTTTTTTATGATTTATATTGGTCATGGTTTCTTAAAATAATTCTTTTAGGACTTCTTGTTCTTTTCTTAAAATTATAATGACTTAGTTATCAATTTTATTTTTAGGGGTATTTTTGGTAGTTTTTTACCTTTGAATAGTCAAATGCTATTTTGGAAATGGTATGGTTTAACTCAGACTATTTCCATGTATTTCTCAATTTTTATGTTCACACACGACTCCATCTAATGCTCCAAAATACGTCATTTTCTCCAATATAATTAAACTATAAAACGACATGAAGACAGACATCAAAACACTCAAAAGTGCTCAAGAACGAGCAAAAAACTACGATTTAAAGGTATTTGTTGCCCCCTGGGGCATAGCCTAGTGGTGTAAAGGACAAGAGTGAGGTAGTCTCAATTGAGTTGACAGCCGCAATGTGAGGGTTCGATTCCTGTCTTTAACAAGGTTTGAGATTTGACTTTTGTGGGCATCAGTATGACAGCTCTTATATCTTGGCCTGTTGATGCACATCCCGCGATTTACCTCATCCACGATTCTCTAGGGGCAGTGCGGTGAGGGACCCTCAAGGTTGGAGTTCAACCTTTTTTTAAAGATATTTTTTAATGAGTTGATTGCACTCATCAATATATTATTAATTGTTTATTTAATATTTAATTATATTTAATGGAATAATAAATAAAAAATTTAAATAAACAATTTATTTTATTTATTTAATAGTTTATTATTTACAACTAAATAATATTTTATTTTTAAATAAACTCTCTTTTTTAACTAAATATTAAACAAACTATTAAAATAAACGAATTAAATAAACAATTAAATGAAATAATATATTTTAATGGTTTATTTAATACTTTATAAACCATTTAAATAAGTAATTTTAAATAAATATTTTAAATCGTTTACTTTAATCGTTTATTTAATGCTTTATAAACAAATTAAATAAGTAATTTAAAATAAATATTTTAATTGTTTACTTAATATCTCATTGTAAAAAAAGAATTTACAATTCATTTCCTTATTTTAATTATTTATATAATACTTAATTATAATTAATAGAATATTAAATAAACGATCGAAATATAAAATTTAAATAAACAATTCAAAGAAACAATTTAATTAATTTATTTAATATTTTATTATTTATAACTAAATAATATTTTATTTTTAAATAAACTACTTTTTTGTAACTAAATATTAAACAAGCTATTAAAATAAACAAATTAAATAAACAATTAATTGAAATAATTTATTTTAATTGTTTATTTAATGCTTTATAAACAATTTCAATAAACAATTTAAAATAAATATTTTAATTGTTCACTTAATATTTCATTGTAAAAGAAGAATTTATAATTAAATTCCTTATTTTAATTGTTTATATAATATTTAAATATAATTAAATTTATTAGCTTAATTGTTAATTGATTAATTCGTTATTTCCTTATTTAATTTTTAATTGAATAATAAATTATTTATCGTTTATGTAATAGTTTATTGAAATTAATAGATTATTAAATAAACATTCGAATATTTAATATTTATTATTTATAACTAAATAATATTTTATTATTTATTATTTTAATTGTTAATTGATTAATTCGTTATTTCCTATTTTAATTTTTAACTGAAAATTAAATTGTTTATTGTTTATGTAATAGTTAATTGATTTTAATATAGTATTAAATAAACAATCGAATATTTAGTAATTTATTATTTATAACTAAGTAATATTTAATTATTTATTATTTTAATTGTTAATTGATTAATTCATTATTTCCTATTTTAATTTTTAATGGGATATTAAACTATTTATCATTTATGTAATAGTTAATTGATTTAATATGTAAAATTAAATGTTCAATAAATAGTTAAAGAAAATTGTACGCCACACAATGAACATAATTGCCATAAACATGATTGCCTCTATATGTCCGCGTGCTCCTCATCGAGCAACTCTAATACCACTGTAAAGATGACAAAGTTACAGTTCAATGTAACTTTACCTGAGATTTATCTCGCCGCATAATCCCAATAGTAATACATCCTGCAAAACTTCAAATAGAATCTTATGCAATATATGATAATAGATAAAACATAATATGAGAAAATTAAATTAACTGAACGACATTTGCTACTATCCACAATAATCAATAGATACTGAAGCAACAAATAATGCAATAATGAAATAACCGAATGACATTAACTACTGCACTTTTTTTTTGTAACTAAATATTAAACAAACTATTGAATACTAAACAAACTAAATAATTAATAAATAGATTATTAAATGAACAATCGAGTAATTAATATTTTATTATTTATAACTAAATAATATTTTATTATTTATTATTTTAATTGTTAATTGATTATCTCTTTATTTCTTATTTTAATCGTTAATTGAATATTTTATTAATATTTAATTATAATTAATATAATATTAAATAAACAATTGAATATTTAATATTTAATTATTTACAACTAAATAAAATTTTATTATTTTAATTTTAATTTTTAATCGAATATTTCATTATTTATTATTTTAATTGTTAATTGAAATATAAAATTTAAATAAACAATTCAAAGAAACAATTTATTTTGTTTCTTATTTATAAGTAAATAATATTTTATTTTGAAATAAATTACTTCTTATAACTAAATAGTAATCAAACTATTAAAATAAATAAATTAAATAAACTATTAAATGAAATAATTTATTTTAATTGTTCATTTAATGTTTTATAAACAATGTCAATAAGTAATTTAAAATAAATATTTTACTTGTTCACTTAATATTTCGTTGTAAAAGAAAAATTTATAATTAAATTCCTTATTTTAATTGTTTATATAATATTTAATTATTATTAAAAAATATTAAACAAACAATCGAAATATAAAATTTAAATAAACAATTTATTTTGTTTATTTAAAATTTTATTATTCGTAATTAAATAATATTTCATTTTTAAATAAACTCTTTTTTGTAACTAAATATTAGACAAACTATTAAAATATACAAATTAAATAAAAAAATTAAATGAAATCATTTATTTAATTGTTCATTTTTGTTCTTTGTAAACAAATTAAATAAGTAATTTAAAATAACTTTTTTAATTGTTTACTTAATATTTCATTGCAAAAAAATTATTTGTAATTGTTTATAATATTATTTATAATTAATATAATATTAAATAAACAAACGAACATTTAATAGTTTCTTATTTATATTTTACAAACTCTTTTTTCGTGAATTTTTCAAGTTGTTTACAAAATAAATTTAATTGTTTATTTAAATTTTTTTTTTCATCATTAAATAAGTTAATTATTTATTTGAATTAAATATTAAATAAATAATTAAAAATTCACGAGAAAATTAAACTGTAATTAATATTAAATAATAAAATTAGAAATTAATTTTAAAATAATTATTAAATACAATATTTATTTAAAATAATATGAAAAAAAACATCTAAGCAGCTGGCAGCGACCCAGATGCCCATAATCTGGGCCGTCTGGGGGCCCATATTCCTCAGATGCCCAGATGCAAATCAGGGAGTCTTCTCCCTTATGCGGAGTTGTCAGAAAATGCCACTTCCGACGATCTCCACCTCCCAAAACTCATCAAAATCACATTTCATCCTTAATACAATATCTACAACAATTTCTTCAAAAATAATCAACAAAAATTTGAAAACATGTTTTATTTATTTAATGATTTCAACCATGCTTTGTAAAGTAACATCAAATTGTATTTAAAACTAACCTTGTTTTTTTTGGTCGGTTTTTTGGTCATCAATCTTGCTCTTCATTGGTGAATGAGTTTTTTTTTCTCCTCTTCCAAGTCACGTGTGAGGGTAAAAATGAAAAAATGCTTGACTTTTAAGTTTTATTAATTTTTTTTTAATACTGGTCAAAGGCTATTTTGGAAAATGGGCCGGGTCACCCGGGTATTTTCAACCATTTCCTCCAAAATCAAGCCCTGTACGCGAATTGAGCATCGGTTTGGCTTTTGTTTAGTGTCATTATCTCGTAACTGGGCCTTGGTTTTGGCCCTGCTTGTTATTTGTTTTAGTTTTCAATTTGGGTCCATGCTTTTTAATTTGTTTTAGTTTTAAATTTGGGCCCTACTTGTCAAGTTGTTTTAGTTGAAAAAAAAAGTTTGGTTTGTTATTTTTTGTTGGGCCTTAGTGTGGCCTATTATCCCTGAATTGTGGGTAGTTTATTCTGCTCGATTTCCAAATTTTCGAGTATTTAATAAATGGACCGTCGGGTCCAAATATAATTGTGAAATCGTTCGATTCAATTCAGTTTCTTTCGGTTCCATGCCATAATTAAATTTTTAACATTTACAGCAACACTACATAAATATAACTAATGACATTTCATTCGTAACTTTTACAAATTAACGTAGCTCAATTCCAAAATATATAAATAACTAGTGTCGAATAATATTAATTCAATGCATACAAATACCAAAAAATAGATATTAATATTAAAATGTCGGTGATCCATATTAAAAAATTGAGGCCCAAGACTTAAAATTATGAAATGATCTGATTTAATTAATTAATTTGTTAGTTTATTTAGAAAAAATAATATAATTTAATTAATTCAATAAAAAAAATAAAAAAATTATCTAGTTTCGGTTCTTCTTCGGTTATTCGGTTCTTGGTCTAGACTCGAGACCCGACCCATACCCATCGGTTCTCGATTCGGGTATTTAATTTATGAAGAACCGCTCGATTCGGTTCGGGACTTTTGGACACCCCTAGTTTTATTGGTATGTTGGGCTTCAGTTTGGACCTCTATTTTTTGTAATTTGCTTTTAATTTTAAAAAAGGTGTGAAAAAAAAAGAAAACAAAATACACTTAGCACAACATTTGTCTCAAATAAACTATTAAGACATCCTTATTTTGCTATACAAGTAGCAGTTGTTTCTTGTCTTGGTGAAATATTCCGCATCACAACACCCAATCCCCATTTCTGTGATGAAATAATGCAAAACATCTTTCCCTCGATTATATCATCATTTGCATTTCTCACGAGCACATCCATCAATTTGTATGCTATGACATTTAGGATATTAGATACTATGGCTAATGCGAAGTATTACCTTATCATGTTGGACCTAGATTGTGAACGTATGATAATTGACACGTTTCAACACTTTCTTGTAGTTTTAAAAAAAATCATCTATGGAATGTCTTCACATCCATAGAGACTATTATGACATTTACATTGAAAGAAAGCGACAATATTCTTCTAAATTTGATTACCCTTCTTTTGAATAGTGTTCAAAATAAATATAGGGAGGGTTCTCCTATTACATTAGTGTGGCGGAAAGACTTTTTGACAAGTGTGCTGACACGATAAAATCTTACTTGTCACGAGCCCTAAAACACGACTTGCATGTTGATTTTTTTAGTTTTCAATCAATTACATGATATTCCATGAGTTGCCACATTGTTTTCTAAGACCATTTCTCGATTGCACACTCTTCCTATTGACATTAGGATGTTGTCCATTAATTATCGACATGCTTTGTTAGCTAATAATCCTATTGACAATGTTCTTAAATTTCATGCCAAATTAAGAGATCAAATCATTTTCAATCATGAAGTTTTTGAAATTACTTTCGAGGTGCAATATATGTTAGGGTGCCCTATTCAAAATTACTGTACTTTATTGCGTTTCTCTTATACGTTTTCCTAAAAACGTGAATAAAAGGTTTTTAGATCACTTACATAAAGATTTTCGATTTGACTGGCCATCTCACTTAAATGAAAGTTATAATCTCAATACAGAATAATTGTTTGCTAATCGGGGCCCATTCGAGCCTTCGATGTTGCCATCATTTTTCTCTACAGGCGAGTTTGCGATGCTAGCTTCTTATGCTCCTCATTATGCACAACCAAATGAAAGATTTTAAAATGATTTGCATGAGTGTTTGTTATTCGGAGTCCAGTATTGGTAATTAATTAGATGGAGAGATTGTTCCCTTTGGTCGGATCATATTTTTGGGAATAAGCTGCAGTTTTCGTTACTATCAAGCATATAGTTTTGATGGTTCTTAAGAAAGATCATCCCCGTGGCATGAATCAGTCACTTTTGTTGATGACTGGGAGATTGATTACAAACGCTTATGATTTATCCACTCGACAGGGACGAGTTTTTCTCCCATCTTGGGAGAGTTGATGCAGACATCACGATTTATTTTATTGTTGATATTTATTAATTATGTTTTTATTATTATTGAGTTTGTAGTAGTGGGTTGACCCAAACCCATTAATAGTAGGTTATGTTTTTACTATTTATTGGATTTTTCATAGTAGTTGGAAGAGTTGATGAATTGATAAAATTAAGATCGGTTGCAACCAAGTTTCTCTTTTCCCCCTTCTTCTTCTATTTTATCTTATGTTGTTTATTAATTATATGGTGAAATCTTAATCCATCCTGCATCAACTTAACTTGAGTCAACCAATTGCTTAATTGACGGTCATATATTTGAACCCCATTTTCTTATAAACTTATTTTCAACTACATATTCTTCAATAAAATAATTTTACACGTAAATCCAAAAACTTTTTCATATTGTTAACTATACATTCTCTAAAAATTATTATTTCAAAACATATTTTCCCCAAAAAAATAGAGCTCAAACATGGCCATATTGTTAATCACTAACTGGAAGTAGGGTTGTAAGCAAAAACCGCTAAACCGGAAAATCAAATCGAAACCGCATTTTAGAAATCGTTGATTTGGTGCCACGTGGACCCGTCAACGAAATGGTTTTGAACCAAACCAAATCAGTCAAAAACGGTTTGGTTTAGGTTTGAGAATTTTAATTGCGGTTTAAAACCAAATTGGACCGGTGAAAAAATATATAAAAATAAAAAAATGAAAATTTTTGAAAATTCGTCCAAATATGTAAAATTCTATAGTTTTGTCATTTGTGTGTATTTTTGTCAATTTATAATTTTCTATTACATATATATTATTATTACCAAATAATCCTAATTTATATCTAATAATCTCAAGACTAACCTAATCTATCAAAAACCATTTTCCTCTTCAGAAATAAAATTTCTACAGTCGCTTATGAGTCTACATTCTCAACTGGAGGTCGAGTATTTTATTCCTTTAGGAGTTTATTAGGTGCAATGATGATTGAGACTTGTATATGCAAAAAGAATTAGTTCAAATTAATAATAAACCCATAGTGCCGCGCCAGTATTTAGATAAAGTTGAAACATTTGATGATTCAATGAAAATTGTGGCAGGTGGTTTGTATTTTCTATTGCCATATTTTTAAAGATTTTCTCATCTATCTAGTATCCAATACTATGATGATGTAACGAATGTATTTGTTTGACAATGGAGACTATGAATCATGTGTGACATCAATTTATGTTTGAGTATATGTGAGAAACTGAATTCGTAATAATATATAATTGTAAGCTTGTGTAATTGTTATGTTTAGATAATATAAATAATTGATTTATTATTATGGTTGGTTATTCTTACTGTCTAATCAGTAGTTTTATTTTTCAAATATAATGATCACGAGGTCTTGTTGAACATAATTATCTTTTTTGGGCTTCATATTTAGTTTAGTAGACTTGTATTGTAATGTTATCGTAACGTCTTAGTCTAAAATGATAAACAAAAAAATATATTTTTGTTTCTTGTGATTTCACTTTGATTTAGTTGCTATTTAAGTAGATATATTTAGTTTGTTTTAGGTTTATTGATAGTAAGATATAAATATATATTGAATTCAATGAATTAATGTCATAAAAGTGGACAGACAAAAAAATATACGGCGAAATCGGCGGTTTAAAACCAGACCAAACCGTTAAGTTTAGGTTTAAGTTTTTCTCAAACCAATTTAAACGAGTTGGTTTGAAAATTTGTCAAAAATCGGTAAAATCGGACTAATTACACCCCTAATTGGAAGACTACTTAGAAAATAGGAACAGTGTCACGTGTAAGAACTAAGTAGTTCTATAGAGTGCAGTTTATATACATATGACAATTATCTATAGGAGTATAGCATTAGTTGCTATAACACTTTTAAGAACGATTTGTTTGAAAAGATAAAGATAAGCTACCATATAACGATGGCTTGATCAATACTGTATTATTGACATTCAAAAATGATAAGTGCATTTTTGTGCACTTATTCGGGGCCATATTACTAAGTTGTTGAATCATTTTATTATTGTATTTTACTTAACTTAGGTTATTTTTATCTTATTTCAGTTTTGGACTTGTTTCTAAGCAATTGGAAAAGAAAGAAGGATAAATTGGCTAATTGATGGATGTTTTGATTCTAATATGCATTTGGGTAAAAGTTGAAGAACTAAAATTGAAGTAATTTGATGTGGGGGACCAAGATAGAAGAAAGAATGAAGAAAATGGCTGAAAAGAAAATTCGCGAAAGATTTATAACTGGGTAGCCGCCTAGTTATATTGGTCGGGCGACCGCCCGGCCGTCACATCATCAATAGAACCAAAATTTTTAGCCTGGGCAGTCGCCCCATTTTATACTGGGCGCCCGCACAGGCCAATTCGACTCGAAATTTTCTGGTTTCCTTATTTCAATAGAACTCTTATGGAAACGAATTTTGAGACATTTTTAAAACCCCAGTGCCGTCCAAAAGTGGGGGAGAATCTTTATCAAGATTTTCAGAGAGAAAAGAAGCAAGAATGTGAAGATCAACTCCAAGAACATGAATATTCAATTGAAGATTAATCGGGGTAATGTCGTTCTTCATCTATTTTTCTGATTTTCTTCTCTCCACCATGCTAGGCTAGATTAATTTGTGCTAGGAAACGATGAACTTTGTATTATAATTTTTAATTCTTAGTTGTACATTCTTGACATCAAAAACATGTTTTAAAATATTTGAATGATATATATCATCTTATTTTCTCCATGATTATAGTACACGATAATTGTGTAAGTTTGGTAATTTTTTCATGCATTCGAGAGAAGAGAAATAAATTTGACATATATAAATCATCATAGTGTCTGATAGGGAATATAAATATATCGCTACATGTTGTTTAAATATTGAAGTGTTCATAAAAACTCATGCATTCTCGTATGTTCGCATCCATCATAGAAATATAGTCGTGTCATATATGAGAATATGTTTAACATTGCTCGAGAGAGATTGTTGAATAATTTAGGAACAGTGATTTGTCAATATTGCAATCGTGTGTCAATATGTAAAACTAGGGTTAAAAATATTATTATTTAGGAATTCGTGATCCTAGCACATTCATCACATATTAGAAAACACCTCAATCATATTTATATCCAATTTGCATTTAGTTAATTAATTAATTCATACTTGCATATTTATCATTAATTCATTTATAATTTCATCAACACAAACATTTTCCTTCATTTGTTTCCATTAAGGTCAAGATAATTAGAATTAGAACTAATCAATCCTTGTGGGGATGATAATTGGATTCAAAAAGTCTACTTTATTACTTGTAACGAACCGTACACTTGCATTGATTTTAATTCAAAATATATTTCCGTGAACAAAAAATGATTCCCACAACATAAAAAAATGGTATGTGTTACGGGCTTATGGATGCCCTGACACCTTGTTTGTTCACCTTATTTGCCACTTGTGGGAAGAATTGATCTCATGTCGCCATGTGGCAGACGAACCGAATTTGCGACGGGCGAACTGATTCCATCATTACGAGCTGAAACACTTGTCCTTACCTGACAACAGACCCGAGCTCATCCGCAATTCACAGCAGATGCAAAGGCCCGCACTCCGCATCCGTAATGCCTCACAAACTCGCCTCACTACACCTCTACCAAGATCTTTTGTATGAAGATCTTTCCAAAGTCCTTGACTGATTGATGGGACGTGCGACAGGTCACGAATGGTCAACTCAGCTGCTATGTCAGACATCATTTAATGCCTGCCAACCTATGGATTGACAGATTGATGTCTATGAGAGGATGGTCCGTCCAGGATCTGAAGACACATGTCCCACCATCCTACTGTTCTCCTCTTCCCTTCTCTAATATAAATATCCCCACATTGTAATGGAGTGAGGGTTCCAATTTTTCTAATCTTGACATTCTAGTCTTTTTAATTCTAAAAACGCTCACTATATTTACACATTCTCAACCACACCTTGGTGAACTTCACCGTCGGGCATCATTTTTCGGTTGATTGAGATACTGACTTGACCATTGGAGTGCTCACAGCAGCTTCCACCCCCATCGTAAGAGGCCACAAGTGACTAATGGGTTGCTACTATGCCCAGGGAGGAGAATGCGTACAAGAAGGAGAAAATACTCGTGAGTCGATTATTACATTAGATGCATAGAAGTATTCTGACTTCTTTTACAAAAATTACATTCTAAATAGATTGAACAATACATTTATGGAGTGTATAGTTCAATGGACTCGGCCAAGGAACTATGTGATTCGTTGGAAAAGAATTACACGATCGACGATGCTAGAACAAATAAGTTCATTGTTGGCAAGTTTTCGGACTACAAAATGGTAAACTTCAAAATCTTAACAAGTCAAAGTATAAATGCAAAGAGATCAATTTAGAGGAATTGATAGTTCGATTGAGGATTGAGGAAGACAATAGAAACACCAAAAGAAAATCTATTGTTCAACTTGGAGAAAATTTTGTCGAAACTAGTTCGAAAGTTGTCAACAAGAAACGAAAGATCTACAGTATGGTACCAAAAAAGAGACAAATTCAAAGAATGTTAAAAAGTTTAAAGGCAGTTGTTACAATTGTGGAAACGCTAGATATCGCTCTAATGAATGTTGAAAGCTTAAGAAGAACGCACAAACAAATGTGGTTGAAAGAGACACATTTTCTGAAGGTATACAAGAGATGAATCTTTCAGTAGTTGTGTCTGAATTTAACATTGTTGAAAATTCAAGAAAATGGGGGTGATCATCCTAAAATATGTATGTCCTGAGCAATATGTCCCGAGGAGATACCTCGCTTAGTTGATCACAATCCCTTTACCACCTCGGCCATGGCACATCAGGATGAATTTCCTTGGGGCCATGATCACACCTCCACGAAGATATTGTCGGGATATATCCTCGGGAAACAACATTCCTCCATGAACTTGGGACTTTCTTGAAGTTATGACTTAACTTCGTTGATAGGAATATAAAATACATATTTTTCCCTCCTTATTTTATGCGCTCGTATTTTTGCCGAAATGTACTCATTACGTTCATTTTGATTTAGGTGACAGTTCTATGGATATGGCGTAATTTGGAAGAAATATGTGAAAATAGACCAAAATAAAAGGAAATGAAAGTTCAGGGACTAAAGATCAAATACAATAAATTTGTTTCTAAGCTTGGGATGAAGACTCGAGAGCATTAGAGGTCAATTGGATGAAGAAAGGAGTCAAAGGGATGAAATATAGCCAAGACATTATCACATATCAACTTTCAAGCCGAAAAGTTTTGCATCGATTTTCAGCCTCATATTGAGACCACTTTTGGACATAACAAATGATCGAATTTGAAGATAGTTTCTGAAGTAATATTGTATCCCTTTAAGTTATATTTCCAACGCATCTTGAATTTCCTCAATTGGACATTGGTAGAGAAAGTTATGATCAAAATACTGAAAGCTATCCGGCGAAAAATGACAAAACCAATCGCCCACTCTTTTACCGAGAATTGGGAAGCTAGAAATTGCATGGTTTATAACCTTGTGGTTGCATGGTAGTAAATGTTGACGAGAATTTTGGTTTCCGAATTTAAGTCAACCACTTATGGAAACAACTATAAATACATATTTTAAAACCCTAGAACACAACAAGAACGTAGAGAACGCCTCTAAACTCCATTCTTCATTATTTTAGCTTAGATTTATGAATTATAACTAAACTTTTACACTTGATCGAAGGATCTTGAAGCCTTGGAACCATATATTATGAGATCTAAATGGATTTTCTTAATTTCATTCATGTTTTTGAGTATTGAATATTCTTCTGCACTTATTTCCATGATTTTTATGTTTAATTACTAGGAGGCCTACTAGTTTATTATTTATTGTAATCTACCGCTAAGTTAAATATTAAATCCGTAATTGTTTGATCCCTTTAACTACTGAAGCACTAGGATTTGATAATTTTCTGCGATAGAGGTTATTGAATCTTAAGAAGGATGTTTAAATAGACTGAATGCAACCGTTGGTGTTTGTGTTATCTAGTTCATCGATTTCTCTATTGTGTAAAGCTGTTATTAAATTGAATTTTGAGCGTTAGTCTGGGGTTATTTAATAATTAGGATTAATTTGAACACTGGTTTCTAACTAACTAAAATTAAGGAGAAATATGAAAATTATTCCAACGGTGAATATTCAAAATATGAATTGAATTATCATTGTATCTATGATCAATTGTGGATTTTCGAAGGTGGATATTGACTTGGACCAATGTTATTCTTTTGATTGTTTTCGTTAATTTAATTTTCATTATTATTTATTGCGTCACTTATAATTATTTGCATACAAAACCCTCCAATCATTGTACGAAGCATAAAATACTGAATTACACACTTTTCGTGGGATCGACCCTTACTTCCACTACTACATTAGTTTTAAAGGTTTAATGACTAGTTTTGGGTGCCTACGACAGCACACCACTCGTGCATAGGAATCCTTAATCTATTAGGACTCTCATTTATGATAAGACTTATCCAATTCTAAAGAGTTTGAGTCCTGCTATAAATATGATATCTCATCCTGAAAAGATTCTACTACTAAAGTTTTATCTTTATCCAAACACATTGATGGTACAATACCAATCAAGTTCCAACTTCTAAACATGGTAGAACTCCTAGGAATTTCAACAACATAATCATACCATGAATATACTACCTACCTCTATAAATACAGCACTCCAATTCATTATCCAAGTATGTTTTCACATAATTTTCAACATATAATTTTTCACAAATTCTCTCTCCAACTTAAGCATCGGAGGGGTGACGAGGACACAAGATGCCTTTGTTTAAGGTATCAAAAGATCTCGTTTGTTCTTATTCTCAATTGTCAAGCTCGAAAACCAACATATATGGTAGCATCAGGTGTGTTTACACTGGTGCTACTCGTCATATTTGTGCACACAAGACTATGTTCTCTAATTACAAAGAGTTAATGGAGAACAACTTTTTTGTGAGAAATTCTATAAGTTCTAAAGTTGAATGACAATGAAAAGTTACTTTGAAAATGATATCTAGTAAAGAACTCATCCTCAACAATATTCTACATATACCGAACACTTGAAAGAATCTTGTATTCAGGTCTCTATTTAGCAAAAATGGCTTTAAACTTGTATTTGTATTCGATAAATTTATACTTACTAAGAATATGATGTATGTTGTTAAATGATACTTATGTGATGGAATGTTCAAAATGAATATTCTTACAATTGTACCAAAACAAAGTTGGAGAAAAAGCATAATGGCTTCGTAACATTTTGGAAGAGATTCCATATTGGCCTAAGCTGGTACCAACAATTAGTATACATTGTAATAGTCAATCAACCATCGAAAGAGCTCAAAACAACATATATAATGGTAAGTCTAGACATATACGTCGCAGACACAATACCATTAAGCAACTGATCACTAATGGTATCATCTCCATATATTATGTGAAATTAAAGGAGAACATCGTAGATCTACAAACTAAAGGTTTACTGAGAGATCAAGTACGTAGCCTATCGAAAGGAATTGGATTAAAGCTTACTACGTAAGAATCTTTGTAATGGTAACCCTACCTTGTTGATAGGAGATCCTAAGATCTTGATTTAAGGGAACAACTAAGTTATAAAAATTCAATGAAGCACTTGGGAAAATATTTCCTAACTCATTCCTATGATAATTAAAGTGCTTTCTATAGAATGTTAAGTTTAAGATGTCCTTTTAATGATTATTATATTTTGATTAAGTCAAGTAGAGTAGGATAGAATACTCTTAATATGAGGTCACCTATGTAAATGTGAGGTGGGGCCACCCTCAATTAAAATTGTTCAAAGATTGAAATTCTCTAAACACTGATGAAACCCAAGAGTGATTCATGGCCAAAATAAACCAAGTCATGAGAACCATGAACAATTTAGGAAAGACTTCTGTGTTAGTATTATTGTCTTGATTTACACCAACAACTCAATGGTTCAAGACATCATGTTCACTTGCCTCGGATTTCATTTTTTCTTTTGTTTTATTCTTCTTACTTTCTTTCTTTAAAGTTTAATTACGCTCCTACAAATTAAATTTGAATATTTTTTTGTCTTGTACAAAATACATATACTACCACCCGCAAACAAGAATATGATCCAGATTTCTATTTGGATTAGGTTTTGGGTTGTTTGATTGATAAAGAAGACAAATAATTTTGGTTTGGAAGTCCGGTTTGAGAGGGATCAAATTTCATTAAGGATTAGGAATTTGATTAAAAGAAGGACTTTGGAATGGATAAATTTCATTAATACATATCTTATGTTAACAGATTCCATGACTAAGAGCTTGCCAACTAAAGTTTATAAAGCTCATGTTGAGAACATGGGACTTGTGTGCTCAATCATGATACTCTAATTCTTGTTTTAAAGATTGTTGTTTGTATTTGAACAATTTTATTAGTGCAATTAAAATTTGTAATAGATATCCATCGTGATTATTAAAGTTTGGACCCAAAATGACTTACAAGAAATTCATTCGTAAGGTAAAGTATTCCTTTAGAAATGCACATATTTGTAATACATGGAAGGAAATGTTTGATTATTAAAATAGGACCACCATGATTCAAGTATTGTGTATTTCTATTTGAGTAGGTTATTGACATTTTCACTATATGTCCATAAAGTACTTGCCTCAAAGTGATTGTTGAATATGTGACCAAGTGGGAGAATGTAACCATTTATGGCATATTCAATTCCAGATATGATAAATGTTAAATGGTGAGTTTATTAAATGTTAATAATAACTTCCCATTTATTGAAGGGAGGTTATTGTAGGAAGACAACTACATCTTTAATGGATGGATGTTCGTAACTTGTTTCGTATATAAAGATGCTAAGGGTCCCTAGCCAAACTCGTATAAAATTCCTGTAGTATTGTTTCTCCTAAATTGAAAGTCCGATGTATTTATTTCAATCAAATAAAGGAGTTATAAAGTAGGAATTGGTTAGAAGGCTTGTTGCACTACTAGAAAGGGAGGCTTTAGTAACAGATTTTGCCAACGAACTCAATTTGTTGCTATTAGTAACGAATTATCAACGATTTCTTTTCAAAAATTTATAATTATAAAGTAAATGTCTTAGCAACGGAATTAGCAATGACATATAGCCGGCATTGATCCGTTGATAAATTTTTAATAAAATAAAAATATAAAATTTTAGCAACAAAAATTGTGACGTGCTAACCATTGATAGTAAAATACAAAAATTAGTAAAAATTAATTGAGTTGAGAATCCGTTGGTAATATTATTCAAATTAATTTGTATTTAAATCTAAAATATTACCTACACTTTGTTACGTTACTAAATTTATTGGAAATAAAAATAAATCAAATAAAAAACTACATGATTCTGTGTTCTCTCTCCCTTCTTCATTATCTCTCTCTCTTATTCTTCTCGCGTTCCCCGCCCTAAATATTTCAATCTGTAAACTCTCTAAATCATAAACGGCATCATCAACATTAGCTATTGGAGCCCATGATTTGTCTCCTTTTCAAACTAATGGACATCATCATTTGAAGATAAGAAATAGTTATCTGAGATACATGGATGAATGAACCTCGAAGGTAATCAGATTGATTAATTTGACCATTTAGGAAATTAGTTCACTGCAAATGGGTCTAATTTTGAACATATACTGCCCATTCCTCTCTTGAATTCTTAAGTCCAAGTTAAGGATTTAATAATTGGGATGCTTGATTGAAAAGTGTTAATTTACTTTTTCTGTACAGTTGTTAAATTTGTAGCATTTAGTTAATAATGCAGTTAGTATTGATAATTTCCTTTTACTGGGAATGGTGAATTGAAATAGTTTATTTTTATTTTTAATTGATATTGCTTGCATGTTGTCAAACTGTTTGATTAATTGCTTAAGTGTATATCTTCAATTTGATTTTGATAATATGAACTAGGGAGTAAATCTTTTTTTGTTTAAACATTGTTTTCGTTGAGTAGCATGGAATTATTGCTTTGTTTTCGAAAGGATTTGTATCTTATTATTAGTCTTTTGAACATTTTGAAGGACAACATTCAATTTTAGAGTGAATGATAGCTACTCTATTCAAGGAATACAAATTGTTCCAAAAGTATCCTGTAAGGCAGCTCTAAATCACCTTATTTCATTTTGGTAAGCTCTTATTATATATTTTGTAAAATTTGAATTCGGTTAGTTTTACTACTCAGTACTTTGTATTAATGTTTTTTTTGGGTTATAAGATGAGGTCTGGTCTGCATGTATAATTAGTATGCTCAAAGCATTTGGAGATTAGAAGATTATGGTATGTTATTTGCAATCTCTTTGAGCTCTACCAAAGAAAAAATGTGATCTATTAAATTGCCAATATTTGAATTTACTTAAAAAATACAAAAAGATAAAAAAGAATTGTCATCGGGCAGAAATATGTTAAATTTGTTATATAATTTCTTATGTATAGGGTACTGATGTTGAGTTTCTTCAAGAGTATTATGCCTAATTTCATTCAGTTTAGCAGATGAGCTTCTTATTTATAGAATATTGATTTATACCAAATTGATTCTCTAATCATCCATTGTTCTAAATTCAGTTTCCCAATCATACATTATGGCATCGAATCGTAGTTGGATGATGCATCGGTCAGATTATGGACTTCTTTCAGAGAGATTTATTGAAGGTGTTGAAGAGTTCATTAAATTTGCCATGTCACGAACAAGAGTTGGAGATATGATTAAACGTTCATGTTCTATATGTAACAATAGAAGGTTTCTAAAAGGAGATGATGTGAAATTTCATATTTATAAAAATGGATTTACAAGGGGCTATACACAATGGAATACACATGGAGAACCATTCAATTTCAATAGTCCAAATTTAGCTGAATCCTCAACTACATGAGCTACAACAAACTATGCCCATGAAGTAATGGTGATAGATGCAATGGGTCCAGAAATGTACAATGATTATATAAGTCCAAATTTTTGTGGAAATGAGGAACAAGCCCCAAATCAACACGCAACAAATTTCTTTAGACTATTACAAGAAGCTGACAAACCTGTTTGGCCTGGTTGTAGTAAGCATACCAACCTTTCTACAATGGCACAACCCATGAATATGAAGTCTGAATTTAACATGCTATGATTGTATGTTGTCTATCATGAAGGGAATTATGCCAGAAGGTGACCAGTTAGAAGATACATTCTATAAAACAAAGAAAATGTTATCTGGTCTTGGTCTTGGTCTTGGTGTTATGAAGATCCATGCTTGTGCCAATGATTGCATGTTGTACTACAGAGAAATCGAGAGCGTGACTCATACATGTTTTAGCCCATGATACAAAGAGAATGTGCCTCGATTTGGACATAGGGTTCCTCAGAAGGTATTGAGATATTTACCTCTAACTTCCAGGTTTCAACAGTTGTATATGTCGAGGCATACTACAGAGCATATGTTATGGCATTCGAAGAACCAATTAACTGCTAATGAGATTTCACACCCCGTACATAGTGACGCATGGAAGCACTTTGATAGAACTTATCCTCAATTTTCCCTTCAACCACGTAGTGTACGTCTTGGTTTATGCACAGATGGGTCAAACCCTTTAGCATGTCTAATGTGTAGTACTCATGTTGGCCAGTAATCATTTTTGTGTATAATCTTCCGCCATGGATGTGCATGCAACAAAAAAATTATTTTTGAGTATGGTAATTCCTGGACCAAAGAGTCTAGGGAAAATCTAGATGTTTATTTGCATCATCTCATTGATGAACTAAAAATGCTTTGGCATGAAGGTATTGAAACTTATGATATGCACACAAAAAGAATTTTTAGTTGAAAGCTGCATTGATGTGGACTATTAGTGATTTTCCAGGGTATGGTATGTTGTCTGGATGGAGTACACATGGCTTAAAGTCTCGTCCATATTGTATGGGCCAAACTAAATCCTTCAGACTTAAAAATGGAGGAAAAACATCTTTTTTTATTGTCATCGCCAATTCTTGCCACCTGAGCATCCATTTAGAAAACAAAGAGACAAGTTTTACAAAGGTAGAGTCGAGAAGGACATAGCACAACAAAGGCGAACCGGTGAAGAATTGAGAAGTATAGTGGAGAACCTCCCACACGTTGAAAGTGGTAGAGCTAATAAGAGACAAGAAATTGATGATTTTGGTCGTATCCATAATTGGGTGAAGAAGAGTATTTTTTGGGAGCTACCTTATTGGGATACAAATCTCATAAGACAAAATTTAGATGTGATGCACATTGAAAAGAATGTATTCGACAATATATTCAACACAATTATGGATATAAAAGGAAAAACCAAAGACAACTTCAAGGCCAGAAAGGATTTGGAGCTTTATTGTAACCGTCCAGAGCTTCATATATATGAAGATGAAAGAGGGAAATGGTTTATGTCAAAGGCCTCTTATAGCTTAACTAATGAACAAAAACGAGAAGTATACAATTGGATTAGAAATTTAAGAATGCCTGACGGTTATGCATCTAACATTTCACGTTGTGTTAAGGGTGACTGTGAATTCTATGGAATGAAGAGCCATGAGTTTCATATTTTTATGCAAAGATTGCTACCAATTGTATTTAAAGACTTGATGCCAAAACCAATTTGGGAAGCTTTAACTAAACTTAGCCATTTTTTAGGGATATATGCTCTAATGTGTTGAGGGTGAAAGATATGGAGCAATTGGAACAAAACATTGTGGTGATATTATGCAAGCTTGAAAAGATATTTCCACCGGGATTTTTTGATTTAATGGAACATTTACCTATTCATCTAGCATATGAAGCAAAGGTTGGAGGTCATGTTCAGTATCGTTGGATGTATCCTTTTGAAAGGTATCATATTCTTTAACATTTAAATTACTATCTAAAATGAGAATGATATTGGTTTCGTGTATCACAGGTTCTTACACCACTTAAAAAAGAAGGGAAAAAATCGAGCTCATGTTGAGGCATCTACTGTAGAGGCATACCTAGTAGAAGATATATCAACTTTTTGCTCTTTGTATTTTGATCAAAATGTTGTAACGAGATGTAATCGTGTGTTGATGAATGATAATGGAGGTCTTGTCAATCCTCAAGGACGACTATCGATTTTTACCTACCTTGGACGATCCTTTGGCGTTCAATGTCATAATGTCAGCTTAATGACAACTGAGGAATTCAGAGCAGCATCAATATATGTGCTCTTGAATTGTGAAGAAGTAGCCCCCTTTGTGGCGTAAGTTGTGATAACTACAATTCAAATATATGTACTGAACTTTATGCTTAGTTAGCTGAATTATTGTTTTTCATTATCGTGTGGGGAGTTTGATAAACGTATGAGAACATTGTATCCCCAAATTTCTGATGCACAACTTGATGGTTTACGCGAGGAAAATTTTTCATGTTGGTTACAAAGTATTTAGTAAAATGAGTTCTAATTCACATCATTTCTTCTGCTTAGGTTTTGGACGATCATAATGCAGTTGATAATCTCATAAAGGCTTTGGCCATATGTCCTTCTCGTAGAGTGAATTGTTATAATAGACACTATGTCAATGGTTTTAAGTTTCACACTTTAGACTATGGTTCCCACAAAGCAACAATAAATAATGGTGTGTGCATATTGGGAAGTTGTCATAATGATTATGAACGTGACTACTACGGTATGTTAACTGAAATATAGGAACTAGATTATTTAGGAGATATTGGAAACAAGTTATTTTACTCAAGTGTAATTGGTTTGACACCAATGGTAGGATTCGAGTCCATCGAATATTCAATCTTGTTGAGCTTAACCACAAGAAAAAACTACAGACAAATGATGTGTTTATACTTGCTTAACAAGCTCAACAAGTATATTATACTTGTTTTCCTACGAAGGCTAGAGATAGAGTTGATTGGTGGACGGTTGTGAAAACAAAAGCAATAAATGTTCCCAATAATCAAAGAATTATATCGGAGAATGAAGAGTGTAATGTGTGGGTGGAACTTGCATTCCAAAAGGATCAACCATCATCTACACAACAACCTGTTCGAATAACATCAGAGTTTAACATTGTCAATTTAGCTTGTGACGATGTTGGGGCTGAAGAAGTAAACTGGGCTGACTCTAGGATGTCCAATATAGAAGCAAAAGACATTCCTGATGTAGAAGAAAATATAGAACCAGATTACGTTGACAGTGATGGTGAAAATTGTAATCTTATTATTCTTTTCATTTTTAGTTCATTTTTTATTTAATTATTTATGTCATTGTTCATATTTTTCATGAGGAGATGTGATGTTTCTAGTGATAATTCAGGAAAAATTACCAACAAAAATTTCCTAATCAAAACTGCTTCCTTTCACTCTCTACGTGTTTAAATTGGAACCCCTTGTAATCTGTTGGATAAGAAATAGTTTTTTTTTTAATTATGTTTCTTTAATGTTATTTATTTAGTTTGCTTCTTTGATGTTGTGGTCTCTAAACTCTAGCAAAATTTACAACTATCATGGTACTTAACACTTATTCTGCCATGTACAATAAGCAGAGGTAGTAAATGCCAAGCTTAATATATTGTTATACTGAATGTCCTTATATTCTGTGGAATTGAGCATATTTCAATTGAATTTGTTATTTCTTGCAATTTCATTTGTTGTTAATGGTTATGATTTTGAAATTCTACTTTGTGAAAATATGGATGTCTGATTTACATGTCCAATTCACATGTATTTCTCTCTTGGATGTAGCACATTTTTGGTTATTTTCCTAGGGGTTTTGAAAGGATGATACTGGCTTGTTGGAATTGTGACATTTTAGTTATCACAAAATTATTGTATTTTGGATTGTAATCTAGTTACAATATTTTGGTTGAAATGTCTAACTATAAGATAATGTAAAGTTAGACTAAAATGTGTATTCTTGCAAGTTGGTATTTATGTTTTTCATTTTAAAAACGGTAAGAACCTTGCATATCCAGTAAGAACTTTCTAATTCGGTATGCTTTAAATGAACTCAACATATGATCAAATGAACGAGGAGGATGTGAAACTCAATACATGGAAGGACGTCGATGTGGTATCGGTCGATGAGCATTTGAGGATTGATGCTTATCGAAACGATGGAAAGAAAACTAGATGAAAAATAGTTTCAAGTATTTTATCTTGATAATCTAATTTTCTCTTTAATTGCTTAGTGGTCAATTATAAGTACAAAGTTTAGAGGGTGAATGATATCTTGCAACTTAAAAATAATTTGGAAACAAATATTGAAAGAATCAGGAATGACTAAAAATATGATAAGTAAAGGAAATCATAATAAAAATTAAAAATCGAAGTATGTGAATTAAGCTACATATATTTTTGACCGAATTGACGAGTGACGCTCCTCGTGGGGCTCGGGGACAACACCCCCGGTAGGGATCGACCTGTCTGATTAGGTCGCGGGGGTCAAAGGGACAGCGCCCCTCGTAGGGGTTCGGGGGCAATGTCCCTGAAAGAAATTTTGATTTTTATGTATGTATGATATTGAATATTTTTTAATTTTTTTGAGTTAAATTATTAATTAATGAAATTGTATTTATAATTTGTGTAAAATGTAAATAAGTAGAATTTATGAAAGTAGGAAAAAATAATATTTTTAATGGCCATATTTAAAAATAAAAAAAATAAAAAATTGGAGCATTGCTCTGGACACCACGGAGCAATTGCTCTGTGGTGTTCGGAGCAATGCTCCAATATTTTTTTTTTCCAAGCTTACAATTTTTTCACTTTAATATAAATGATTTTTTCCATATTAATCCATTGGTAATTGATTTATTTTCTTGTACCAACTAAATTTAAAAGGTTTAAAATTTCAGATTTAAGTTTTATTAAATTTTTCATATTAATCCATCTACAGTTTATTATTTCATATTCAAAATTTTATGTATAAAGATACTGAAACCCTTCCAAATGTTTCCCACTCCTCTCGCCAATCACTTCCCTCCCAAAAGCTTATCAATTCCCAATTCGCCCAAACATTACCCACTCTCCTGCTGCCAATCACTTCCTAAATCCCTCCAAAATTTCATCTTTTCCTTTCCAAATCTTCCAAAAATTTCAATCCCTTCCAGCTCATTTTCCCCAACTATCTCATTCTTTTCCTCGTATAATATAATCCCACTCATTATTGAAGGCAAATATTTACAACTTTTTCTCACCATTTTTTCTCAAAACTGAAATTGAAGATGCCTAGTCAAGTAAGATAGAGTCCCTAGGTTGCAAGATGAGGAGGACAACAACTTGACCGAGACTGGTTCGGAGAGTATTGATATATCTCTTTCTTCAGAGGACAATGATGGACCTAATGGTAGGATAATGGGTCCTAACTACAATACTAATGGCCGTGCAGACGAATATGGAAGAACTTCTTTAACTGTGGGAGGCAATAGGTATCTATGTGAACTTTTATACATTTATTTTGTATTCAATGCAAAATGGTGTTACTGGAAAATGGAATGCTAATGGCTGTTGTTCACGTTAAAAAAATTAGCAAATTACATCTTGAAGAATGTAAATCTATTATTTTCTTTAATTTTCATACTATCAGCTCTAATTCCCTCCTATCTGCTTTAAGTTCTGTGCATCTATTTTCCTTCTTGCGTATTTATTACTCCATCGACATCACGTGCTGTAAGTGCCAATTTGAAATCTTATTTGGGTGGACCTTATCCTACATATAGTTTTGTGCCAGTTGACATAAAAATCGTTGTGGGAAAGATTTCAGGTAATATAAATTTCTTTAAGTAAGTTATTGTCTTTATACCTATGTTGTTTCATACTAATGTTTGGTACTTACATTAGCAACAATACTCATGGCCAAAAAATAAGGAGGACGAGGTGGAGAAGGCATGGAATACTGCCTCAATTGATCGGTTGCGAAATATATTTTGTTTGGCTCGAAAGGATGCTAAGGAAAACAGTGGGTCTAAAAAGATAGCTGATTGGAAGGGATATGGACCACTGTGGTTAAGTGCATAGCATTGGAATGAGATAATTGAGAAACAGTGGAACAATGAAGGATGGAAGAAGAAGTCTAAATCTGGCCGTGATAATCGACTCACTATAAAGTCGGGAACCATTACTAAGCACACTACTGGTTCAATAATAATTGCTGCCCACAAGTTGAGGCTGGTAATGTTTAATTTTTAGAAATCAATTTCATAAATGATTGACATGTTGTGAGTTATCTTGTTCTATCTGTTAGAAGAGCTTTTGTTCTGTTCATTTATAACCATTGGCCTGTGGTGATGATTGTGTCTAAATCTACTCTGTCTGACTCAAAGAAACTTACTCACGAAAGAACGTTGAGGGTCAGTGGTGAGACAGATGCCCCAATTAGTTTAAGAACTTTCATTGCTATTATTTGTTCAGTTGTGTACACTTGCTTTTAGCACTTCCATTGTGTTGTAGGGTGCACTTTGTGACGTGGAGCCCTGATGCAACTAGGATATTTTCTGGGACTAGGGTATGGCCTGACTAGCATGTGATTTATGTGCAAAGTTCATTGCATCTGACTGCTAAATTCTGATGAATGTTGCAATGTAACATATAGTCCTATAAAATTTGCATTTGATTGGATTAGTTGTTTTAGCATGTTTGCTCTCAAGTTTATAAGATGCTGGAATGCTAAATTGACTAGTATGCATGAGATGATGTTTCAATTTGGAAAGAGTATGCCAATCAATAATCTTTTCAAACTAAATATTGATTTAATTGTTTGTCTTCAGTATGAGAAATTAGGTAAGCCACCTACTGCATCACAATTGTTCGAACGTATACATCGGCGAAACAAGGGAGAAGGAGACTTTGTAGATAATAAGTCACGAATTGTCTATGTAAGTAGAAATAAATTAAATTTTATTTATATAATGTATATAGTTATTGATTGAGACTTACATTTGTTTGGTAGGAAACGTATGACAATGCAATTAATGAAAAATATAGTTCAAATGCTTCATCACATCCTGAAATTGACATTGAAGCTTGGTGTGAAGCAAGTCAAGGTCCTTGTAAGAGTGGTCGCTTGTATGGGCTTGGTCTTCATCGTCCTATTTTGCACAAAGTTGGCATCTCTAATCCATATGATGGAGTACATGCTGATTTTAGCATTTTGCAAGAGGAATTTCATGGTGCTTGCGAAAAGATAGATCAACTTACAAGGGAAAATGATGAATTAATTCGTAAGATGGAAGATGACATGCTTGAAGAAGAGATGAACCGGATTGAGTTTGAACAAACCATACTTCAGATGTTGGGAGAAAGGAATGGGTTACGAGATTAGTCTTTCAAGTGCAATGATCGTCAATGGTTGGAAATAGTAAATGTTTATTTTGCTTATAAAAAAGTTACCATTGAAAGTGTAGATGTTTTTGGATTTGGTGTCACGAGGGATATGATCTAATTTCAACAGGTTAGTATTGTTTTTTGAAATGAAAGCAAAATGAATGTGAATGTGTATTTTGAATGGTGACATTATGGAATGAAAATGTTTGCAATTCCGTATTTGTTTATTTATTGGCGTATTTTATCTTTTTTAATAAGTTTAATTCAGAATAAAAAATATAATAAATAAAAAATATTTAGTGCATTTTTTTTAATTGTAATCCAAATTTTCGACGGATTTATTCTTGTTGAAAATCTGTGTAAAAAATTTGAAATAGATGTAGCAACGAAATATACATTCTTATTTAGAAACGAATAGTTCCGTAGAAAAATTGTTGGCGCATAGCGACGCAAATAAAAACAATAGATCAGTAGCTATTTAGGAGCAAATAAGCCATTTGTAATTTTTGTTGTTAAAATTATTTAGGAAAGGCGTAGGTAATACCAACATATTAGCAACAAAGAAATTCATTAGTAATTAGCGACGACAACATTCATTGTTAAAATACCAACAAATTTTTTTCTCGCTAATTTACAGACGATCAAAGAAATTCGTCGGTAAATTAGCCATGGGGGTATCACAATCTGATTACCAACGGATTGATTCCGTCGGTAAACATTGTTAGCAACGGAAATCAAGCCATTAGAGGCGAAATAATCCGTTTCTAAAGTTGCATTTTCTTGTAGTGTTGGTAGTGTCAGGTTTAATTTCTATTGCATATTTTCAATTAATCTTGAATAAAATGGTTGGAGGTACGCATTTAATTTTCTTACATGGAATCCATCACTTGCATTTTTAATGTCAAGAAATGAGTTGTAGATGGACTCATCATCTTGAGTTCCGTGGGTAAATACAATTCATTTGACTGGAAACGAAGGCGTAACTTCCAATTTCAATCTCCGTGCATGTTCCTTGAAACTCTCATTAGCAGCTACAGAAAAGGCGCATACCCCATAATAAGAATATAATGGTAGCCCTAGCACTCAAAATCAACGAGGGCAATATAAGGGAAACCATAAAAAATATGGAATCCCTTACAAAGAAATTTTTATCAAAATGAATAGGCTAATCTGGTAAGGGAAACAGTTCCAAAAACGATGCAAGTAACACAAAGTGCCCTTCCCAACACAATATTAAGTCCCACGTCCCTACACTAGTACCCACAAAGGCAGCAAAGATGAGGAAATGAATGTATTAACAAACTTTAAAGAATGTTATTTAGCACCATTAGTGTTACAATATCATTGAAATGTACGATTAAATGAACCACATAATTTCATATTTAATTAAACACGCCATATTGATTTGTATTCTAGTACAACTAGTGTTAGATAATATTATTCAACATTAAGAGGTTGAACCCTTAACCTCGAAAGAAGGAAATTTGAATTGTTTTAAAAAAGGGTCTAGATTAGGCATTGTGAAATGATATCGTTTTAAAAATCTTGCCATGAAGGTAGGTTTCATATCAAGTTGGATTTTACACCACCTCTAAATCCGTGTCACTTGCTACTTTGCCTTATTAATATACCTATTCTATCAATATTTAAAGTAGTCATGTCAATGAGTCGAACAACGAGCAAAACAAGTTCGAGCTTTTTCGGGCTTGAGCCTTTTGCTCAGCCAAAAAAATGAGGCTCGGCTCAGCTCGGTTTTTTTTTCTTCATTTCGTGTCAAATATAATTTTTTTAAGAATTTAAAATTTGTATAATTTATACGTACTATAAATTAGATAAAAGTTAAAATCCCCTTTCTTTATTTGGGTTTGGGACCGACTGCAATTATCGTAGGCGAAATTAAAATTGTCCACGAAGAAAATATTTTGTGTACAATTTTTCTTGAAACAAAAAAAAAAAAAATTAAAAATTATGTATTTTTTTGAAACTAATCACTTTAAAAACTTACAATATCTTATACTTGAATCTACTGCAACTCTTCGGCCATTATACTGTCAACTTGTTCTTGAAGACGTAATTTTGCACATTCCAATCATTCAAAAATATTAAAGCCTCCAATATATCTTCTTTTAGTTTTGATCGTTCGTTACATAAAACTCGACCACTTAAACTAAATGCAACCTCCGATGCTACCGTAGACACCAAAGGTGTTAGTAGATCGCGAGCAATGTTTTTGATAAAATTGGATACTGTCTTTCGTTACACCTTCACCGTGATAAAATACCAAATTCCTGTAATTCTTGTGGTTAAAACATACTACAAACGTCCACGCACATATACCTAGCTAACTTAGAGGGAATATCAAGATTTGTATCACTGACATCTATTGCTTTAGATATTGATGAACTAGAACTAAATGAGGGAACACTAGTATTGATCTCTAAATAATTCCATACATTATTTGCATTTGTTGAAGTATATCTTGAAAAAGAACTTTGAGAAGTAGAACTACATTGATCCCCTTTTTCAGCGTAATAGTTATAAATTATACATGACATAGATTGTATATGCACATGTGATAATTCTACATTCATGAAACTGGAAATCCTCTTTATAATAGCTTTTGTGCTAGTTAAATTAAGTCGAGAGTCCATCACTAAAACTAATAAAAATAAAGAGTGTAACTCTTCCCAATATTTACGAAATTTTAACTCTGTAGCATAAATTATATATATAAAAACAAAATTGGCAAATTCTTATGTTTTTGAAATGTTTGTGAAATATAGAAAAATTGTTGTAAAACAAGCGAAAATGTAGGGTAATAAACACCTCTACATTCTTTTGTGGCATCGAAAAAATGTTTTAAATTTTTTTCACGATAAATGCAATAAACCATTCCCAATCTTTCAAATTATGTTCGGGTTCATATGTATGTATATCATTATAATACATTGAAATAACTTTATCATAATTTTCATACGAGTGTAACATAAGATATGTAGAGTTCCGTCTATATGATACATTAGTGACAAATGATTTCTCTTGTAATCCATACTCTGCACAAAAACTGTTAAATGCTTGTTTTCTTGCTGGTGATATAGAAATAAAATTGATTGCTTTCCTAATTTTATCTAAAAGTAATTTTATATATTCTAATCCATCTCTTATAATCAAATTAATAATGTGGCATACATAACGTTGATAAAAAATAAAATTCCTAATGTAAGGTTCAAATCATTAATAAAGTTTTCGACAACAACTTTGTTTACAGTAACATTATCAAAAGTAGAATTTCGAACAATTTCTTACATATCATATTCTTGTATAATATTTTTAAAAAGCATGTATATGTTAGTGGCATTATGAAGATATTCTACATATCTGAATGCAATAATCATTTTATGCATAATCCATATGTGATCAAGGTAATGAGCTGTAGCAGCAATATAACATTTTTTTATCAACAACGGTCCATAAATAAGAGGTAAATGATATAACACTATTAAAAGTTTTTAGACTTTCAATAGCAGTTTGTTTTCCTATGTTATATAATTTTATACTATTCGAACGAAGAGTATTTCTACAATAAGAAGTATACCTGGGTTGGAGATAATTCTGCACAAGAAGAGTAAAGTGTATTGACTCGATCATCATAAGCGGTATTTCTGCTGCAACCACGTATGGAGCTATTCCTTCACTAAATCTTTCATGTGAATGTACAAAAATGGAAAGAGTAGAACCATAATTAGTAAACACTAGTTCGACCTGTTTCGGATCAAGACCGATTGGTTTCAATTTGCAACTTCTTAATATATGCCTATTTAAATGCATTTTGCTTGAACCGAACTTCTAACTAAGTTCTTTACCAAAATAATTGCAACATGCTTTCTAAATATCAACTTCATTTTGAGTCCTAACTTTTTTAAATGTCATATGTTGCCCACAATCCGTAGATTCTTTTTTCGACCTTTTAACCTCAAGTACTTCCTCCTCTTCGATATCTTTCAAATCAATTGGAACATTTTGAGATGCATCGTAGCCGGATGGAGTAATCAAACTACCTTTAAACTGATTAATCTCATCATTATTAAAATCCATTTGTAAGTATTATAATAAAGAATATTGAATATTAGAGTAAAAAAAACTGAATAAAGAAATTAGAGATTGAAATTGAAACTATAGCACAACTAAATGTCTAAATTGAAGATCGGAGTAAAGAAAATGGTGTAAAGAAATTAGAGACTAGAATACTGAATATTGAGTAAAGAAATTAGAGATATATTGAAGTAAATTGATATGAAGTTGTAAAAAATTTTCTCGTATTTATAGTCAAAAAAATATATCTGTTTTAACTATATTTAAATTTTAAATTCAAATTTTAAAAAATTTTATAATGTGATTTGTACTTTGAGCAGGTAGCTGTAGCTTACTTTTTAATTTACTTTTTTTTAACGGGCATGCTCGTATTGGTCGATGTCCCAAAATGGGGCTCTACCCGACGCGGCTTGGACTTTTTTCGGGCCGAGCCCGGGCGGCGAGCTTTTTTACCATGGCTAATCTAAAGTGTCAATTAAAGATTAGACAATTAGTACTCAAGGATCAATCTCTCAAAAAGGCAAAATTAAGACGACTTGTTCGGTCTATCTACCTACGAAAAGGGAGGAGTGGTGGATGAAATGATGAAGAATTTCAAATTAATATTTCTCTGTACAATTGTAATAGTCCAATATTATATTACTATTATTAAGTTCAAATTCATAAAAATCGATAAAAAAAAAAAAACACACACACACATTATTTTTGGCATCTAAAATTGTGAGATTATGTTTTTAGGTTGAAATAGTTAAAATTAGGTATAGGAGTTTTGGCACCATTTATGTGTTAGTGGAAATCATAATCTGTATATCTATTTATGGGATATGAAGAATAAATTATATAGTATTTTTATGTTTTTGGAGGTTGTGTTTCTTGAAAATACAATTCGGAGATTAAGATATTTGTATAAGATTTTTGTTTAGGAAATGAAAATTTGAGGGTTTTTTTTGGGAATAGTTGCATTTTAATATTTATAATTTAATTAGCAAAGGATTAATTTATTTCAGAAAGTATTTATAATTTAATTAGCAAAGGATTAATTTATTTCTTCTTTCTGAAATCTGTTCGTGGGTGTACGAAGATAAGTCAAATTTTGCAATGGCTTTTAGAGTTTAGACAGCTAATTAATAGATGTGACAATGAATATGGCATCTCACAAATACACTATGCCTTATTTTTCTAATCACGTCATCAACAAAGATGTGGCAGACAACAATTACCGCTATTGACTTAGTTGATGTTTGGTTCGAATATAAATTTCATTTTTTAAATAAATTTAATAGAAATTGAAATATTTGTTTAAAAAATTAATAAAAGTTATCAATGAACTCTAGAAAAAATAAATTTTAAGAGAAGGGACTAAATACCCTTTTTTTTTTTTTTTGGTTAAAAAATAAATTGCTCTCACATGAATTGATCCTTTATATTCCAACAACCAACAACTCTTTGTTTCATTATTCCAGCTTCATTTTCATTATCTCCACTACGAAATGGCAGCAGATTTCTCAACATCAGTTCAACTCGGTCTCAACCTCTCAAAGCGGATATACTACGGAAAAAATGAGACAGAGTCCGTGCCGCCGCGTCCGGTGTTGGCGGAGAGGGAGACTGATCACGTGGAGAGTTATCTTCCGACGGCGGTGATGGTTTATGCGGAGATAACGGAGCCTTCGGTGGTGGACAATCCGTACATTCCGAGCTACCAGCCTTACGTGCACGGGCGGTGTGATCCGCCGGCCTTGATTCCGTTGCATATGCACGGAGTGACAATGGAGTTGGACTGTTATTTGGATACTGCATTTGTTACTGTTAGTGGTGCGTGGCTTGTACACTGTGTTTCTGCGAGTGAAAGCTGCGACTGCCGCATTGCTGTACCAATGGGCGAAGAGGTCAGCGCTGAGCTGTTTTTTTTTTAAAAGAAAAATGGTCAATTCCATGTGCGTGAATTGAAAATTGTCTAATTTTGATAACTCTGGCAAAAATAAAAATGGCCAAATTTTGGTACCAAATTGTCTATTATGCCTCGATAAAAAATGAAACATTTTTTTTTTTTGGTCACGAATTTTGTGAAAAAAAATGAGAAGCTACGTTAATGCTAGCTAATACTTAATTGATTCATTTGCTTTTATTATCTACTAGGTATTGACAAGAATTTTGGGAAAAAAATGAAGAAGATGAAGTAGAAAAGTCATTAACACTAAAAAATAATTAAATGCTTCCAATTCATAAGAAAATCATATAATTTTATTTCGAAAAATTTAATCTTATCCAAATTTGCAGTTGATTAGCTTTCCACAATTCTTGGTTGAAGGTACTTTTTCTTTGAAATCTTTTTTTGTTGATAAGTTGTGTTTAATAGTTGTTATTCTCGACATTTTAAAAATTGTTATCGACATTTAGTCCTTGTTTATCTTGAGAGTTGACACTTCATTTGTTTAGAATGAGATTTCGTTCTGAATATGAGAATTCTCTACATTTCATAATGTTCTTGACATTTTAAGTGTACTTCTCGACATTTCATAAATGTTTTATTTATCCACTTATAGGGAGAATTGATCATTTAATGCATGATTGACATGGTTCTTTTTAAAATAAGTAGTATATGTCATGTGTCAAGTTATTATTGATGAATATAATTTTTAATTATATAAATAATTTTGTCTTTATTGCAAAATTTAAAATTGTTAATGAGGGCATTTTGATCTATATTATAGTAAAATGGACGTTGAAGGAATTTTGAACATTTTTGTAAATGACTATGTAAAAGTGGACATTTTTTGCAATTCCCTCTTTATCAAATTGCCCTTTTGGTTGTTTCTCATTTTTAGCGTGCTTCTTTAATTGATGGGCATGATTCACAAATTACTTTTTAGAAAAAGTTAACGCACAAGTAATTATTTTTTCTTACGTGAATATGTACAGGGCCGGTTTTGGATAGAGTTGAGCCTCAGGCCCAACATTGGAGAAGCCTTAGATTTTAGCCTATTTCATTCTTCCCTTTTTTTCGTCGATAAAACGTTTGGAGCATTATCGACTTTGTTATTTGATTATAATATAAATCTTTTGTATAATACATTTTATTTGTCATTTTATTGTTAAGTATTTAAATTAAGAAGTTAAATTTTGAATCTAGAGTACACTTATAGATTTTGCATGCATACTACAATTTTGGGCCTAATTTATGAAATTTGTCTCAAGCCCCGAAAATCATGGAACCTGCACTGAATATGTAACTCTGATTTTTTTGAGAATTATGAAATTAGTCTTTGAAGAAAAAATCTTCTTTTCATTGGAATTGCGTATGATTATTATACACTCTTCTCTTGTTCGGCTGTTAATGAATTGCAGTGCCGCGTTTATAATTGCTTTGTGAGTGTGGATTAATCTTGAATGATGTATTGTTGAAGCAAGGAGGGCTGGAAAATTTTCTCTTTTAAAATTCTGTTGCTGTATTTCACTTGGTTTACTTATTCACGATTTTGTCAGAAATGATCTTTTGTTTTTAATTATATTTTCACACGTCAAGCAAATACTTATAAAAAGAGTGTAAAACAGCTTATTTCTATATACAATTCAAATATAACCTCCCTTATAGTGTCCTAACAAGCATTTAATTCATCTTATGATGTCTTAGTCTAGACCACTGATGTTCTATCCTTAGAATCATCAGTTTGAGATGTCTGTTGGGATGAATAGTAGAGAAATAAGTGCAACCTTGACCTAGATTATTCGTATTATGGTGATGCCAAACAGTAGTTAAGTGCTTATATAGACGATATTTTGTGTTTTTTATGTATACCACTTCAGATATTTGTTTTGGTAGTAGTGTGATCAATCGATTTTCAAAATACAGCTCCTGCTTCCATCTAAATTATATGTTTGAAACTTCTGTAATTCACTTTATTATTGAATGCATGAGTTTTATTAATAACTTATGGGAGAAGCTATCTTTGTGATAAAAACATAATTGTGGTGGTTTTATTCGGGGATTTTCTACATTGTTCTAACAAAATTATATGACAATTGAACCAGCAGTATAATTTTTTGTTAACTTTTGATACTTTTCATTTTTATTTAGTGTTATTCGGCTTACAGGGTTCAGTTCTAGGTGTAGAAGTTGAAACCCCTTTTAAGTCATATTGTACCCAATTTATTTCCTTGGAAGATACCAAAGATGCAGAGAATTTCGCCAATGCTAAAGATGGGTTCTTGATAAAAGGCCAGACATACACATTAAAGATTCCCCAGGTAACTATCTATTTAGCCCCCATTTGACATCCATTAATTTCCCATTCTCATTCTTATTATTCATTTCAACCACATATTCTCCAAATAAAATAATATTACACACAAATCAAAAAAAATTCATCACTTTTCCACCACACATTCTCACATCAATCACTATTCCAAAATTTCTATTTTCTTCAAAATGGGTTTCAAACATGGGCTTAATATGTAATTTTTAGTTATTTTTTCTGTGCTCTGTTTCTGTTGGCTGCCCCTTCAACTGATAGTGTATTATCACATTTTTGGTTTTTTCAAGGTCGATGGCGGATCCATCCTTTCGCTCAAAATTAGTTGGTCCCAAAAATTGTTGCATCAAGATGGTCAATATTGCCTCAATGTGCCATTCACTTTTCCATCATATGTCCTTCCTGTTCGGAAGAAATTGTCCGAAAAGGAGAAAATCTTATTGAATGTGAATTCCGGTACTGGAACAGAAGTCTTGTGCAAAAGTTCTAGTCATCCTCTGAAGGCACGTCAACTTAATTATTAGTAGTTCATGAGAAGTATTACTAGGAATTTTTACATGTCCATTGCAATTTTTTCTTCTTTAACAGGAGATAAGACGCCTGGCGGGGGAAGTAGGATTTTCTTATGAGAGAGAAGTTCTGACATGGTCCATGTCTGACTTCAATTTTTCATACACTGTATGATCTTTAGCCTTATTTATTTTATTTATATGTGCCCATTATCTGCTTTCCCATCGACTCAAAACAGGTCATCTAGTGTGGGTGATCATAGTATGATCATTTAATATGATTACACTTGTTTCAAAAAGAAATTGTTTTATTGTATAGTTGTAAGAATATAGTATAAGAATGACTTGATTCTGTATTTCCTCATTAGGTTTCTTCAAGTGATATATGTGGTGGTGTGCTCTTGCGTTCCCCATCTCTTCATGATTATGATCAGAGAGAGATGTTTTGCTTTTATCTTTACCCAGGGAATGGCATCCATAAGAAGGTTGGTTACCCTTGGCCAAATCTACAAAATTGACAGTTACAAACCCTCAAGTGTAAATCTGTACTTTTTAGATGGATATGTTGATTCATAAATTATAAATTTGTGTAATCACTTGGTTTAGTGTTTTGTTTTATTCTGTTGTGTTATTAGTGTTTTGTTCCAAATTTTATTCTAGCTGGGAAAAAAAGATCAATTCAGACGTACAAAGATCTTGTGTCTGGATGTCTAACTATTGAGATTAAAAACTATGCTTGAAACAAATTTTTTCTTTAACATTTTCTTAATATATTTTGGAATCTCAATCGATGTTTAACACCCTTACTAAGCATACTATCAATCGAAGTTTGGAATTTTAGATGATGTATTATTCCAGATTATTTTTGGTGGCACTGACATGCCTATCCTTCTTTACGGTGTTATTTTTGCAGATTTTCAAGAAGGAAGTGGTATTTTTGGTTGATAGAAGTGCAAGCATGCAGGGAGGTCCCCTTGAGAATGCAAAAACTGCACTCTTGGCTACCCTATCAAAGCTTAGTCCACTAGATACTTTCAACATTATAACTTTTAATGGAAGTTCTTCAATATTTTCTTCATCCATGGAGCTAGCGACAAAGGAAGCCATCAGCAATGCTTATGAATGGATTAATATTAATTTTGTAGCAGAGGGCGGCACAAACATATCAACTCCCTTGGATCAGGTACAAATACTCACTGTCTCAGTATTGTGAACATGATCCATGATCCACGAAATTCTTTAAGTTTGTGTGTTTTGCTCATTTCCATCATCTTTCTTCATTATTCACAGTTATAAGCCATACACTGTCTAGTTGCATTTTTTGATCTATTTTGTTTTAGTTGTTGGAGATCTAGCAGTGAATATTATTACTAGCTTGTCAGTTTGATAAGCTTTGGTATCATTAAAAGGATCTGGAGTGTTTACTCTGCATTCACTTCTCCCGATTGACTATCTTGATGCGGAGGGGCCGGAACCCGCTTCTTCCAGAACCAGGAGTTCTAGTTTTCCTAAACCAACGAGTTATAGTCTAGTCATCTTTTATAATGATCTAAATTTTTCTTTAGCAAGTAATAGGCTAAACATGACAAAATGCACATGTTTAAATGTCACATGATGGATTCTACACTTTTTATTCTATGTAACATTAGAATTTTGGATATTTACTTAGGCAATCAGGTTGGTGTCTAAAACTGGTGCTGTACTTCCCATCATTTTTCTCGTTACTGATGGAACCGTAGAAGATGAAAAGAACATTTGTCATTCCATGAAAAGTCACCTCATGAAGGAAGGCTTGACAAGTCCACGGATTGGCACGTTTGGCATAGGTGAGACTTTTTTCGATCTGTTTGTAAACCAATCTATGGTTCTGTGAAGAATAATTTCTACAAACCTTGTTTCTAAACCATTAGGTTCGTGACAAATTATTCTTTTCTATACACCTATTTATAATGATGGATTGTGCTAAATTTTGAGTTGGTAGTCCTTTCTAACTGCCTCTCCCACATAACTTTTGGTCTCATACTGGATCGTGCATAAATTTATAACAAGTTTTATGAGCACTGTATCCATCTGCCCATCTGCCATTCTTTCATTGACATTGTAAGCCTTTTTTTCCCAGGTTCATATTGCAATCATTACTTCTTGAAAATGCTCGCAGAAATTGGGAGGGGTTACTATGATGCTGCATTTGATATAGGTTGGTTCTTTGCCCATCATGTTAAGTATTTTTCTTTTCTTCTCTTCTCCATAATTTAACTGCTATTGTTAGTCTGTTTGAAGCTAATTCTGGTTACATTGTGACAACAAATGAACTACTAAAATGGGAGTTTGCTTCCCAAATCAGATCCTTGAGATAATATGATGATAGCTTCCTATAAATCTTTTTTTCTCCAACCCAAATTGTAGATATAGGACTTTTTAGTTGCAATAAGGTATGGAATAGTGTTGAATAAGAATATGAATCAAATTTTCAATATGACAGGACTGTGATCTAACATTGTTGATAGGAATCACTACATAAGTTTTCAAATGTGACAGTTTGTCTTTCTAGAGAAGAAGAAACAAAATATGAGGAAGTTGCTCATGTAAAGTGGTAGGACTACTGTTGTAAAACGGAAATTCTTTCATTAAAATAAAATGACAAACAAAAAGTAGCTAGCGATTTTATAAGAGTATCACTATCAGTTCATTTTTACTCACGGGAAATAATTTTATCTCCCTTATTCTTTTTAAGGCGTCCCTTTTCTTGATTGGTGATTTTGGAGCTAAGCTTAACATTTCCATCCACCACAGTATAAAGTTCATTCACTACATCCCCCTAGGTTTCTATCTTTTGAATTGAAAGCTCTGCTTCATCAATTTGAACGAGCATTCCCCTCTGTCCCAATTCATAGAATAAAATCTTATGTGAATGAACTCCGGAACCTCCCATGTACTAAGAGCTTTAACTTTTTATCTATTTTTGTTGTCTGCTCACTTGGCCCAGATTCGATCAGTTTGAGGATGGAAAGATTTATTGGCAATGCATCATCAGTCATCCTTTCAGATATAACTATTGATGCTTTGGAACGTCTTGATTCACTTGAGGTATGCTAAACCTGATCAATAATCTACAACCCCCCAACACACCTCAAAACACCCCCAAAAAGAAAAATAATAAATAAAAATAAATTAAATAAATAAAAGCTGTTTGTCTTTACCATAATTGTAAAATAATTTCTTTTAAATTCAGAAATTACGACACAACATATCCAAAATTCACTGCTGTGGTTTATCTATTTAAGCATGCATACTTGTACAGGTGTTGCTGTGTATCTAAATTATGGTAATGGACTATTTTCTCGTTCATGTGCGTTGTCGAGGAAGTTAATGTCATTTGGGAAAAAATAAAAAAAATAAAAGTTGTTTTATTGCATCTATTTTATTTGCTTTTCATTCGTCTATCTATGTCATTTTTTATGAATGTTCTTCATTGCAGTTATATTCACTTCATCTTCCAGACCTGCGATCTGGAAGTCCTCTATATGTGTCTGGAAGATACCGCGGGAACTTTCCGGACTCTGTTAGAGTCAGTGGTACCTTGGCAGATTTGAGCAATCTTGTGATAAATGCTATAGTACAAAAGGCAAAAGATGTCCCTATTGACAAAGTAATGTTCCCATTTGTGAGAGTTGTGATTTAAACATTCAACTATGTTATCAAATTCTATTGGTGTATTTCTGATTTCATGTTGTTTTGCCTTTTATTTTGTGGACGTATCGTTTCTTTTATTTTGATTTGATGATTTAATAAACTATCAAATGCTGTCTACTTCATTTGAAACTTTTACAAAGTTGACAAATGCCCCATACACACGTTTAGAACTTTTGATTTTTAGTTATTTTTTGTATTTTGATGGTGATAAAAGAATAAACTCGAACAAAATGTCTAATGTTTCCCTTAGATGCCAGCAGGTATTTGCAAGAAGACAAATTGATGCACTTACAGCTCATGCATGGTTGTCAGGAAGCAAACAACTAGAAGAGAAGGTGTGTCCATGCATTCTCAATTTTAATGAGAATTGTACGACAAGTAACAAATGGGTATTGTTTGATATCTGAATGGGGTACTAATTGACAGTTGATTCCATTTCATGGCAGCATGTTATGTATTACTTTTTTTCTGCTTCAGCATCATAGCAATTTTTTTGCATGTTTTGCTATAATCGTTAGACTATTCTATAAGTAATTGATGCTAATCTAATACCATATAATCTTCGTGGAGATGAATTACATAACTGGGATGGAACTATTATTTTCTAGAAGAGTTTTACATATGTCGTGATAACTTGAATCGTGATGACCCAATATTGTTAGGCTGCAAAAATGAGCAAACATTCAGCTGTGTGTTCGGAGTATACCAACATGATTTTAATTGAGACGGATAAAAGGAAGCAGCAATCCAAATCAAATACAGTAGAAGAGGTATGGTCTTGCACAAGTATTTTTAAGATCATCTACTGTAGTTATCATCACACCAACCTGCTGTCTCCTTACATGTTAAGGATCTAAATATCAAGTTGTGTTTAGAAAGAAAATTAAGATTCTTTTCAAAATAGTCTCTTTTAATTAGAAAGATGTTTTATGAAATTTGATGAAACCCGAAATGGATTTGCAGAACACGGGTGATTCCAAAGGGCAGAAGATCACTGTCCTGCGAAATATAGGTACTAGCTTTGGTAATTTGGAGGCCACTGCTAAGAATCTTCCTCCAGAGAAAGCAGAACCCAATTTATATGAAACTTCGACAATGCTTTTCAAGGCCGCTTCAAATGTTGGTAGCAGAGTGGCAGATCGGTGTTGCTGCATGTGTTTTCTTCAATTTTGCAATAGGCTTAATGACCAGTGTGCAATTGCTTTAACACAGCTGTGCACAGCTCTTGCATGTTTCGGGTGCCTGAAAGTTTGTTGTGAAGTCTGCGATCTCTGTTCTTGTGATCAATGCTAACAAGAAGAGAATTAAATAGTGCAGTACTGGACAGAAGAACAAGAAACTCAAACTTTGTGTATATTTTATTGCCTTCCAAGCATTGTATTATGTACACAAATAAACACCATTTTACCTTTGGAATTAAGCTCGATTCTTTTAAACTTATTTCTAACTACACATTCTTTAAATAAATCCATAATTTATCCTTATTTTTTACTCACATATCTGGTTTTAATCCCCTAAACAAGACTTAATTAATTTAAATTTGACGCAGTTTAAAAGATTCAATGCAATTTCCTTGTTATAAAATTTGTACTGCTTTTTTTTGAACGGAAGTTACATTTATTCCTTTATTTGATTTTCATTACTTTCAAAATATATTTTTTTCCTCCTAAATCCCACATTCTTCAATAAAATAATATTACACTAAAACTCAAAATTTTTACTAATTTTTTAACCACATTATTTATCAATCTACTAGTTCAAAATGCATTCTACATAAAAAGTAGGGCCCAATTCCACTAAATTAAATACATTGAATGCAAAAGCAATAACAATAAATAATTTAAAATTGTATAATTATCAATCTGTTAATTTAAAAATAATTACAAACGACTTTTCTATTTTAAATAAAAAAGTAGTTATTGTAGAAACCTTAGATTAGGGCACAACGGAGAGTTCGAAAATATGTTTTCGCGCCTTTTCCACTGTGCATGTTGCTTTTAGCCAACTGGCCTTTTTTTGTGAAAAAAAAAAATATTGTTTTGAATAGTAATTTTTTGGAGAATGTGCGCCCGTTTGACGCACATTAATCCTGAAAAAGTAGAAAAATTACTCCCGTTAGCTACAGTAAACTGGCAGACAAATTCTACAGCTCTCAACCATGCAAGCTTCCGTCAATGACCATTTTGCCCTCCTTCAATAATCAAATGCCGTCACTTTCCCAACTGTGAGGGTGTTTTTGGACATTTCATGATATTTGGCATACACTTTTCTTCACATTTTCCAAAAATTGTATGCCTACCTACTGTAGCTAATGGTCATTTTTGTTCTACATTTTCAAGAATAATGTGCGTCAAACGGACGCTGTGTGGTTAAAAAGTATGAAAAATTTTAAATTTACACGTAAAATATTTTATTGCGTAATTGTGGTTGAATATAAGTGTGGAAAAATAGTTGCGAAATGTAAAAGAATGTGTTAATTTTTTTTTTTTTTGTTTTTTTTTTTCATATTCGATTGTTTGATGTTTTTAATGGCACTGCAATTCATTCCGTTGGGGAAATTCTTGCTTTTGTTCCTTTTGGCATCCACTCTCTGTCTTCCTCAAAGGTGAGCAGTGTTGGGAAAAATATTGGAGAATCAAAGTAGATCAATCAAAACCAAAGGCTCATGTTTACACGGTTTTCTTAAATCGAATTCGCCGCATCATCGGAGTGCAAGAGGTTTTGATCGGTGTTCGATTCCCAGGATACAATCGGTTGTTGATTCATGCTGTACTACGTTAACCGCCTACGAACTAACTGTGTCTATCTCTCAAAGAATTTTAGTAAAGGAAGAAAAGGAATAAAGATAGAGGTTGCCGGAAAGGAAAGAGGAGGAAACTGATTTCTTTTTCCTTCGCTGTGTTCTGCCAACTGAGAGCTCTCCTATTTATAGCCATAGAGGAAGAGCGTGGCCATTAATGCAATTGACATTGAAGATGAAAATGAACAGTTGAAAATGAAATGTTGAAACTATTTTCCTTAAATTTTGAAAACTAATGAAATTGATTTTCATTCAAACGAAATTGATTTTCATTCAATATGAAATTATTTTCCAATCATCCCCCACATGAATGAAAACTTGGAAAACCAAAGAGATAGAGTAGAACGAATCAATCCTGCATAGGATAGGTAGCATTTAGATTTTGACATTCCCTTGTGAAAATCTATCGAGTATTACTAGCAAACTAGTGGATCTAATGCCTTGAACTGTTTTCGCCATTTGTGTAAACCAAGATAATAGACCTCACACGGGACCATTCTAGATATATCGTAGTTCTCAATGTTGTGGTCGTTTTGGCCATGAACACGTCGCCTGGTTTTGCAAGTGTTTGTTTAAGGATGTAGCCTTCCCAATCCTTATAGAAGCGACCCCACTTCACACTCACATATGCAACCTCTTAACTCAGCGTTTCACAACAACGCTTAAGGGTTATTAAAGTGTAGCTTAACCTGCATCTTCCAATCACTGTGAGCACCATAGGAATGAGCAGAAGGAGAACCTTCTTAGCGATTTACACAGATATACATGGTTTAGTTGTCCCTTTGAACCTAGATCCTGAGATCTCCATTCAATTAGGTTGGGTTTCCACTATGATACCTTTCAACGTCATAGACTACAAGCCCATTCCACTCGATGCTTTTTCAACTAGCTCTTGAGTTAACCCTTTGGTTAACGAATTCGCAATATTATCCTTTGACTTCACGTAGTCCAGGGTGACAATACCTTGTGAGAGTAGTTGTCGAATGGTATTATGTCGTCTTTGAATATGTTGAGACTTACCATTGTACATATTGGTCTGTGCCCTGTCAATTGCTGATTGATTATCGCAATAAACACAAATTACTGGCACAGGCTTTGACCATCTTGGAATATCCTCAACAAACTGGCGAAGCCACTCTGCTTCTTCAGTTGCTTTGTCCAAAGCGATGAACTCTGATTTCATTGTAGATCTTGTGATGCAAGTTTGTTTGGACAATTTTCAAAAGACAACTGTACCACCAAGATGGAAGACATATCAACTAGTAGATTTTGAATCTAACATATCTGATATCCAATTTGCATCAGCATACCTTTCGATTATTGCAGGGTATCTAGAATAATACAGTCCAAAATCACGAATGTACCTCAAATAATGTAACACCCTGAAAATGGCTCTCCAGTGAATAGTACCTGAGTTACTCGTGTAGCGACTTAATATGCTAATTGAGTATGCTATATCCGGTCTCGTACAAGTCATTAAATACATTAAACTCCCAATTATCCGAGAATTTTCTAACTGTAACACATCATCACCAGTGTTCTTGGATAAGCGGAGACTTAAATCCACTGGAGTCCTGGCCACAGTGGTATCTGATTTGTTGAACTTGTCTAGTATTTTATCAATGTAATGAGATTTAAAATAACACAAGTCCATTTGGCATTCGAGTAATTTTTACTCCCAAAATGACATCCGCGAGACCCATGTCTTTCATGTCAAACTTTGAGTTTAACATATTCTTAGAGGCTTTGATAATCTTATTAGAACTACTGACAATGAGCATGTCATCGATGTACAGACACAATATAACATATCCATCATTAGTGTCCTTGGCATATACACACTTGTCACACTCATTGATTCGAAAACCACTAGAAAGCATAGCATTATCAAATTTCTTATGTCATTGCTTCGGTGCTTGCTTTAAACCATAAAATGATTTAACCAATCTACAAACTTTCCTTTCTTGACCTAGAGCTGAAAATCCCTCTGGTTGCTCCATGTAGGTTTCTTCATTCAAATCTCCATTTAGGAAAGCTGTTTTTACATCCATTTGATGTATTTCCAGATTTCGCAAAGCCGCAATAGCAATTATCATCCGGATAGAAATTATTCTCAACACAAGAGAATAAGTATCAAACTAATCTAAGCCTTCTTTTTGCTTATAACCTTTGATTACTAGCCGAGCTTTATATTTATCAATAGAGCCATCCGCTTTCATCTTCTTCTTGAAGATCCACTTGTAGCCCAAAGGCTTACAGCCCGGTGAAAGATCTACTAATTCCCAAGTATGATTCTGTTGGATAGAATCGATTTCACTCTTGATGGTTTCTTTCCACAGATGACCATCTGGAGAAGATATAGCTTCTTTATAGCTTTGAGGATCATTCTCCATCAAATATGTGAGAAAATCAGGGTCAAACGTCTTAGAAATTTTGGTCCTTTTGCTCTGTCTAGGCTCATCATCACCTTATTCAATTGGATCTTTATTGCTGCCAAAAGCAAAAGATTCCATAGTCCGTTTAATAGGAGTTAACTGTTTAGGAGATTTACAAGGAAATACATTCTCAAAGAATTGTGCATTCCTAGACTCCATAATCATGTTCGGATGAATATCAGGTACATTCGAATATTGCAAAAGGAACCAATATGCAATACTATTTTGTGCATAATCAATGAACACATAGTCAACTGTCTTAGGTCCAATCTTGACTTTTTTAGGAGGAGGCACTGCGAACTTCGCAAGACACCCCCACATTCGTAAGTATTTATACGAAGGTATAGACCTGTCCAAAGTTCATACGGAGTCTTATCCATATTCTTTCTTAACAATTTATTCAAGATGTAATTTATAGAAAGAATAGCTTCTCTCAACATGTTCTGTGGTAATCCAGAATATAGTATTCATCATTTCTTTTAATGTTTGATTCTTACGCTCAGCAGTTCTGTTCTGCTGAGGTGAATAAGGTGTAGTAGTTTGGTGAATTATTCCATATTTAGCACAAAATTCACCAAATGGTGATTCATATTCACCACCACGATCACTTCGTAGCACCTTTATTTTCTTGCTATGTTGATTTTCAACTTCATTCTTATAAAGAATGAATTTATCGATAGTTTCGTCTTTACTTTTAAGCAAGTACACATAACAATATCTCATGCTATCGTCGATAAAAGTAATAAAGTACTTATTGCCTCATCTTATTTAGACAAATTTTAAGTCACACACATCACCATGGACTAGTCCCAATGGCTCGATACTTCTTTCAATATTATGAAACGAAGACCTGGTAAGCTTAGCCTCAATGCAGGTTTCACATTTATGATTTGAATCAATTTGAAACCTAGGCAAGTAGTTTAGTTTGCTTAGTCTACGTAATGCATTGTAATTTATGTGACCTAATCTACCATGGCACATATTAGGAGACTCAAGCAAGTAAACAAAAGGAATTTTCTCATTATTCATAACAGTTGGGGTTACATCAATTATATTCAATTTAAACAGGCCATCAATCATATAGCCTTTCCTAACATAAACTCCTATTTTAGTAATCACCAGCTTATCCGCCTTAAAGACCATGCGAAAACCATTCTTGCTTAGAAGAGACCTAGAGACTAGATTCTTGCGAATCTCTGGCACATACAACACATTAGTCAGAGTAAGCTCTCTGCCAGATGTCATCTTCAGGATTACCTTACCTTTACCAAGCATTTCAGAAGTTGCAGAGTTTTCTATGAACAACTTTTCACCATTTGATACTGGTGTGAAAGTAGTGAACATGCTCATGTTGGAGCAGACATGGTAAGTGGCCCAGTGTCTAGCCACCACTCCTTAAGGTTAGACCCCACCAGGTTAACCTCACTAATCACCGCCGTAAAGTTTAGGTCAAACATGTCATCTGAGAGATGATCTCTCTAATTTCCAACCATATTAGCCTAAGGGCGCTGCTTGTTATCTCTCCAAGGCTAACAGCAGTCCGCTGATCGATGCCCAACTTGTCACAATTGAAACACTTTCCATTGAACTGGAACTTAGGCTTCTTTCCTACCCTACCGGTAGGTTTCAACTAAGACCCTTTCGTGGTTTGCTTTGTATCTTTCCAATTTCCGTTATCCTACTTGGCTTTAAAGGATTGACCTTTCTTAGTACCAGAACTTTGGTCGTGTTCCAATACATTAGCTTTCTTAGAGTAAGAATTCCCTGACTTATGTTCAGCTTTTTTTGTTATCCTCCTCAATGCGCATCTTGATAATTAAATCCTTGAAAGACATCTCTTTCCTCTTATACTGCAAATAACTTTTGAAAGCCTTCCACTGAGGAGGTAGCTTGTGAATAACAGTAGCCACCTATAGAGATTCTGACATAGTTAGACCCTCAGCATGCATTTATTGCAAAAGCACTTGATACTCATGCACTTGGCTCACCACTGAACGTGAATCAACCATTTCGAAGTTCATGCACCGACAGGCCAAGAATTTCTTAGATCCAGCAACATCGGACTTGTACTTCTTTTCTAAGAACTCCCAAAGCTCTTTAGCAGACTATTTTACCACATACACGTGATACAGAGAATTTTGTAGGCCATCCAAGACATAGTTGCGACATAAAAAATCGGCACTGTTCCATACATCCCAAGCCGCACGCCTATGCATATCAGTGTCATTTTTAGCCACGACAGGGACATCCTCGGTGATGAAACGTGCAAAGCCCAAAGTAGTAAGATAAAAAATCATCTTATTCTGTCACATCTTAAAATCAGTGCTAGCAAATTTATCTGGTCGAATTGCATGATTCATCGGAAATGGAACCGGAAACGATGGCAAAGGTACCGAGGTCGCAGCCCTAGGTACTGGCAAATGTATTGTGCCAAACTGGATTGTCGAGGCCATAGCCGTAGGCAAAGTGGGGTTCACTCCAATATGAGGAATCCCGCCACCAATTGTCCCATCAATTGGAGAAATGCCAGTCGAGATCTCCACAGGGTTGACAGCGATTATTGCGGGATTTGGTACACCGGTACCAACAGTTTTGTTTCCGTTGTTCACATCGTCATTTCCATGTGACGCCATTGAATCTTAAAGAACGACAACAAAATGTTAGAATAATAATAAGTTTGTAAACTAGAGTAGATTCAAGATCTATGTTATCAATTCGAGAAAAAAAATAAAATTACGAAATTGAAAAATGAGAGCAAATTATTTAGTCAAATTTTTAACAATTTAACAATTATTTAACCATCAATTAGAAAATCATTAGCCAATGATTAAAATCAATCATTAAAAGAAAAAATAAACAACTATATTCTAATGATGAGGCAATCATTACTAATAATTATAAAATAATTAGACAACCATTACCAAATGATTGTAATACCATGTTTGTTGAGAAAAACCATGCAAAAAACCACCTTTTTGAAAACCATGGAGAGACGAACTTCCTACACTTTTTTTTTCTTTTTTTTTTCCCTTTAGATATACCTTAATGCAATATATGTAATTGGTGAACAACACTGAGGAAAAAAAAAACACACAGAACATAAATTACACGAATTGGAAGAAAACAAATCTACACGAACTGGGAAAAAAATCTATAGAAACTAAAAAAAACCAGAATTTGATTCACCAAAGAGTGGAATTCGATTTAAGCTTGTTGAGAAAAATATTGGAGAATCAAAGTAGATCAATCAAAACCAAAGGTTCGTGTTTACACAGTTTCTTTAAATCGAATTTGTCGCTTCACCGGAGTGCAAGATGTTTTGATCGGTGTTCGATTCTCAGGATACAATCGGTTGTCAGTTCAGGCTGCACTACATTAATCACCTACGAACTAGCTGTGTCTATCTCTCAAAGAATTTTGACAAAGAAAGAAAAGGAATAAAGATAGAGGTTGCCAAAAATGAAGGAGGAGGAAATTGATTTCTTTTTCCTTTGTTGTGTTTGCTGTGTTCTACCAACCGAGAGCTCTCCTATTTATAGCCATAGAGGAAGAGTGTGGCCATTAATGCAATTAACATTGAAGATGAAGAGGAACGGCCATTGACATCGGATGAAAATGAAATGTTGAAACTGTTTTCCTTAAATTCTGAAAACTGTCGAAATTGGTTTTCATTCAAACGAAACTAATTTTCATTCAATACGAAATTAAATATGAAATTATTTTATAGCAAGCAGAATTAATACTAATCTAGGGTTTCCTAATCAATGTTCAGGTCTTTGTGATTTTTCTCAAGTTTAGTAGTTTTAATTAACTGTAATCTTGTTTTGAATTTATTAGTTGCTTAGTCAATTATTGGTAAAATTGATTATGTAGATTTGCTATTGTCCTGCTCTTGGATTTATTCGCTTTACATGAGTTGGATTGGGGATTAATCCCATCCATCAGGCTTATGTTAGACAAAAATCGATCTAGAGTAATTATGCGGAAATGAATTAGATCGAAAAAATGAAATACCATAGGGATTGATTCTTACCTCCGGTCATTGATGATATTGCAGAAGCTCTCATTTCTACAAGAAATGGAACTTTCAAACTCTCAACACTCTCAATAGATGGTGTATATTGTATGTTTTTTAGTGGTTGAGCTTGAGGACCAAATCCTCTATATATATATAGCAAAAACTTCCTTCAAATTATGGCTTAGGTTACCAATCAATTGATGGTGAAACTGAAACTCACTAAATGTTGAAACTGAACCTGTGAATGTAGACCATCAATATGACTGTTGGAGAAATGGGAAGAGACTTCAACAGGAATGTGAAGAGATGGATTTGTTACATTCTCCCACTTGGTCCATACATTTAGCCTAACGTTTCAACTTAATTCCATCGATTGTCCTTTTCAAGAAACAAACACATAAATCATGGCAATGGGTCCTCTGATAACAATGTGTTTAGTTCGTTAAGAATTATTCTTTACGCGGTAACAATACTTAATGAAAAGACCTTATGTCTTATTCTTGGTCCGACATAAATGTATTTTCTCAAATAACTTAAGATGCGCATGAATGTGAGAAAATATCACAACAAATAAGAGTTCATACAAAATTGTATATATACAATTACATAGTGGAACCAAGTCCCATTTTTTCTATATGATCCTAGAATTTCAGTGGTGGCATGCCTTTAGTCAAAGGATCATTGATCATCAATTCGGTGCTTACATGCTCAATTACCACTTTTTTTTTCTTTAATACATTCTCTTATGGCTAAACATTTAATGTCGATATGCTTACTTCGACTACCATTTTTGTTGTTCTTAGCCATAAAGATAGTAGCCGAATTTTCGCAATAAATTCTTAATGGCCTAGAAATGGAATCCATAACTCTAAGCCCAGATATGAAACTCTTGATCTATATACTATGCGAAGTAGCCTCAAAACAGGAAATGAACTCGGCTTCCATAATGGAAGTAGCAGTTAAGGTTTGCTTGGCACTCATCCATGATACAGCTCTACCAGCCATCATAAAAATATATCATAATGTTAATTTTCGTGAATCAACACAGCTGACAAAGTTTGAATCTGAGTATCCAATCACTTTCATATTATTTGTCCGTTTATACATAAGCATATAATTATTGGTTCCTTGAATGTACCTTATTACTTTCTTTGCTGATTTCCAGTGGTCTATACATGGATTACTTTGATATCGTTCTAACATTCCTATAGCAAATGCAATATCAGACCTTGTGTAGACTTGAGCATACATCAGGCTTTTGACAGCAAAAGCATATGGAATGTTCTTCATTTGTTCATTCTCTAAATCATTTTTCGGGCATTAGTTCAAATTAAACCTATCACCCTTCACAATGGGAGCTACACTTGGTGGATAATCTTTCATCCGGAATCTCTTTAAAACTTTGTTGATATAGGTTTCCTGAGACAAACCCAAAATTCCTCGTAATCTGTCTCTATGAATATTAATGCCAATAACATAAGATGACTCACCTATATCCTTCATATCGAAATGTTTAGAGATGAACTGTTTTACCTTATGCAACAAACCCTTATCATTGGTTGCAAGCAAAATGTCATCTATGTATTGATATTCTCTCCGAAAACCAATCTTTATAATAAAACTATCAAATTATGCACTTATTCATAATTTCTATGGGCATATTATGAAATAATTTGATATTTTATTCTAATTAATTATATAAATATAACAAAAATTCCTGTGGAATGAAATTCGTTATATCCAGTATAATTAATTACAATATGATGTCGTTAATCCTTATGTGATCCTAAACTTAATATATACTTTTATTTAATTAAAGATGCTGTGGCTAATCATTAAATAAGTAAAATTATACAGACTACTAGACATTATCCATTTATATATAAACGATTAACTCAATATGAGAAAGATTCTAATAGCATAATTTAAACTAACAAGTTACGATTATGCACAAAATATTCTCATAGACATTATAAATTGCATAAAATAATTTGAACATAATTAACGTATGCGAACTAAGCCTATGTTTGACACCCATTTTTTTTTTTCAATTCTCATTCTCATTCTTTTTCCCTTTCTTCATTTCAACCACACATTTTATCAATAAAATAATATTACACATAAACCCAAAAATTCTCTTTACTTTTTAACTACACATTCTTTCATCAATCATTATTCAAAAACCATTTTTTTCCCAAAATGGGTGTCAAACATAGGCTTAATATGAGCATAATTTAAACATCCTAAATTGCATATATTATTCAAGAAAATGAATAATTAACATATGCAAAAATAAAAAATGGGTATAAAAATAAAGTAAATGCCAAAGAATAAATGGGTACTTACAAAAATACCCTTAAAATTAGGAATGTTTTGAAACATCATGTGAAAGGTTTTTAGAAAGTAAAAAATATTGTGTAAAATGAAAAAGTGACAAAAAAAAAAAGTGACACACTCTCAAAAAGTATACAAACTCAAAAAAGTGACACAAACTCAAAAAAAGTGACAAATACTAAAATAACATCATCCATTTGTGCAACACCAATAATCACTCTTAAAATAATTAGCACGTCTAGGCCAATCCACATGCTGGTTATGTTAGGAAAATATAACATATTATTTAATTTTTTTATCTTCTTAAAAAATGACAAAAACTTAAAAGGTGACAAAACTGGAAAAAAAGTGACAATTTGAAAAAGTGACAGTGTCACTTTTATAAAATTGACGGGCACAAAAAAAGTGACACATTGTCACTTTTTAAAGTTAAATGTCACTTTTTTTTTATTAAAAATGACATACAATGTCACATTTTATTAAAATTTGATGTTTGTCATTAAAAAAATGATAAAAATTAAGAAGGTGACTAAAAAAATGATAAACAATAAAAAGCGACAAAATTCAAAAAAATGACAAATTTTTAAAAAACGGCGAATTAAAAAAAGTGGCACAAATTAAAAGAAATTATACAGATTAAAAAAGTGATAGACAATAAAAAAAAGTGATAAACACTCTCAAACTCCATTTGTTGGTTAAATAGTGAGTCAGCCATTAATGTGTTATGTTCCTTTTTGGAGTGGAGAATTTGCAGATATTGATTACAAAAGATTTATCTTGCTTTTGAATTGTTTTGCACTTCGGCATAGAATCTCCATTAGCATTTATCCAACTTTCAGAAGTTTCTATACAACCCAAGATAATATAATATACACTGTTGACGTTCAAAATTGTATGAACAAGATTGAGGTCAACTAAGAGTACAGAAAGTAGTCTAAAGGATGCGATGAAGAAGAATGCTCGATTGTCTCTGAAACAATTACTTCTTTTTCACAGATAGTCTAGAATATTCAAAGGGTTCACTGTGGTTTTTCTCCTTAGTGTATTCCTTTAGATTTTCTGTCTGCCTCCCTGGCCATCTTTGTTTTCGAAGCCTTTTATAGTAGAAACATAATAACGTCTAATCCTCATGTCTTGTCAACCCAGAGATTGAGCCGAGCTAATTGGGGCGTTGTCCTAACGGGATTGGCGCCCGACCTCAACGTTGTACCGTTGACTGAGGATGATGGGACTTGTTGATCCCGGTAGTAAATGCATTGTCTATTAAAGCAGGCTAAGGCTTCTGGTTGGATGAATAGGTGGGCGCTGACACATGACCTTTCCACGTGTATCCCTTTGATTTGATGCCCAAAGATCTTGTCAGTGATCCGTAATCATTAGCCACTGTAGCGTCTTGGAAGACTACAATGGCTTGTTGGGAAAGCTATGCTCCTGCCGATCTGACCTCGCATAACCGAACTCCCATTTCCTTGTCCTCATTGGGATATGACAGTCCGAGCTCAACGACCTCGGAGGTCGGTGTCAACACAATTAATATTATGTTCTTTCGTTATTAATTCTTATTTTCATAACATTTGATAATAAAGTTCAGTATCTATAATTCCTAACTCTGGAAAAGCGAGTGCATGAAAAAATGCTACATTATGTATTAAATTTTAAGAAGAATTTACCAAAAAGGAGATAAATATTTTTTTTTAAACGTTAATATTACCTTCGAAATAACATTGTACGGGCAATAGACTAGTTTTGTAAAAAGTTTTGATTAATGGAAGACAAAGATGAAGTTAAATAAGAATTATGATATAAAGAATCTACTTTTAATTAATTATCTACTTATAATGCATACTGATGATTTTTTAGGTCGTCTACCAACCAACTACCCATGTGAACGACTTGAATTTCAGTTCATGTAACGGGCCCACAAAACACGTATCATCAATCATTTCCCCTGATTCCAGACGTATGATTATTGGAAACCCATCTTATCACCGTCAATTTCACTGTCATCGACGACTAATCAGAATTTAGTACATGCCATGCTCGGTGGGACCCGTATCTGACCAGTTGATCACAATTCTTACACCTGTTCGGCTGTTCATGGTTACCCTTTTAGCTGGCTGCCTCGTTTAAAGTTGGAGTACAGCATGCGATGCACAATGTACAATAGTTGACTTCTAGGGCTTGTTTGGGAAATGTTAATTGGACATGATAAAGTGAAATTGTTGTTTGCACTCGGAATAGAACTTGGGGAAAAATAGGCGAGTTTGTGTATTAGATCTTACCGATAGACTCTTCGATATCTTGTTAGACCTCAACTTAGATTAAACGAGCCAGTGACGAGATGAGTTGTCGATCTCCCATTCATGGGTATAGCTGAACTCACTAAGCACGTCTTCCTTTGTAAATTATATATCATCACTGTAAAATGTTTTGACCAAATTTAAACCTATATTTATTAAAACGCTTGGCAAAAGTTGTCGAAATATGCAATGCAAACATATTTTATGCCCTGTTTCGATTCGACCAAAAGTTAGAATAAAATTTAAATCAAAGTTAACGAATGAACTGTACATTTCATGTGATCCACGATTTTTCAACCACATAGTCCATTAATATTTATCAAAACTACTAAAAATTTGAATTTTATCCAAATCAAATAAGATTGTATAATAGACAATATTTGAACATTTTCTCTTTCTCGATAATATCTAGTATTGTCCAATCTTTTTCATCAAATATGAATATTTCATAACAAATATAAAGTCGGTCAAACTTACCTTAGTATTACGTGTATTCTCAAATACTAATAATTCACGTTTGACTAATTTCAACATTGAATAAATTGGTAGACCATCAAAGGTAGGTAACAACGTCTATTTTACGGTCATCGTAAATTTTTTGAATTCCTAAGAGTGTGTTTGGTAGAATTCAAAATTCAATTAAAATTGAAAATATAGTCGTTATTGGATCTCATTCGTCTAATAAAAGTCAACGATAACAACTAATTTTTCAATTTTAATCTATACTAAACGCACTCTAAATGTTTGTGTTTTTTGTGTTTCCGTCATGTTAGTAATCTAAACCTCTCCAAACAAGTCTTTAACAATTGATAGTGGGTCTTCTACACAAGTCAATCAGTGCGCAGGTTCGGTCAATTCCCAAGCCTGAAATTCCATGGCCGTACCTTTCTAGGCTCGGATCTTCTTGCCTATAAATAGCTTTGGCGTGTTCCTAACCACGTCATTGCTCTTTACGTGTAGACTCGGGGTTCGACTGCGGAGAAAATCAAAGTATTTTCGAATAAGGTTTTATTTCGTAGACTCAGCACTTTGATGAATTCGTGTTTTCTATTTTCTTTTTCTTGATTGTTAATTTCATTTATTGATTTTGTGAATTGTGAAAACTTTGGTGACGCTGAAATTTTGATTTGAGTGAGATTAGAATTTTGTTGAGCTTTGAACGAATTGAATTGGTTGCTTAGTTTTCTTTGATTCAAATCCAGTTTTGAGGCTTCGTCTTAAACCATGAACTTGTTAACAAAAGCACTACGAGCAGTTTTACTTTAATTTACCTTAACGGATTGATCATTTGAGGACTTTCGTTTTAATTGAATAGATTAATAGAATATTTGCTGCGATTGAATTATGTAAATTTTGGGAGTTCAGATAGCTAAATTTTTCCGGTCTTCAGTAAATATAGTTCTTAGGAGTTGATTTTAAAAATTTACTAATATTTGATTTTTTATCTTTCTAAATTTGAATTTTATGTAGGATTACAGGATGAGAAAAGTAAGCGAAAATCGATTTTTTGTTTTGAATTTAATTTTAACTTTGGGTAACAGAACAAGAAGGGAGGATTAATTTTCCTATGTTATTTTGATCTGAAGAACAGATAATATGGCTTTAGTATCTGGAGGAAGATCAACACTTAATCCCAACGCGCCTCTTTTCATCCCGGCATCAGTACGCCAAGTAGAGGACTTCTCGCCTGAATGGTGGAATCTAGTGACGACCTCTACTTGGTTTCGTGATTATTGGCTCAGCGAGCACCGGAAAGAGGATATATTTGGCGTGAAGGATGATGGTTTTGATGACAATGATGTTGCTAAATTGCTGCCTGATAACATTGACCTCGTGGTGGATGATGACACCTTGAATATGGAAGCCCAATTCGAGGAATTTCTTCAATCATCTGAGCCCGAATATGGAAGCACGGCTGTCAAGGGAATATCTGAGAATGGTATGCTCCCTTTTTTTCTGATTTTGATTGATAATGGATTCAATAATGCTATTTTATTGGCTGCATTGGTGAACCTATGTGACATAATTTTAATAATTTTTTAGATGATATGTCATGTCACAACCTATGATGATTACCGTAGTTATTAACTATAAATAGCACTACTTATTTGATTATAACCACGAACATTGTTCAGTTTTATAGATGATGATGAAGGTGGAGAATTTACTAATATTGAAAAAATAAAAATATTCCATCCAATGAAGGGAAATGCATAAAACTTGAACCAATCAAGAAGATTTGGGAGATTGTTGGATCTTCAGTATTGCCTATAGCAGCATAGCTATCTTTATTGGAGTAAGCCAATCTATATCCGAAGATCAAATAGTCTCATCACAAACCAGGGAACATAATTGACATCTTAGCCCCTGTTTGGTACACATTAAAATTTTCAGTTTCATTCTTTTAATTATTTTCAAATACACATTCTTCAATAAAATAATATTTTCCATCACATCAATAACTTTTCCTTCTTTTTCAATCACACATTCTTCATCGATCTATTATTCTAGAATTTATTCTTCCAAAATAATGTAGATCAAACACACCCTTGAATTGTAGCAATATAAAGTACAGTGCACGCTCTTCTTCTTTGCTTAGAGTCCTTTGACATGCAACTGATGTTCTACCACACTCGATGCTTGTTAAATTTGTATTGGTCATCAGGCTTGAATAGGAATACTGAGGCGCTGATCAAGAATCTAGGTGTGTCAGAATGGAGAAGTTCCGAGTTCTTGGGGGAGCCGGCCAAGCATGTTAGCCCAAAATCTGTTTCCGGTTTCATACAGCAGCCGCGCTGAAGTGTAGATTATTTGGGCTTGGTTTGCAGTTCGGCGAAGAAATGGCAGTCTTGTTTTCTTGTAGCCCAAAATCTGTTTCCGGTTTCATACAGCAGCCGCGCTGAAGTGTAGATTATTTGGGCTTGGTTTGCAGTTCGGCGAAGAAATGGCAGTCTTGTTTTCTTGTAGCTTTATGTATAGAACAAAGTTGTTCTTAGTTATATTCTGAAGACACTTGTTTAGTTTAGCAGTAAGTTAATGTAAAACAATCGCGTTGTAGCACAAATAGAGAAAAATGACGAAAAAAAAGAAAGTATTAGTCAAATAAATTTCTCCCATCTTTGAAGTATCTCTTAGCGAGACCAATGGCAGCAACAAAGAACTAAACTGGTTCTCCATGAATTTTGAGACGGTTAAATACTTAAATTAAGCCCATGTATGGGCTCCAGTTTCATAAAAATTCATTATTTCAACTCTCATTTTTAATCACACATTCTTCGATAAAATAATTTCACGTAAACCGAAAATTTTTCCTTATTTTTTAACTACACATTCTCCAACTTTTTACTATTCCAAAATGCATTTTCTTGAAAAGATAAGAGCCCAAACAAGGGCTAATTGTTTTCAGTCATTGTGTTCGGTTTATTGTGAGTCGTTCTTGTAACATGATCTATAGCAATGCAACTTATATGGGTTGCTTTGAACAATCTTGAATCTACAAGATACAGAAATTTGACAAAAACTAACCAACCACAGAAATTTTCATTCGTAAAAGGGTCTCTCCAAAGCTTACTCCGGATCAAGGGAAAGAAGTGTCAAGTGGTACTAGTCAAATCGATAAGAGAGAACCCAATTCTATTAACTACTCAACTTCTACAAAGAAGTGAGTCTACTCACTGATCCACTGCAAACCATTATTAACTACCATAGCTGCTATTGCCTTTGTTGAACAGTTGAACTTATGGAAACACAATTCAGGAACATGATTTTAATCCATGTAACGAACTAAATTCAAGACAAGCAGTATAGAGAGAGATTTGTTTTTATTTTCTCG
>CM032632.1:35911087-35973330 GCA_019097785.1 Fraxinus excelsior
CAATTGCTGATTGATTATCGCAATAAACACAAATTACTGGCACAGGCTTTGACCATCTTGGAATATCCTCAACAAACTGGCGAAGCCACTCTGCTTCTTCAGTTGCTTTGTCCAAAGCGATGAACTCTGATTTCATTGTAGATCTTGTGATGCAAGTTTGTTTGGACAATTTTCAAAAGACAACTGTACCACCAAGATGGAAGACATATCAACTAGTAGATTTTGAATCTAACATATCTGATATCCAATTTGCATCAGCATACCTTTCGATTATTGCAGGGTATCTAGAATAATACAGTCCAAAATCACGAATGTACCTCAAATAATGTAACACCCTGAAAATGGCTCTCCAGTGAATAGTACCTGAGTTACTCGTGTAGCGACTTAATATGCTAATTGAGTATGCTATATCCGGTCTCGTACAAGTCATTAAATACATTAAACTCCCAATTATCCGAGAATTTTCTAACTGTAACACATCATCACCAGTGTTCTTGGATAAGCGGAGACTTAAATCCACTGGAGTCCTGGCCACAGTGGTATCTGATTTGTTGAACTTGTCTAGTATTTTATCAATGTAATGAGATTTAAAATAACACAAGTCCATTTGGCATTCGAGTAATTTTTACTCCCAAAATGACATCCGCGAGACCCATGTCTTTCATGTCAAACTTTGAGTTTAACATATTCTTAGAGGCTTTGATAATCTTATTAGAACTACTGACAATGAGCATGTCATCGATGTACAGACACAATATAACATATCCATCATTCGTGTCCTTGGCATATACACACTTGTCACACTCATTGATTCGAAAACCACTAGAAAGCATAGCATTATCAAATTTCTTATGTCATTGCTTCGGTGCTTGCTTTAAACCATAAAATGATTTAACCAATCTACAAACTTTCCTTTCTTGACCTAGAGCTGAAAATCCCTCTGGTTGCTCCATGTAGGTTTCTTCATTCAAATCTCCATTTAGGAAAGCTGTTTTTACATCCATTTGATGTATTTCCAGATTTCGCAAAGCCGCAATAGCAATTATCATCTGGATAGAAATTATTCTCAACACAAGAGAATAAGTATCAAACTAATCTAAGCCTTCTTTTTGCTTATAACCTTTGATTACTAGCCGAGCTTTATATTTATCAATAGAGCCATCCGCTTTCATCTTCTTCTTGAAGATCCACTTGTAGCCCAAAGGCTTACAGCCCGGTGAAAGATCTACTAATTCCCAAGTATGATTCTGTTGGATAGAATCGATTTCACTCTTGATGGTTTCTTTCCACAGATGACCATCTGGAGAAGATATAGCTTCTTTATAGCTTTGAGGATCATTCTCCATCAAATATGTGAGAAAATCAGGGTCAAACGTCTTAGAAATTTTGGTCCTTTTGCTCTGTCTAGGCTCATCATCACCTTATTCAATTGGATCTTTATTGCTGCCAAAAGCAAAAGATTCCATAGTCCGTTTAATAGGAGTTAACTATTTAGGAGATTTACAAAGAAATACATTCTCAAAGAATTGTGCATTCCTAGACTCCATAATCATGTTCGGATGAATATCAGGTACATTCGAATATTGCAAAAGGAACCAATATGCAATACTATTTTGTGCATAATCAATGAACACATAGTCAACTGTCTTAGGTCCAATCTTGACTTTTTTAGGAGGAGGCACTGCGAACTTCGCAAGACACCCCCACATTCGTAAGTATTTATACGAAGGTATAGACCTGTCCAAAGTTCATACGGAGTCTTATCCATATTCTTTCTTAACAATTTATTCAAGATGTAATTTATAGAAAGAATAGCTTCTCTCAACATGTTCTGTGGTAATCCAGAATATAGTATTCATCATTTCTTTTAATGTTTGATTCTTACGCTCAGCAGTTCTGTTCTGCTGAGGTGAATAAGGTGTAGTAGTTTGGTGAATTATTCCATATTTAGCACAAAATTCACCAAATGGTGATTCATATTCACCACCACGATCACTTCGTAGCACCTTTATTTTCTTGCTATGTTGATTTTCAACTTCATTCTTATAAAGAATGAATTTATCGATAGTTTCGTCTTTACTTTTAAGCAAGTACACATAACAATATCTCATGCTATCGTCGATAAAAGTAATAAAGTACTTATTGCCTCATCTTATTTAGACAAATTTTAAGTCACACACATCACCATGGACTAGTCCCAATGGCTCGATACTTCTTTCAATATTATGAAACGAAGACCTGGTAAGCTTAGCCTCAATGCAGGTTTCACATTTATGATTTGAATCAATTTGAAACCTAGGCAAGTAGTTTAGTTTGCTTAGTCTACGTAATGCATTGTAATTTATGTGACCTAATCTACCATGGCACATATTAGGAGACTCAAGCAAGTAAACAAAAGGAATTTTCTCATTATTCATAACAGTTGGGGTTACATCAATTATATTCAATTTAAACAGGCCATCAATCATATAGCATTTCCTAACATAAACTCCTATTTTAGTAATCACCAGCTTATCCGCCTTAAAGACCATGCGAAAACCATTCTTGCTTAGAAGAGACCTAGAGACTAGATTCTTGCGAATCTCTGGCACATACAACACATTAGTCAGAGTAAGCTCTCTGATAGGAATGTAAAATGCATATTTTTTCCTCCTTATTTTATACGCTCGTATGTTTATTTTGTGCCAAAATGTACTCATTAGACTCATATTTTGATTTAGGTGGCAATTCTATGGATATGACGTAATTTGGAAGAAATATGTGAAAAATGACCAAAATGAAAGAAAGTGAAAGTTCAAGGACTCAAGTGCAAATATTCCAAACTTGTGTCTAACCTTGTGATGAAGATTAGAGAGTGTTAGAGGTCAATTGGATGAAGAAAGGATTCAAAGGGATGAAATATGGCCAAGATATTTTCACAGATCAACTTTCAAGCTGAAAAGTTTTGCATCGATTTTCAGCCTCATATTGAGACCAATTTTGGACATGATAAACGATCGAATTTGAAGATAGTCTCTGAATAAAAGTTTTAGCCCGTTGAGTTAGCTTTACAACGCATCTTGAATCGCTTCAATCGGATATCGGAAGAAGAAGTTATGGCCAAAATACTAAAAGCTGTCCGGAGGAAGTTTCGTAAAACTATGCGGCCGCAAGCCTTTAATTCCATGCGGCCGCATAGACTATTCCCGAGAATTAAAGTGTTGATTTCATTTGTTCCTTGCGGCCGCAAGCCTCTAAACCATGCGGCCGCATGGTTCATTTTCGGGGCGAAAATTCTGGTTTCCTAATTTCAATCAAACACTTATGGAAACAAATCTTTCTACACTTTATAAACCCTAGAACAGAACCAGAACGTGGGGAACGCATCCCAACTCTATTCTTCTCTATTTTTCTCTTATATTCATGAATTGTAACTAAACTTTTACACTTGGTCAAAGGAGATTGAAGCCTCGGAACCACATATTGTGAGATCTAAATGGTTTTTCTTAATTTAATTCATGTTTTTGAGTATTGAATATTTTTCTGCACTTATTTTTATGATTGTTATGTTTAATTACTAGGAGGCCTACTAGTTTATTATTCGTTGCAATCTACCGCTGAGTTAAATATCAAATCCGTAATTGTTTGATCCCTTTAACTTGTGAAGCACTAGGGTTTGATGATTTTCTGCGATAGAGGTTATTGAATCTTAAGAAGAATGTTTAAATAGATTGAATGCAACCGCTGGTGTTTGTGTTATCTAGTTCATCGATTTCTCTATTGTTTAAAGCTGTTATTAAATTGAATCTTGAGCGCTGGTCTGGGGTTATTTAATAATTAGGGTTAATTAGAACGCTGGTTTCTAACTAACTAAAATTAAGGAGAAATAGGAAAATTATTCCAACGGTGAATATTCAAGATATGAATTGAATTATCCTTGCATCTATGATCAGTTGTGGATTTCCGAAGGTGGATATTGACTTGGACCAAGGTTAGTCTTTTGATTATTTTCGTTAATTTAGTTTTCATTGTTATTAATTGCGTTATTTACAATTGTTTGCATACAAAAACCCCCAATCATTGTACGGAGCATAAAATATTAAATTACACACTCTTCGTGGGATCGACCCTTACTTCCACTACTACATTAGTTTTAGAGGTTTAAGGACTATTTTTGGGTGCCTACGACAGCACACCAAATTTTGGCGCCGTTGCCGGGGAGTGGTGTTAATTTATTTTTGTGCTTCTTTAGTTGTTTATTTTATTTTTAAAAAAAAAATCAAAAAAATCAAAATTTTTAGGTTTTTAGGCAATTTATTGTTTTTAGGAATTTTAGTATAGAATTTTATTTATTTTTCTTATTCTAGTTTCTTTTTAACTTGTTTTTCATATTTTTTTTAGTTTCCTTGATAGTTTATGCCCATAACTCGATCTTTTACTCAAGAAACTTGATTGCAAATATGGCTGCCAATTCTCAACAATTTGGCGCCAGATTTGATCCCCCTTCTAGACAAGTTAATGAGGTAAATGTTTCATCCATTGAACAACAACTTGCGAGTCTAACTACTCTTATTTGTCAAATGGCTGTAGGTACTATGGAAACAAGAAAGACTTGTGGAATTTGTTCATTTGTAGGCCATCCAACTGATATGTGTCCAACACTTCAAGAAGAATCCGTTGAATACGTAAATGCAGCCAGTAGCTTCCCTGGACAACAACAGAGGAATTATGATCCCTATTTAAACACGTACAATCAAGGATGGATGGATCATCCAAATCTTAATTATGGGAATCGACAAGTGAATCAACCTATGAATCAAAATTGGCAGAATTTTCAGCAATATAATCAGCCATACCCTCCTAAACATCAACATGGCCAAACTTCTAACTCTAGTATGTCTTTAGAAGATATGGTTAAATCTCTTGCCACTAACACTTTACAATTTCAACAGGAGAGAAGGGCTAGCATTCAAAGTTTGGAGAATCAAATTAGTCAAATGGCTAACGCGGTCAGTAGGTTGGAGTCACAGAATGCGGGAAAATTGACATCTCAAACAGTGATAAATCCAAAAGAAAATGTAAGTGCAATCACGTTGAGCAGTGAAGAGGAGGTTGAAGCTCCAGTGAAGGTAGCCCCTATATCACCGATGGAAGAAAATGAGGAATATATCACAGCAGAAAAGAGTGCTCCCAACGATATTGAGGTGACTGAGCGTAAGTTTTCACCTGTTTCTGATTATAAACATGTACCTCCTTTTCCTCAAGCTTTAGTAGGATCTAGGAAATATGGACGATATCATGATGAGCTGTATGAAATTTTTAGTAAATGTGAGGTAAATATTCCACTTTTAGATATTATTAAACAAGTGCCTCGTTATACTAAATTTTTGAAACACTTATGCACAAGTAAAAGGAAACAGAAATTGAAGGGGATTGAAATGGTAAAAGTTGGAGAACATGTATCTGCAATAATTCAAAAGAAACTTTCTGCAAAGTGCATGGATCCAGGTATGTTCACTATCCCTTGCATGATGGGCAATACTAAGTTTGAGAAGGTCATGTTAGATTCCGGAGCATCTATTAATGTCATGCCATATTCTGTATACACTTCCTTGAAACTAGGACCTTTAATTGACACTGGTGTGATAATTCAACTAGCTGATAAATCTAATGCCTATCCTAAGGGGGTAGTTGAGGATGTTCTCGTGAAAGTTAATGAGTTGATTTTTCCTGTTGATTTTTATGTGCTTGACATGGGCAGTAGTAATCAAACTCTCCCTATTTTGTTGGGAAGACCGTTCTTAAGGACATCCAAAACTGAAATGGACTTTCATAATGGCACACTAACCATGAAATTTGATGATAAAACTATCACACTTAATATATATGATTCCATGAAACATCGGTGTAATAATAATCATGTTCATTTTATTGATGTGATTGATCAATTAGCACATGACGTTTTCGAATTTGTTGGTACAAAAGAACGGGAAGTTGTCAATATTGAGCATCTTGGAAAGGAAAAAGAGGAGCTGGCCTTAAACACTGAGTTACAAAGAACTGTGGCAGCATTAAATGCTCTTCCAAAGTCAGGTATCAGTTCTTGTTTTGTATTACCAGTTTCTAATGAGAAACCTCTATCTTCTGATTTGCAGACTTTCATTTTGGATTTGAAACCTTACCCTAGTCACTACAAGTATGTATTCCATGGAGGTAGAGGAACACTGCTAGTTATCATTCTCATTGAACTTGGTACACTTCAAGGAAGATCGAAGCCAACCATGGTAGACCCGGGCTGAATAAAGAAACATTGAGTCGAGCCAAAGACGATAAACAAAGGCGCTACTTGGGAGGCAACCCAAGGGGAGTTCGTTCCTTTATCATTTTATTTTTGTTTTTATTTTTCGAATTCCATTTTTTATTTTAGTTATATTTGTCATTTTCTTTGCATTGGACCTTACTTTGGGGACAATGTAAGTTTTAAGTGTGGGGGAGGGATTTAGATTTAGGTTGCATTTAGATTGAGTGAGTTAATTTTGAAAAAAAAAAATTGCATGATTTTATAAGTAGAAGAGTTGAGGTTAAAAGATTTTTGGTTGTGTATGCTATTTGCTGGAATTAATTAGGCTTTTGAAGAACTCATAACATGATTGAATGAATGATCCTCCAACTTAGAGTTGATTAGTGGAGTTATTTTCTTTGAGAATGGTAGTAACTAAATTCTGTAAACAAAAGCCAGTGAGATTTTTGAGCCTTTAGACTGATACATCCATAACAGTCTCATTATTTCTTTTCATGTGTGATATTCTTCCATAGTTTTGTTTCTCTAGAACTTGCATTGATTCTCTTCAAGATCACATTGATACATGAATGCACGAACATGATTAAGGCCATCTTTGTTACATAAATGATCTTCATTAGCCAAATAGCCAACCCTGTAATTGAATTTTCCATTGTTGAGCCCATTTGAGCCTTATTGCCTTTTCTTTGTATAAACTCACATTACAAGCTTTAAACTAAAAAAATAATATCTTTACCCAAGCCTTAGAGCTAGTGGAGTATTGTTGAATGTCATGAGAAGTGTGGGTATGCAAGAAAATAAGTGTGGGGGTATCAAGATTTATGACAGTGCTATTATTGGTGAATTGGAACAAATTTTCTATGTCAATTCAAGGAGTTCCAATATTGATGTACAATTTGGAGTTTACATTGTGCAAGAAAAATACAAGAAGAAGAAGGAAAAAAAAATGAATGATTGAAGAAAAAGAAAAAAAAATAAGAAAAAGAAAATAAGTGATGAAGGAGAGTGATTTTTATGTGAAAAAGATCTATATTCATAACTCTTCCTACATCTCAAAAAAAAGTTCGATTTGTGTGGGATAGATGCAAAAATGATGAAACTATCATGTGGAGTGGTTGATTTACATGTCTTATGTATATGTTTGAGCTAAGTCTATTTATCTTTACTCCACTAGTTTCGATGGCTCTTGAGTCACATACCCAAATATTTCCCACCTTGACCATAAGCCACATTACAACCTTTGAAAGTCCTTATGATTCTTGTAAAGCATGTGATCTAAGTGGTGGCGAATGAGAAGATATGCAAGCATATGGTAGAACATCTCCATTGAAATGAATTAGAGCGAAACACTTACCCTTTTAAACACATGAGAGTTGAGTGCTTATATCTGTGAGGGTCTACATGTTTAGTTTACTCCATCTTCATATGAACATGGTCGCTAATTGATAATGAGTTGTGTGGGATGTTTATTCATGATATTTTATGTGTTTTGAAAATGCTTGATGGCTCTATGTTCTTGGCATTATGACATGGTGTTTTGGGAAATTAAATTTGAGTTTTGCCCGAGGACGAGCAAAAGCTAAGTGTGGGGGAATTTGATAGGAATGTAAAATGCATATTTTCCCTCCTTATTTTATACGCTCGTATGTTTATTTTGTGCCAAAATGTACTCATTAGACTCATATTTTGATTTAGGTGGCAATTCTATGGATATGACGTAATTTGGAAGAAATATGTGAAAAATGACCAAAATGAAAGAAAGTGAAAGTTCAAGGACTCAAGTGCAAATATTCCAAACTTGTGTCTAACCTTGTGATGAAGATTAGAGAGTGTTAGAGGTCAATTGGATGAAGAAAGGATTCAAAGGGATGAAATATGGCCAAGATATTTTCACAGATCAACTTTCAAGCTGAAAAGTTTTGCATCGATTTTCAGCCTCATATTGAGACCAATTTTGGACATGATAAACGATCGAATTTGAAGATAGTCTCTGAATAAAAGTTTTAGCCCGTTGAGTTAGCTTTACAACGCATCTTGAATCGCTTCAATCGGATATCGGAAGAAGAAGTTATGGCCAAAATACTAAAAGCTGTCCGGAGGAAGTTTCGTAAAACTATGCGGCCGCAAGCCTTTAATTCCATGCGGCCGCATAGACTATTCCCGAGAATTAAAGTGTTGATTTCATTTGTTCCTTGCGGCCGCAAGCCTCTAAACCATGCGGCCGCATGGTTCATTTTCGGGGCGAAAATTCTGGTTTCCTAATTTCAATCAAACACTTATGGAAACAAATCTTTCTACACTTTATAAACCCTAGAACAGAACCAGAACGTGGGGAACGCATCCCAACTCTATTCTTCTCTATTTTTCTCTTATATTCATGAATTGTAACTAAACTTTTACACTTGGTCAAAGGAGATTGAAGCCTCGGAACCACATATTGTGAGATCTAAATGGTTTTTCTTAATTTAATTCATGTTTTTGAGTATTGAATATTTTTCTGCACTTATTTTTATGATTGTTATGTTTAATTACTAGGAGGCCTACTAGTTTATTATTCGTTGCAATCTACCGCTGAGTTAAATATCAAATCCGTAATTGTTTGATCCCTTTAACTTGTGAAGCACTAGGGTTTGATGATTTTCTGCGATAGAGGTTATTGAATCTTAAGAAGAATGTTTAAATAGATTGAATGCAACCGCTGGTGTTTGTGTTATCTAGTTCATCGATTTCTCTATTGTTTAAAGCTGTTATTAAATTGAATCTTGAGTGCTGGTCTGGGGTTATTTAATAATTAGGGTTAATTAGAACGCTGGTTTCTAACTAACTAAAATTAAGGAGAAATAGGAAAATTATTCCAACGGTGAATATTCAAGATATGAATTGAATTATCCTTGCATCTATGATCAATTGTGGATTTCCGAAGGTGGATATTGACTTGGACCAAGGTTAGTCTTTTGATTGTTTTCATTGTTATTAATTGCGTTATTTACAATTGTTTGCATACAAAAACCCCCCAATCATTGTACGGAGCATAAAATATTAAATTACACACTCTTCGTGGGATCGACCCTTACTTCCACTACTACATTAGTTTTAGAGGTTTAAGGACTATTTTTGGGTGCCTACGACAGCACACCACTCTCTGCCAGATGTCATCTTCAGGATTACCTTACCTTTACCAAGCATTTCAGAAGTTGCAGAGTTTTCTATGAACAACTTTTCACCATTTGATACTGGTGTGAAAGTAGTGAACATGCTCATGTTGGAGCAGACATGGTAAGTGGCCCAGTGTCTAGCCACCACTCCTTAAGGTTAGACCCCACCAGGTTAACCTCACTAATCACCGCCGTAAAGTTTAGGTCAAACATGTCATCTGAGAGATGATCTCTCTAATTTCCAACCATATTAGCCTAAGGGCGCTGCTTGTTATCTCTCCAAGGCTAACAGCAGTCCGCTGATCGATGCCCAACTTGTCACAATTGAAACACTTTCCATTGAACTGGAACTTAGGCTTCTTTCCTACCCTACCGGTAGGTTTCAACTAAGACCCTTTCGTGGTTTGCTTTGTATCTTTCCAATTTCCGTTATCCTACTTGGCTTTAAAGGATTGACCTTTCTTAGTACCAGAACTTTGGTCGTGTTCCAATACATTAGCTTTCTTAGAGTAAGAATTCCCTGACTTATGTTCAGCTTTTTTTGTTATCCTCCTCAATGCGCATCTTGATAATTAAATCCTTGAAAGACATCTCTTTCCTCTTATACTGCAAATAACTTTTGAAAGCCTTCCACTGAGGAGGTAGCTTGTGAATAACAGTAGCCACCTATAGAGATTCTGACATAGTTAGACCCTCAGCATGCATTTATTGCAAAAGCACTTGATACTCATGCACTTGGCTCACCACTGAACGTGAATCAACCATTTCGAAGTTCATGCACCGACAGGCCAAGAATTTCTTAGATCCAGCAACATCGGACTTGTACTTCTTTTCTAAGAACTCCCAAAGCTCTTTAGCAGACTATTTTACCACATACACGTGATACAGAGAATTTTGTAGGCCATCCAAGACATAGTTGCGACATAAAAAATCGGCACTGTTCCATACATCCCAAGCCGCACGCCTATGCATATCAGTGTCATTTTTAGCCACGACAGGGACATCCTCGGTGATGAAACGTGCAAAGCCCAAAGTAGTAAGATAAAAAATCATCTTATTCTGTCACATCTTAAAATCAGTGCTAGCAAATTTATCTGGTCGAATTGCATGATTCATCGGAAATGGAACCGGAAACGATGGCAAAGGTACCGAGGTCGCAGCCCTAGGTACTGGCAAATGTATTGTGCCAAACTGGATTGTCGAGGCCATAGCCGTAGGCAAAGTGGGGTTCACTCCAATATGAGGAATCCCGCCACCAATTGTCCCATCAATTGGAGAAATGCCAGTCGAGATCTCCACAGGGTTGACAGCGATTATTGCGGGATTTGGTACACCGGTACCAACAGTTTTGTTTCCGTTGTTCACATCGTCATTTCCATGTGACGCCATTGAATCTTAAAGAACGACAACAAAATGTTAGAATAATAATAAGTTTGTAAACTAGAGTAGATTCAAGATCTATGTTATCAATTCGAGAAAAAAAATAAAATTACGAAATTGAAAAATGAGAGCAAATTATTTAGTCAAATTTTTAACAATTTAACAATTATTTAACCATCAATTAGAAAATCATTAGCCAATGATTAAAATCAATCATTAAAAGAAAAAATAAACAACTATATTCTAATGATGAGGCAATCATTACTAATAATTATAAAATAATTAGACAACCATTACCAAATGATTGTAATACCATGTTTGTTGAGAAAAACCATGCAAAAAACCACCTTTTTGAAAACCATGGAGAGACGAACTTCCTACACTTTTTTTTTCTTTTTTTTTCCCTTTAGATATACCTTAATGCAATATATGTAATTGGTGAACAACACTCAGGAAAAAAAAAACACACAGAACATAAATTACACGAATTGGAAGAAAACAAATCTACACGAACTGGGAAAAAAATCTATAGAAACTAAAAAAAACCAGAATTTGATTCACCAAAGAGTGGAATTCGATTTAAGCTTGTTGAGAAAAATATTGGAGAATCAAAGTAGATCAATCAAAACCAAAGGTTCGTGTTTACACAGTTTCTTTAAATCGAATTTGTCGCTTCACCGGAGTGCAAGATGTTTTGATCGGTGTTCGATTCTCAGGATACAATCGGTTGTCAGTTCAGGCTGCACTACATTAATCACCTACGAACTAGCTGTGTCTATCTCTCAAAGAATTTTGACAAAGAAAGAAAAGGAATAAAGATAGAGGTTGCCAAAAATGAAGGAGGAGGAAATTGATTTCTTTTTCCTTTGTTGTGTTTGCTGTGTTCTACCAACCGAGAGCTCTCCTATTTATAGCCATAGAGGAAGAGTGTGGCCATTAATGCAATTAACATTGAAGATGAAGAGGAACGGCCATTGACATCGGATGAAAATGAAATGTTGAAACTGTTTTCCTTAAATTCTGAAAACTGTCGAAATTGGTTTTCATTCAAACGAAACTAATTTTCATTCAATACGAAATTAAATATGAAATTATTTTATAGCAAGCAGAATTAATACTAATCTAGGGTTTCCTAATCAATGTTCAGGTCTTTGTGATTTTTCTCAAGTTTAGTAGTTTTAATTAACTGTAATCTTGTTTTGAATTTATTAGTTGCTTAGTCAATTATTGGTAAAATTGATTATGTAGATTTGCTATTGTCCTGCTCTTGGATTTATTCGCTTTACATGAGTTGGATTGGGGATTAATCCCATCCATCAGGCTTATGTTAGACAAAAATCGATCTAGAGTAATTATGCGGAAATGAATTAGATCGAAAAAATGAAATACCATAGGGATTGATTCTTACCTCCGGTCATTGATGATATTGCAGAAGCTCTCATTTCTACAAGAAATGGAACTTTCAAACTCTCAACACTCTCAATAGATGGTGTATATTGTATGTTTTTTAGTGGTTGAGCTTGAGGACCAAATCCTCTATATATATATAGCAAAAACTTCCTTCAAATTATGGCTTAGGTTACCAATCAATTGATGGTGAAACTGAAACTCACTAAATGTTGAAACTGAACCTGTGAATGTAGACCATCAATATGACTGTTGGAGAAATGGGAAGAGACTTCAACAGGAATGTGAAGAGATGGATTTGTTACATTCTCCCACTTGGTCCATACATTTAGCCTAACGTTTCAACTTAATTCCATCGATTGTCCTTTTCAAGAAACAAACACATAAATCATGGCAATGGGTCCTCTGATAACAATGTGTTTAGTTCGTTAAGAATTATTCTTTACGCGGTAACAATACTTAATGAAAAGACCTTATGTCTTATTCTTGGTCCGACATAAATGTATTTTCTCAAATAACTTAAGATGCGCATGAATGTGAGAAAATATCACAACAAATAAGAGTTCATACAAAATTGTATATATACAATTACATAGTGGAACCAAGTCCCATTTTTTCTATATGATCCTAGAATTTCAGTGGTGGCATGCCTTTAGTCAAAGGATCATTGATCATCAATTCGGTGCTTACATGCTCAATTACCACTTTTTTTTTCTTTAATACATTCTCTTATGGCTAAACATTTAATGTCGATATGCTTACTTCGACTACCATTTTTGTTGTTCTTAGCCATAAAGATAGTAGCCGAATTTTCGCAATAAATTCTTAATGGCCTAGAAATGGAATCCATAACTCTAAGCCCAGATATGAAACTCTTGATCTATATACTATGCGAAGTAGCCTCAAAACAGGAAATGAACTCGGCTTCCATAATGGAAGTAGCAGTTAAGGTTTGCTTGGCACTCATCCATGATACAGCTCTACCAGCCATCATAAAAATATATCATAATGTTAATTTTCGTGAATCAACACAGCTGACAAAGTTTGAATCTGAGTATCCAATCACTTTCATATTATTTGTCCGTTTATACATAAGCATATAATTATTGGTTCCTTGAATGTACCTTATTACTTTCTTTGCTGATTTCCAGTGGTCTATACATGGATTACTTTGATATCGTTCTAACATTCCTATAGCAAATGCAATATCAGACCTTGTGTAGACTTGAGCATACATCAGGCTTTTGACAGCAAAAGCATATGGAATGTTCTTCATTTGTTCATTCTCTAAATCATTTTTCGGGCATTAGTTCAAATTAAACCTATCACCCTTCACAATGGGAGCTACACTTGGTGGATAATCTTTCATCCGGAATCTCTTTAAAACTTTGTTGATATAGGTTTCCTGAGACAAACACAAAATTCCTCGTAATCTGTCTCTATGAATATTAATGCCAATAACATAAGATGACTCACCTATATCCTTCATATCGAAATGTTTAGAGATGAACTGTTTTACCTTATGCAACAAACCCTTATCATTGGTTGCAAGCAAAATGTCATCTATGTATTGATATTCTCTCCGAAAACCAATCTTTATAATAAAACTATCAAATTATGCACTTATTCATAATTTCTATGGGCATATTATGAAATAATTTGATATTTTATTCTAATTAATTATATAAATATAACAAAAATTCCTGTGGAATGAAATTCGTTATATCCAGTATAATTAATTACAATATAATGTCGTTAATCCTTATGTGATCCTAAACTTAATATATACTTTTATTTAATTAAAGATGCTGTGGCTAATCATTAAATAAGTAAAATTATACAGACTACTAGACATTATCCATTTATATATAAACGATTAACTCAATATGAGAAAGATTCTAATAGCATAATTTAAACTAACAAGTTACGATTATGCACAAAATATTCTCATAGACATTATAAATTGCATAAAATAATTTGAACATAATTAACGTATGCGAACTAAGCCTATGTTTGACACCCATTTTTTTTTTTCAATTCTCATTCTCATTCTTTTTCCCTTTCTTCATTTCAACCACACATTTTATCAATAAAATAATATTACACATAAACCCAAAAATTCTCTTTACTTTTTAACTACACATTCTTTCATCAATCATTATTCAAAAACCATTTTTTTCCCAAAATGGGTGTCAAACATAGGCTTAATATGAGCATAATTTAAACATCCTAAATTGCATATATTATTCAAGAAAATGAATAATTAACATATGCAAAAATAAAAAATGGGTATAAAAATAAAGTAAATGCCAAAGAATAAATGGGTACTTACAAAAATACCCTTAAAATTAGGAATGTTTTGAAACATCATGTGAAAGGTTTTTAGAAAGTAAAAAATATTGTGTAAAATGAAAAAGTGACAAAAAAAAAAAGTGACACACTCTCAAAAAGTATACAAACTCAAAAAAGTGACACAAACTCAAAAAAAGTGACAAATACTAAAATAACATCATCCATTTGTGCAACACCAATAATCACTCTTAAAATAATTAGCACGTCTAGGCCAATCCACATGCTGGTTATGTTAGGAAAATATAACATATTATTTAATTTTTTTATCTTCTTAAAAAATGACAAAAACTTAAAAGGTGACAAAACTGGAAAAAAAGTGACAATTTGAAAAAGTGACAGTGTCACTTTTATAAAATTGACGGGCACAAAAAAAGTGACACATTGTCACTTTTTAAAGTTAAATGTCACTTTTTTTTTATTAAAAATGACATACAATGTCACATTTTATTAAAATTTGATGTTTGTCATTAAAAAAATGATAAAAATTAAGAAGGTGACTAAAAAAATGATAAACAATAAAAAGCGACAAAATTCAAAAAAATGACAAATTTTTAAAAAACGGCGAATTAAAAAAAGTGGCACAAATTAAAAGAAATTATACAGATTAAAAAAGTGATAGACAATAAAAAAAAGTGATAAACACTCTCAAACTCCATTTGTTGGTTAAATAGTGAGTCAGCCATTAATGTGTTATGTTCCTTTTTGGAGTGGAGAATTTGCAGATATTGATTACAAAAGATTTATCTTGCTTTTGAATTGTTTTGCACTTCGGCATAGAATCTCCATTAGCATTTATCCAACTTTCAGAAGTTTCTATACAACCCAAGATAATATAATATACACTGTTGACGTTCAAAATTGTATGAACAAGATTGAGGTCAACTAAGAGTACAGAAAGTAGTCTAAAGGATGCGATGAAGAAGAATGCTCGATTGTCTCTGAAACAATTACTTCTTTTTCACAGATAGTCTAGAATATTCAAAGGGTTCACTGGTTTTTCTCCTTAGTGTATTCCTTTAGATTTTCTGTCTGCCTCCCTGGCCATCTTTGTTTTCGAAGCCTTTTATAGTAGAAACATAATAACGTCTAATCCTCATGTCTTGTCAACCCAGAGATTGAGCCGAGCTAATTGGGGCGTTGTCCTAACGGGATTGGCGCCCGACCTCAACGTTGTACCGTTGACTGAGGATGATGGGACTTGTTGATCCCGGTAGTAAATGCATTGTCTATTAAAGCAGGCTAAGGCTTCTGATTGGAGGAATAGGTGGGCGCTGACACAGGACCTTTCCACGTGTATCCCTTTGGTTTGATGCCCAAAGATCTTGTCAGTGATCCGTAATCATTAGCCACTGTAGCGTCTTGGAAGACTACAATGGCTTGATGGGGAAGCTATGCTCCTGCCGATCTGGCCTCGCATGACCGAACTCCCATTTCCTTGTCCTCATTGGGATATGACAGGCCGAGCTCAACGACCTCGGAGAAAAGTGACAAAAAAAAAGTGACACACTCTCAAAAAGTATACAAACTCAAAAAAAGTGACAAATACTAAAATAACATCATCCATTTGTGCAACACCAATAATCACTCTTAAAATAATTAGCACGTCTAGGCCAATCCACATGCTGGTTATGTTAGGAAAATATAACATATTATTTAATTTTTTTATCTTCTTAAAAAGTGACAAAAACTTAAAAGGTGACAAAACTGGAAAAAAAGTGACAATTTGAAAAAGTGACAGTGTCACTTTTATAAAATTGACGGGCACAAAAAAAGTGACACATTGTCACTTTTTAAAGTTAAATGTCACTTTTTTTTTTTTATTAAAAATGACATACAATGTCACATTTTATTAAAATTTGATGTTTGTCATTAAAAAAATGATAAAAATTAAGAAGGTGACTAAAAAAATGATAAACAATAAAAAAACGACAAAATTCAAAAAAATGACAAATTTTTAAAAAACGGCGAATTAAAAAAAGTGGCACAAATTAAAAGAAATTATACAGATTAAAAAAGTGATAGACAATAAAAAAAAGTGATAAACACTCTCAAACTCCATTTGTTGGTTAAATAGTGAGTCAGCCATTAATGTGTTATGTTCCTTTTTGGAGTGGAGAATTTGCAGATATTGATTACAAAAGATTTATCTTGCTTTTGAATTGTTTTGCACTTCGGCATAGAATCTCCATTAGCATTTATCCAACTTTCAGAAGTTTCTATACAACCCAAGATAATATAATATACACTATACACATCAAGTTCACCTATATCATGTATTGCGCAGTTAGATTACAGAGACATTCCTTGTTTCGAAATTCTAATTCAAAAGCCAAAAATATTTACAACGTTGGCCAGAAACTTTTGACACTCGAGAAAACTATTTACATATATTCAAAATACGAATAAAAATCAATGTAGCCAATGATGATTGTGTTCCATAGGACAGTTGTTGGATGAGGAATTGAGTCGAGCAGTTGGTGGTGAGATGGACTCCGCTATTTTTGCAAAGCTAGTTTAGACGGAACCTGATTGTTCTAGATTTGGGAGGTGTGTCTTGGTGGAGTTGAAGATGGTGGGTATCTTGAGGAGTGCTTGCTTGTTACTCTGAGAGTAGGAAGTAAGAGTAATTGTGGTGGTGATTCTTGAGCAGTAATTCTTCATTTTTATACTGTACAAGCTCTGTAAATCATCTGTAGTTTTGGAAGACACAAGTCCAGAGGATGAGAGATTCAAAGAACTCGATTCCCCCAACGGAGACTCTTGAGAAATTGTTTTTCAATCACATGCTTGGAACCCTGCACCAAATTGTCTTCTGAGATGAAATCGAAGCTGCTGAGGAAAGTGAGAGGGTTTCTATGTGGAAGAGTGAGTTTCTATGGGGTTACTGAAATAGAGAGTTTTAATTAACAGTTTAGGACGTAATAATTACTTATTTAAAAGCTTTAATTAGTTTAAAAGGTATTAATCAAATTAATCAATATTATAGGGTATTATGCCTAATTTTCCCAAGAATAAAACTATATAAAATTGGCCCAATAAATTAAGTCTGTAAAATCGGCCCAATGCAAACCAGTTCATTGCTCAATTATCAATTTCAGGACATTTCATAATATTAAATATTAATCTGCCCTGAAATAGAGAGTTTTAATTAACAGTTTAGGACGTAATAATTACTTATTTAAAAGCTTTAATTAGTTTAAAAGGTATTAATCAAATATATCAATATTTTATGGTATTATGCCTAATTTTCCCAAGAATAAAACTATATAAAATTGGCCCAATAAATCAAGTCTGTAAAATCGGCCCAATGCAAACCAGTTCATTGCTCAATTATCAATTTCAAGACATTTCATAATATTAAATATTAATCTGCCCAACAATTATAACCCAATAATTATGGCCCCAGTACATAACCATTTAACTGTAAAGGAAAACACGTAAATAACACAATCATCTTCTTCCTTTAGCTAGATCCAAATCAACCTGCTTCTGACCTGCCTCAAATTCAACTCTCTTAATGTCAAAACTCAATTTAAAATTACATAGAGACTAGAAAATCGATTTTAGGGAGAAATCTGAGTTTATTTTCAGAAAAAAGATTTTGGCCAGAGAAGATAGAGTTTTGTAGATTGATGGTGAAACACCAATGCAAAAGGTAATATGATGGCTCTGATACCAAGTGTTAGACAAAAATCGATCAAGAGCAATTATGTAGAAACGAATTAGATCGAAAAATTGAATTACCATAGTGATCGATTCATACCTCCGGCTATTGATGATGTTGGAGAAGCTCTCCTTTCTACAGGTAATAGAACTTTCGAACTCTCAACACTCTCAATGGATGGTATATATTGTACTTTTTTTTAGTGGTTGAGCTTGGGGACCAAAACCTCTATATATATAGCCAAAATTCCATCAAATTATGGTTTAGGTTACCAACCAATTGATGGTGAAATTGAAACTCACTAAATGTTGAAACTAAACTCATGAATGTAGGCCATCAATATGACCGTTGAAGAAATGGGAAGAGACTTCAACGGGAATGTAAAGAGATAGATCTGTTACATTTTAGGGCTTAGGAAAATGACTACCATATAATCTTTTTTTGACTTCTACTATGTACCAAACTTCTTTTCTAGTGTCTTATTTTGATTTTTTTAACATGGATATAAAATTATTTCTGACAAGTAATATTTATGATCATTGACGATCTACTCGTTGATTTTCTATTTTTTCGAAATTTGAATTTTAAACTCTTCATGTCCAATTGTTATTTGAGGTCATTATATTGGCTCACATATGATTGTTGTATCCTAAACGTTTAGGAGTTGTTCTCTTTGCCGTTTTCGACCCATTTTCTATTTTTGATTTTTCAAAACAATGAAAATACGTTTACTTACCTAGCCCCTATTCGGTATATATTAAAATTTTCATTTTCATTCTTCTACTCATTTTCAACCATACATTCTTCAATAAAATAATATTTTATATCACATCAATAAATTTTCTTTCTTTTTCACACACATTTTCCATCAATCTATTATTGCATAATACATTTTCTTAAAATAATGTGGCTCAAATACACCCTTATTTTCAAAAACGAATTTTCAAAAACGACTTTAAAATTTACAATGTAAACTGAAAAAGACAAAAATGTCGTTTTGGATGTTTTAAGTTAAAACCAAGTCAAAATTCTCAAAACAAGTTTTGAGTGTTTTCAGTTTAACGTTACCACAACCACCATCACTGTTGCTTGCATCACACCACCACCACCACCACCATCGCCGCCGCAACCACCACCTCCGTCGCCTGCACCACACCCTACAAAAACCATCGTCACTGTCGTCCCCGCCATAACATCACCCCAACCATCACTGTCACCGCATACACCACACCACTACTACACAACCGCCAGATCTACCACCACTACAAAAATCACAAAAATCACCGTAGAACCACCATCGCCACATCCTACAGATCGCCACCACTATCGTCATAACCTCTAGATCGCACACCACCACACATCCAACCACCACACATCACACACCCAACCACCGCACATCACCATTGCACCCAAACTAACCACCGAATAAAAAAAATAGAAAAGACGAAGAAGCACGAAGAACAACAACGTCACAGGGAGTGCCCCTCGTAGGTAGATCGTTGGGAAAGCCGGAGAGAAGGACGAAGATGATGAAATGAAGAGAGAGAGAGAGACGAGAGAGAGAACACATTTTCATTTTTTTTATTTTCGAAAAACAATTTTTCAAAATGACAAAAAAATGCATTTTCAACAATTTTAAAATGGACACTCAAAATACAAAATTCATAATGAATTCAAAACTCAAAACTAAAAAATCAAACACGAAGAGAACAATCCCTTAGCTTCCTGTTTTCTAGATGGAAGCGTAAACTACATTAGTTTATTCAACTGTGGTAAAGAGTTCAAAGGATTAGAGGTCCTTGGTGAGCGTGCAGAAGTTGGTGGTGACATTTTCCCAGTAGTTTACATGCTTTGGATTTTGGCATTCATTCTTCTGTTGCTACTGCTAATCTTGAGACAGTTTTTTTCTATTATGAACACAGTAAAGAATGGACCCTACAATCGAATTGGAAACAAATGGATGAATAACACTTAGTTGTACCGGGGAAGATATAGTTCATTATATTGATAATAAGGTCATTATATAGCATTTTTCAAAGTACAAAATACTATAGAACAATTGTAATCTATTGAAAAATCTTGTAATATTTTCAATATATTTTGTTTTGTTACAAAATCTTTATTACTCATTAAGTCACGCATTTTCTTCAGTTGCTTGCACGTTGAATTCACATGTTTTATCATGTTAATTACCAATTCACTTGGGTTTGTTACTATGCTTGATGATCAAGTGTACTATTGATATACTTATATTTCACTTTTGTTGCAATTTTGATCACCATTTTCTTAAAAAGCTCGTTCACTCTGCTATGTCCTCGCTCTCTCTTAATAATGTGAGACGAATAGGTTGTTGGCAAATGTTAGTACGGAAAAAAGAAAACATTGGCTATGATAAAACCCGAAGGAGTTGTTGGTAACTATACGTAAGTTATAAAGAAAGCCATTTCAGATTCTGGCTTCAGCATAACTAGGGGTGGGCGCGGGTTGGTTTGGTTCGATTCGATTTTTTCGGTTCCAAATATTTTCGGGTATTTAGTAAATGGAACCGTCGGTTCCAGATATAATTCTGGAACCGTTCGGGTTCGGTTTGGTTCCGTTCGGTTCCTACTATAATTAATTTTTTTAACATTTATAATAACACTATATAAATACATTTAGAAAACTTTGTCAATGCGTCTTAAATAATTAATCCATAATATATTAGAAAGTTTTCACAAAATGCTAACACTTTAGTACTAGACAATATAGATTACAATTTTTTTGCTACTTCCCTCAAACAGTTACTGCTCCACTGCTTACCCACCAAAAGGTAACATATAAAAACATCTAACTATGTTCTCCATTTTGAGAAGTGGTACCAAAATCATTCCTGTTTTCTGAAAACATTGTGAGAAGTGAGGCAATCTCAACGTGCTCAGTACTTTCACCGAGTGAATCTGTATGTGAATATTGACCAGGTTCAATCTTAGCTTTTACAAATGAACGTAATATTTTAAAGTATTAAAAATACTTACCAACTATGTAATGTAATCATCGATTGCTTGATTTGCCATGTACCATTAAAATGTTAACAATTTCTTGAGTACCATGTAAAGAAAAAGAATCCAATAACTAGAACTGAAAATCTCTGTGCAAAGCTCTTGGAAGGCTTAAAAAACTTGTCATTGTAAACACGATAAAAGAATGAAGGCACGTCAGCGTTAAGAGGGTAAAATCTCACGTCTCTTAAATATGAAAAGAATAAATACGAGAGTACTCCAGCTTAGTGTGGGAACTAGAAGGAGGAGGACTTCTTCAAGTTGAGAGAAAATAACTCATAACTGGACGAGAAACATGTTGTGCGGAGGGAATGGACTGGAGAGAGAAAAAGAAGAGAAGACCGAAATTTCTAGGGCTCTTTCCCTTTTATATTTAGTGGCTTTTTTTGTTTTTTTGCAATTTTTTTTATGTTGGTCGGTTTGGGTTATATTCAATATACTTGAAGCCTAAATGCCCAATTGTCAAAAAAAAAAAAAAAAAAAAAATCGGTTCTTGATCTAGAACCGAGAACCGAACCAAACCCGTCGGTTCTCGATTCGGATACCCGTTCGGGTTTTTAATTTAAGAAAACCCGTTCGGTTCGGTTTGGTTTGATTCGGTTCCGGTTCGGTTCGAACATTTTGCCCAACCCTAAACATAACCAGGAAATTCTTCTTGATCTGAATAAGGAAACTGTTAAAAGTTTTTATGCAAAGCACGCTGCAAAGAGCTTCTTTCTAAACCTTGGCCAAACCTGTTTCAAAATCACAATACCAAATCAATATCCGCTCTTCCAATGTTAAACTGACGTGTGTATGTGAAGAATTAAGTACACAATCATAAATTTACAAGTTGCTTCAATACCATAACAGACTTAATAACTCTAGTCATAAAGACTACGAAGAGATGTCTTTTATTTTTTATTTTTACTCTAATTAGTGCAATATCTCTCATTAAACACCAATCTAATCAAATCTACCTTTAACTTAAGACTTTTGCCCGATTTTATCATATTAATCTAAGACAATCCACACATAAGTTTTCACACAAGGAATCACCATTCACATACGTACATTCCTACAATAGTAAAATCACACCCAAACTATGCTAACTTTGATCTAATGATCATTATACATGATAGTTTTGGGTATAACATCTATGTTCAATATGTCAACATATCTAACATATGAATCAACTTATTGCATCATGATGAAAACTCAATTCGAGTGCACATATAATATCAAGTTTTATAGGGTTTAACATCAATCAATCTAGCTTGCAACCTATCCACCGTTCATAACAAAAAAATAAACACACAAACACTAAAAAACACACGAAGTAAAAACTCAAAGTTTTTCCCACTAGCAATTGAACTCCACTGCGTGTAGTTATTGCCTCAATCTATTCTCCTTCCACAACCTTCACTACCATTACCCACTGTTTGAGGAGGATCGGAATTATTTTAAAGGATTAAATTGCATTGCATGAAAGTTTTTGGGCCTTGGAAGAAAGTTTATATTTAGTTGGACTTGCAATGGATGGTGGCTGATGATGGAAAAAAAAAAAAAAGGAACTCTAATTCAACTACAATACTTGACAAGCTATGATGTTATATACGCACACGTAGATGGAGGAAAAAAAAGGAGTTCTTGGGCTGAATTATATACATATACATACAGGAACACGAAGCAGAGAAGGGAGGAGAAAATAGTCGGCAACTTGAGGATTGTGGGCTACTGATTTTGCCATATATATATATACACACACAACCGCATCCATTAGAAGGAGTAGTCAGAAATTCACACACACACACACACACACACAGATATATATATATATACACTTTGACCGAAGCTGAATTTTGAGAAAAGATAGAAGCCAGCAGTTAAGTGGAGAATTTCGCAGCAATTTATATATTAAAATTACTCACAGGGAAGGTGAACATTAGAGGAAACAAAGGCAATCTGGGGAGACAAAATAAGGGGCACTTTGTGATATATATACATTCACGCAACACGCACCGGCAGCCATTTGAAAGTGAGCAAAACAACGGCTAAAGCTTGGGGAAAAAAGGGCCAAAGGATTATATATAATACACCAAGAGCCGGCAACATGTAATTGAAACTTAGATTTTTATTATATCTTTAATTTCAAGATTTCATGTCATTTTAATACCTGTCAATTAATTATTGTGTATTTAATGTTTTAATTGTTTGTGCAACAATTAAGTGATTTAGGGATAATACTGAGACCGAGATGCGATGTATAATTCTAGCTCGTGCAATAATTGACATAGACATTATAAAAGATTGAGAGATAATTATAATCTATTGATCATGTTGAATTCCGATTGATTAATGCGTTCATGTATGTGAATTTACATAGAGATATAGTAAGTTCGGGCGTATGAATATAATTAGTGTTGCTCGAGAGAAATCACTAACTATATCAGATTAATTCGATCATTGACATGTATGAAAAATGAGTGAATAAATTGGAATTAAATGTATGATAAATAACTTAAGTGAAATCGAAAATCTTAACTATCAATTCACATAATCTTTTCTCTAGTTTTAATTTGAGTTGTTATTTTAATAAATAGTTCGTTATTTTATTTCTTAGAATTTTGCTTAGAAAACAAAACTTGATTTGATCATTAGTTACTATTTTAATTTAAATTGAAGTTAGATTAATTTAAAACTTTATAGCAAATATTAGTCTCTGTGAGATGATATTCAGACTTAATAAATTCACTTTATTATTTGTCACGATCCATACACTTGCGGTATTTCACGAACAGGGTGCATTATGGGTGAGTGGGTGCATGAATGCCTTTACTTTAATCACGACAATCTTACATGTCTTAGGATGGATTTATGGAGTGTATTAGGAGTAGATTTAATGTCTACTAATCTCATCCTGCATTCCAATTTAACAAGTGGTTATAATTCACTAGTTTGGTTCAATTTAATGTTTTCATTTTTTGGTGTTACTGTTGAATTTTGTGAGATATAGGTAATGATACGTACGAGGTGGGTACGAACTCAGAGGATGTCAAAATTACATCCTAGGGGAGACAGGTCATGCCATTCAGTTGTTATGATCGAGAATGAAGGCTACAGTTTACTTCTGCTGGGTAAGTCTGTAATATTTAACATTTTCGACGTTGCTAATGTTGCTTCGTTTGATGCAGGTTCGGATTCGAGGTCTAATCCTTTCAAAGAGAGAGGGGATGATGAGATCCAAATCGAGCATAAAGTGGACGAAGAATTGAATTGCATTGAGAATGAGTCAAGGTCGGGTTCGGGGACGAATCGAGATGATGAAGCTACACAATCAAGTGTTCAGGTCATGAAGTTCACGGGTATGGAGTTGACAAGCTAATGGACATGTTTCATGTTGGGACTAAGGGTCAAAATGAGCTCGAAGCATCGGAATCAAGAATTGACACGGGGAGGCAATAAGGAAAACTATGCGACCGCATATCCATATACTGAGAACAGAAAGGGGCACCCATGTGGTCTATGCGACCGCATGCAATTGCCCCATTGATCGCATATGCCAAATTTTGGCAGAGAATTTTGTTTACTCGCGAGTTTCCTTATTTCGTTAGAATTCCATATTTTTGGTATCTCTTAGCATCTATTAGACTCTATTTCGTACCTTTTACGATTTCTTAGGGTTTTTATATAAATAGGATTTTCTTTTATTGTAAAAGAAGACTTTTAACATTATTAAGTGATTATTATCAAATTTGTAAGTTTTTCACTCCAATTCTTGGTGGCTTAAAGACTTATACCTAGAACTTATCAAAATGTTTCGCAATCAATCCTTTTGTGACGTTCCCACTTCAAGGTTCTTGTTTCGGGTAATCAACGAGTTGGATTTCTTACGCGTAATCTTGGTTCTTGATACGGGTCGAACAACGGGTTGGGTTGATCTTTGAACGATGTGATTTCTAGCTTTCATGGGTTGGTTCCATCTTGTTCATGGGTTTTCAATATCAATTCTTGGTTGGATTCACATCAGTTAGCCCAAATTCAAGTTGTAGACGGTAGAATCTCGACCCGCAAATTATTGAACCAAGCAAGCAAACAAAAACGAAGTTTGAATGATCTCTTGATTACAAAACCAATGAACATCGATTTGCGAACGCCATAAAAAGTGTCTAATCATTTGATAAGTTCTAAAGATTGAACATCACAAATATAACATATTTGATAAGTTCGGTACATGTTCAATCAAGAACAAAGAGAGAGAAATTATCAATTCGTTATGTCAAAAGTCTTAGTTTTTTTTTTTACAATGAATGAAATAAATCTATTTATACTAAAACCTAATTAATGTAGTTAAAACAAAAAATAACTATAAATATTACAAAAGATTGTATTTTAGTCAAATTAGGAAACTCCAAAAAATTGGAAATTTTCGGCCTCTTTTTTACCATGCGATCGCATAGTGTATTTTCATGCGGTCGCATGATTATACGATTTTTCGTCAACTTATTTTCGACATGTTTTTGTACGATCGCAAGTCCAAAAGTAACATGCGCCCACGTGACCTTGTGCAAAATTTCGTGACGATTTAGAATTATACTCATGGACGAAAATCCGACACCCAAGCTGAGAGTTATGTCCATTTTAATCCACGCTACTCGTTTTCTTTCCAAATATCTTCCAAACCTTGAATCCAACTTGTTTGGGCTCTCGAGCCCTTTACGAAACTTGAACATTGACTTGTCAACTTCACCCATCTGAACTCCATCACTTGAACCCTTGGCTCGTGTGACCCGACCAAGTGATCGCCTATCCTCGAATCATATCACTCGTTTAACATCAGCTAACAGAGTAGCCTCCCTAGCTGCAAAGTCTTCAGTACCTTTGCTAAGTTCCTTTTAACTTAGTTTTTTCCTTCTTCGTGTCCTTCAACTTTTTCTAAAGAGTAGCACATCTCTTCTATGAGGTTTGAACTTTCTTGTTCAATTTATCAGATCGCAAATTACAAACTTCATACTTCGCCTAGTGATCATGATGTAAGGCAACAGGCCAACGGCTCGCATGAGATGAGAATCGATCATTTTCCCCTTTGCCAACGGATGAGCTTCTCCACCAATTTAGGAGAATGAGAATAAAGGTAGTAGTATCCTTTTTGGGGCCTTATTCCTCACTTTCATGTGATGATAAATAGATTGGAATACCTCTAAAAAAACTCCCCGTCTAAACTTGTAGAGCTCCACAACATGAATGACCCAACCATATAAGCCCACCCATCAAGAGTAAGTTGGGTAGGAGCAATGTTAAACAAAAAAAGAGTTTCACGAACGAAACTATGGAAAGAAACTCTAAGTCTCATATACATCGAGATCGAGTGTTTATGAATGGATATACAATCGTAAGGATGGTTTGTGGTTAGGAACTGCTTAAGACATTATAACTCAATGTCATCAAGGATATTAAATCGACTCTGAATTTGTTATCCAAATCCCACTCGGTAAAACTAGTAAAATTCTCCGAAACTTCAAACAGCTCCACGTCACCCTCACTAAGACTTTTTGGTTCATTCGAATGTATGCATACCTACCTCATCCTTTGGTCGACAACTACCCTTTGCCTGAGAAACTCTAGGCTAACGCAAGAACCAGAATGAGTAACCACGGAGTGAGGTAACACCTTAGTATACAGCACTTCTACGGAAAAAAATGAGGCACTGGAAGTGGAGAGGTAAATATCTTCTAGGCCTACCCAAGACATTGAAGAGCTCACAAAAAGACTTCAACTTTTTGGTATTCCCAAAAATCCAAATAAAAAATCCACCAATTTAAATGAAAAGAATTGCATTGGCAACTCAGATTTCCCTAATTCTTGTCCCTTGCCCCTTAAGCACCCAATTCAGATCTTGAAAAACCCTAAATTTTGTTATTTGTTTGGCACCTATCCCCAAATCTGGGGGGAGGCATATAGGCCTCCGTTTGGCAGCTATTTTTTGGGAAGAATGAATTTTTGAATAGTTATTTTTTAAAGAGTAGGATTAAAAAGTAGGAAAATATTTTGGATTTACATAAAGAATATTTTATTGTGAGAATGTATGGTTGAAAATGAATATGAGAAAAAATGAATTTTAAAAGAATGGTTGCAAAGGTCATAATGTGATCTGTTTTTTTTTTTTTTTCGATTTTTTTACTCGACTAATTGTGGTTATTAATTTTTGCCCTTTGCAATTCGGTCTCCTCTATTTTGTTTTATTTTAATTAAAATTTATTTGATGGATCCTTAAGATAACGGTATTTAGAATATGATCCATTTATTTGATTCAATTAATGTGGTCAGGGTTTAACAATGTTACTGTCATGGGAGAGTTAAATCATTATTCACATTGTTTTAAAGTTTTGAAAGTTAAAGTCACTGTAGTTACATTGTCAACAAACACTAGTTTTAGATTACGACTAACATGGCAAGTGTAATTCAGAAAAGTTAATACTAATTCATTAAAATAGAATATAAATCGCGTGTATTTAACTATCTTAAAATTCTTAGAACGTATTAGAATATCAAAGAAGTTCCTTTCCCAATTGTAAGTCAGTAAGTGTATTATGATTTAGACTATTTTAATTGATTTTGAGTTTGACAAGAAAAAAGGAAAAAGTATATCACCTTTCCAATGATTATCACAAGGATTTTTTTAAACCAATCACATAATAAGATGTCTTGTCCAGTTGTCCTACGTAATGATGATATTATATAACATGTGTTGTATCTACTACAATGGATACATCCACGAAAAAGGTCAAAAAAAGAACCAAAAAAAAAACAAAAGGAAAATTTCCTACCCTAAAAAGTCTATTTCGAGTGACGCAACCAATTCTATCAGAAGTTGCAGTTGGTAGGAAAGACGTATTCGAGTCTTTAGCCATGATTCCAACTATGTTTTGAACCTCTTCTATTATTTCCTTCAACCCAAAAAGGGCACTTTTTTAGACTACAATATATGTGTTGATCCCAACATGAGGAAGGCTCATCTAAATCTCTAGAACAATATCTGCAAAAAACCAACCATTAGATTAGTCAATTCCTTGCAATTTGTTGTATATATGAAATGAAACACGTTATGAACTTACATTCAGAATCTGTCTTCACCCATTTATGTCCATCACGACCTTTCTTACGCATTTCATCTTCAGTTTCAGCATTCAATGAATTTCTGTCGTCTATATATTTCTTCATGGATGATGCTCGAGAAGAATTTTGTGGATATATCTTGTTGGTGAGAATTGTTCTCAAAAGCTGTTGGACCTACAAAGTTCATATACTACTTTAGAACTGCACTTTATATTGTGCAAAATAGGAACTAAACATTCATAAAATGCGTAATTACCTTCTCCATTCTTGATTCATGAAATGTATCTCGTAGACTGGGATTTGGTACCAAACCACCTGTGCAGACGAACATTTTCTTGAGAAGGAAAGAAACTGATTTTCTCCCAATCGTTATCTTCTTCTTATTTTCACAAACATCTTTGCATCTTCCAAGGATTATTCTAATAGTTCTTTCAATTTCTTCATCTTTATCATCTGAATTAGTACTATATCTGTTAGAAGTTGTACGATCCACGTCCAAACTTGAAGGGCGGTTCAGGAATCTATCCAATGGTAGATCAGGAATTTGTTCTCCAGCTTGTTTTTTGGACAAGAGCTCTGTCAATTCATTCTGTAGCTCTCCAAATTCTTCAGGTGTAAATTCTTTCAACCCTGGATTTTGCACAATTTGGGTCTCTTGTTTTTCTGTAAGATGTGTATTGCCAAAAGTACCAATTGCCAGTAGCCCTTGAGACCAGTCACTAAATTCTTCCTCGGAATCTTGCTTGTCTGTACAAACTTGAATGAGAAAATAAGTATAATTTAAAATGCACAAGTCCTTATTTTGTACTATAAATAAGCTGGTCCCCCCTACTATCTGCCGACTTCCCACAGACAAAACATGTACAATATCACTTGAAGACCGTTTACTATTCGCTTCACGATTTGATTATAAACAAATCAACTCACGTGAATCAAAAGCCATGAAATGGAAAGGGAAGAAGATGAACACTTACGCGTGTTTAGCTTTCTATTGCACTGTCGTCCATTTAACTTAATTTGCATCCAGTTGAAGAACTGCAGCCAAACAAAACTAAACTACACTAGTAAGAAATAACCACATATGCATTGTTTAAATATAACATAGCACATTTATAACTGCCTCTCACCTTCATTTTCGAAGACAAGAAGCCAATGAAATTTAAGATTTGGAACCAATAAATAAAGATTAAAATTAAGCAAGTTTTTCTAGTGATTCAAGTTCCCAAACACAGCCTTCGGCAAATCACAATCCTCTTCTGTAATGAATAAAGCATTATATGGGCTTTTATATTAAGGTCTGTTACTAGAATGTAGTTTACACGTGTAGTTGCAGACATATGAGAGGGATTTGCGGCAAAATTTGTGTGACAAATGATAAAAGAGCATTTGTGGCACTACTTTAATCCATGTAATTAAGAATCCTAATCTTGATTAAAGTAAGTTTAGTGTCAATCTCGAAAACTTTTGTTACCAGCAGGTGATTGAGGTGACACGCGATAGGATTTTTTAAAAAAGTAAAAAATAAAAACCCTTAAATCACCACTAATCCTACAAATATATATATATATATATATATATATATATATATATATATATATATATATATATAATAGTATAATAATTTTCTATCCTTAGAAATATCATATTAAAAACTCTATCTTAAACGGGTACATCAAAGCATATCTTCAGTTATTTCCGTTTGGTTCATGGAATTAAGAAACTAATAATTTAATTAGTGAAGGGGTTGATAAGCACATATGCTTCTTGTTGCAATCTAAATCAAGAATTAAAGGTTATTTATCTTATCAATGACAAGGAGAGAAATAGATAAGTCATTGCTACATTTGAAGACGTAAATAAACCTTACTTAATAAACTAGTCCCATTGCTCGTATTGTTAACTATTGACAATGTTTTCTTCTTAGTAAAATGTTGTATAAAATCATGCTTTAACAAGCCATAGTATATTTGTCGCGAAGTCAATGGCTATGTTAAACTAATATTTGCCTTTACTGAGATTGAGGGTGTAGAAAAGTAAACATTAGCCATCCAAATATGTTTAATCACATATCAGGAGAAAACAATAGCCATATATAGAGAAAATTGTTATAATTTCAAGTTGAGTATTCTTCATATATTTCAAATCACACGTACATTTACAAGCAAATAATACTTAAACTCAAATTCAAATAACGTCATCCAATCCGTCACTGACTTGCTTTCAAGTTTCTCGAGACACATAAGCAAATAAGCAAAGTGAAATAGAAATGTTAGAAGAAAGGCATGTATGTGATTGGAGTACAAGTACTACTACTAGATGCCTAGGGTTTCCAAATTAAACCCATTATTAATGGACTAGTCAAATGTAGAATCTTCTCAACCTTCTTTCGATTAAACAAACATACTATAATGATGTAGCCTTCTGTCTTCCATAACTCCTATTCATCCACACATATTTTATTGGATCTTTAATATCTATATTGCGAGTTACCTAGGAAAAACAAGATTAGGAATCGGTTGCTTTCTCACTGAACGGGCTGGATGTGGGGACATGACCAGTAAAAAGTGCAGCCCAGAACCAATCCATATTGGAAAATGCCAAGTGTACACACTTTCTTATAGATTCTTTATAGCGGCGCCTGATTTGTATTTTTCCTTGGGAACAATACACCATTGTAATTGGAATTTTGCGATCGACGAGGTCAAAAAATCCGGAAAATCATCGTATCGAAGTCAGTTGGCATTCCCGATCACAACAACGGTACGTTTTTTCTATTCCATTTTTCGTATTTTATTGCTTAATTGACGATCACGTTATCTGTATGGAAAAAATCCTCACAATTCTAAACGGGTCACAATGGCAGATTATAGAAACATGAAACTCAACAGTTTTGTCTGTTTGATTGTGATCATAACTGTATCAAAATAGTTTCAGAATATTATCAATGTGACCATGATTGGGTTCTGTGATGAAAATGTCTATATGTTACCATTATTTCTTCAACTCACTGAAAATTAAACATGTGGCCTAAATATAATTTTGTGACCACTATTTTGGTTACAAATGTCGTTTTGTGATTATCTCTCCGGTAAGCAGTTATCGTTTTTGCTGGTAGTCACATATTATGGGATTTTTTAGCCAGACAATTTATGACATGCATCATAGAACATCTATGTGACTTGACTGTATATGTGTGACCATGATTGGAATTTGGAATAAAACTAATGTTCGACCTTGGACTCGTTTGTAACCGAAATTTATTATTGTGACCGTAATGTGTCATTTGTGACCAATGTTGTTACATGAAACGAGATTCTCCACGTCACATGTGACCTGTGATTTGTGACATTATTGTTATATGTTTCTAACAAGTCTTGTTCATTTTCCACAGTAATGAGTTATGTGCACGTGTGCTTGGTGTACGGAGAAGAATCAACTTTGGTGTTGCTCGATCGTAATTGTTGTTATGTGCAGCTTGTAGATACAGTAATGACAGAGTTGGGATTCGATCCTAATAAAAAGGCAGTCACAATGAACTATAGATTGAAACTTGATCTACCTTCAATTATTAATCTTTTCACTTCTTACCTTCATAATTTTATTACTTTATTAGATAGTTAATAATTGAAGATGATAAACATGCATCACTGATGCAACTTTCCTATATAACAGTATGATAAATTTAAGCGATTTGATATTTTATTTATTTTTTCCTGTGAAGAAAATCGAACATGGGTGTAAATATTGTTTACAAGTGAAAAATTCTATTTTGATTGTACTAATGGAGATGACATATTGAAGATTACTAGCAAAAAAAAAAAAAAATTCGGACAGGACCGTGTCTCTACAATATCTGGACATGAGCTCCGCATAATGCGGAGTTCATGAACAGCAGAAATGTGGAGTAAGCTCCGCATAATGCAGAGACACCAGGCGCCTGGTGTCTCCGCATTATGCGGAGTAATTCCGCATTTCTTAATTTTTTTGCTGAACATACTACTTATTTACATTTTACACATAACTATAAATATAATTTCACTTAGTACTAATTTAATTAAAAAACAGAAAATCCATACTTGACTGGGCAGGTCGATCCCCGTTGAGGGCGTTGCCCCCTTGACCCCCACAACGTCACCAGTATCCATGTCTATTTTTTTCTTACTCAATGGTCAAGATGCCGACATACATGTACCATTGGGATTTGTATTCGTTTTGTTCCTTGTGCTATTCAATTCTCTGATAAATGTAAAAGAAAAATATAATATCAATTGAATCATTGTCTAATAATGCCACATTTTACTAGGAAAAAACTTTACTTAATATCACACATCTCTGTATTATTTTCAATTCCAAGTTCAAAATCATAATACATTTTTTTAGGATGGCGAAAATCAAACACGTCATTACACCGATCATATCGAATTCTTCAGGTGATTTGGTTCTTTATCTCCGCACCCACGCCTTTTTAGTTTTACAGTGTGCAATAAATTTTTGTTAATTACTAAAAAAAACATAAATAATTATTTATAATTATTTATTCATTTTAGTATTTATTAAATATATATTTATTACATCGATAAATGATGTTGACATAAATGAATTAATAAAGATCTTGAACTACTCATCTTAATAAGGTTGACATTTTAAGATGGAACCTAAATCTTAACAGGTTTCTTTATTTTAATTTTTACTTCCAAGTGTTTCTTTTAATTGTATAACCTTTTTTTCTTGATGATATCCCTCTGCAGATAATGTTTCTGAAAAACAAATTCAAGTTAAGTATGATATTATGGAAATGTCAATTTCTCTCCCCTACTTGAAGCCTCCACCAGATAAACCAAATCCTAAGCAAGGAACTAGTAAGTCCGTGTATGATATAAATGTTACTTGTGTATATATTACCTTACGTACTGTTACTTCATCTTAGAATAAATAAACTTTTGACTCTTCATTTTAAATAGTAGTCATGCTTTACATATTGTTTTTTTATTTTGTTTGTTGTATATAAAGGAATATTGTGGAATATTTTCCGTAAGTATGCAATTTCCATTTTTTAAAAAATCTTCCAAATGCATTTCCCCTCATTTTAAAAACCTAGAATCCCCTTTTCCTTCAATCTTCTCAGTTTCATTCTTATGTTTTTTCTTTTGTTTGTTGTATATTAAGGAATACTCAAATGGTGGTGAAATACCAGAAATCTCATTACCCTTTCATTAGCTGCTACTTTGCTCTTTATGTAAACTTCCTCATTATATGGTAGTGAAATACTATGAGTCTACTAGGGAACTCAACGGGTTTATTGTACCATTTAGTAGAATCTTGAATCATGTTTATGGCTGTAAGAATAAACCATTGGTAATATTACAAAATGTCATGTTACAACTGATTTTGTTAATTGACTTTAATGTGTTATCTCAACATACTGAAATTTAACCTTATGCTTGTGTAGAGCATTTTATACTTATAAGTTTGGATGCGACTTGGTTATGTTTTTGGTTTTTTTTGTTGAAAAGGAAGAATTTTCTAAGATGAAATGTACAACTTTTTTTTTCTAATAACATGAGTCAAAAGTATTATTTTCTGAAACATTATGATAAGGCTTTTTTAGTACACATTGAATTGAACACAAACCAATGCTTGTGAGCTTTAGATTGTTGGCACGAATTATTGTATTCTGTTCTCTCAGATATTTTTTGATGTCTATTTGTACTTTATCAATCCTTTGATAATACTAAATGTTTGCAACTTTCATAAGAACATCAGACTTAAGGCCTTTTTTAGCCCCATTTTTAAGTGTAGAATGCATTTTGAAAATAGTAAATTGATGAAAAATATGTGATTAAAAATGAAGGGAAAGTTTTGGGTTGTGTGCAATATTATTATTGAAGAATGTGATTGAAAAAAGAGAGAAAAATATATTTTGAAAAAATGGGGATCAAACAAGGGCTTAGACTTTTTTGTATTTCGATTGAATCTCTATTTTTATTGATGGACTCTTCTCGGTTTTGAATTTAATTATTGTGATTATAAAGAAAATGTGTATAGGTAGGTAGCCTAGAGATATCTTGTAAATAGATTCTCTGTTTTGGACAATTATCTGTGTATAAATACATTGTTCATAATCAATTTGTAATAAAAAAAAATGATGAAGATCATATAGGTTGAATTCTTAAATTGTGTTGTGTTTTACTATATGAAGTTATTTAGGAAAGTTTTACATAAGAATACAAATAATTGTTTGGTGTCCACACCGCAAAAAGAGGAGACAGACTCTGTGTCTCTGCCTACGGCAAGTAAAAAAAAAATCCTAACGTGTTGCGGAGACTGTCATAGTAATAGCAATCAAAGTGTATCCTTTCATCCATTCTACATGTTACAGTTCAATCAAACAACTTTTGCCTTAAGAAAATTGGATTGGGTCATTAAGAAGGTGAACTTGTTTCAAGGCCACTGTGAGTCAGATGCTATCCACCATTCCAATATCAGATAAATCAAACCTTTTAAACTATAAAATAAAAAATAAAAAATAGAAGGCCAATTTCTAGAGAAAATTATATCAGGTTCAGATTTAGATTTTAAAGGTCTCATCCTCATTCAATCACCATCTTCAGAATATTAGGGACATAACTGATGGTAACTAGTCTTCCATAAAGAAACATAATATCCTATCACTATACTTTAGGGCTATAAGGACAGAACTCATGCTTATTTTTTTGTTGACTGACACCCTTGTTTAACACACTTTAACTATTATTAACATCAATTTCAACCTTAAGTACAGACAAGTGCAACATGACAAAATAATTCAATTTCAAATTCCTCGTAAGGAATTAAATGAACATGCAGTCATACCTATGACAAATTCATTTATTCAATAAAAGAATCATCGGGTCTAGCATTTTCCCTTTTCTCAAAATCCATAGTATAAGACATGCTAGAACATCCTCCTTGTCTGACACTAATTCTTAGACATAAATCTTCATTTCTTTCAGACCTCAACTTATTGAAGTGCTTCAATGCATTATATGTCAAAAGAAATTGCAGTAGCAAGTCCTCCAGACAGGGGCGGATCCAGCACCCGGCCAGCCCCCGCGGCCGCCCGGGCTGGATCCGCCGGAACAAATTTTTTTTTTTTTTTTTTTTTGACAAAAGATGAACTTTAAGGTTATATTTCTGGAATTCATTTCACTTTCAAAGATGCGTTGTAGCTCAGTTGGTTACTTGTTGCTTTTTTACGTTGTAGATCTCAGGTTCGAATCCCTCCACCCTAGTTGTTTGAAAAATATTTCTAGTTCTACTATTTTTACTAAAATTAATGCAATAGTTGGGGTTAGATAAGATTCGAACTTGTGACCTTGTGCTAGGTTAGAGAAGGCTTAACCATCATGGCACTTCTTAATGTTAACAAAAAATTTAGCAAAATAATATTTGTTAAGTTGGACGATTTAATGCAATTGTATTTGTAAATATTCAAACCCGTGATCTTTCCTTTGAATTATAAAAACTTGGCCACAATGTCATTTGGTAAACACTATTTATTTTAGCAGAATTATATATGTTTAATATATTTAATAAGTTAACTTACTTTAATTTATTACTTTTTTATTTTATTTAAATATTTTTCTTTGACTAATTTATGGAGTGGAAAGTTTTGTGAATTTCTGAATTAGAGAAATTGTGAATTAGTTAATTGGTAAATTTAGGATTTAAAAATTTGTTAATTGGGGAATTTGTGATTTGAAAATTTTAGGAATTTGTACGGAGATTCCAATTATCTGAGTGTACAGTTATGAAGTGAAGTTCTATTACTTATTTTTCTTTTGGGTTGTATTAGATTATATTTTAATATTATATCATTCATACGTTTTAGTGTATTTATATATTAATCGAACAATTTTTAATATTATTTAATTAAAAATTAATAATCAATATCGTCATTCCTGTCATTGCGGTCAACAGTCAATGATTGTCGGCCGCCCGTGTTGAACTTCAGGGCTGGATTCGCCCCTGCCTCCAGATGTAGGTGGTGCTAGAAGATAAAAGCGGGCTATTCTGTCAAGCGGGCTGCCTTCTTCCTGTGGCTCATATTTTTTTTTTTTCAGTTTTTAAAAAAAATTTCTTGCTTCATTTCATATATACATAAAATTAAAATTTCTTCCGTGTCTTCGCACCCAACATCTTTTTTTTCATTTCTTTTTTTTTTTGCCAAAAAATGTATTCATTTACATTTTACACAAACTATAAATACAATTCCACTTATTAGTAATTTAATTCAAAAACATTGGAAAATATTCCATTCCATGCATACGTGGGGTCGAAGGGGCGCTCAATATAGTAGAATTGGAAAAAAAGGTAGACGTCGTGGGGGCAGGGCTCCTCGTGGGGGTTCGGGGGCAACGCCCCCGATGGGGATCGACATGTATTTATAGTTTGTGTAAAATGTAAATAAGTAGAATTTTTGGAAAAAAAAATAAGAAATGAAAAAAGAGGCACGGGATGCAGAGACACGGAAGAAATTTTAATTTTATGTATTTATAGAATGAAGCAAGAAACCTTTAAAAAAATTGGAAAAAAAAATTGTGTTCCGCAAATGCTCCACACCAAAATGTGTCTCCAAATTCTATGGAGACATCTTCATAGAATTTGGAGGCATGAACCATGTGCTCCGTATTATGCGGAGCTCTCTTCGTATGATGCGGAGCTGTCTCTAACTTCATATATTTTCGTTGGTTTTGAACCGAATTAGTGTGTTAATATTATATTGTTGAACAACAGTTTATGGGCACGGATAATCTTGAATTAGTGGAAATTTTAGCTTAGGGACTCAATTTAATGCATTCAATTAATGATTCAGTTCATGTCTGGAGAAATCTTTGAGATCAACATCTGATTGTCCAGTGTGCAAAGTTCCATATCAACGCAAAAGTTTTATTTTTTTACTTCTGAATTTATCCTTTTCTCTCTTTTACACTCGGGAAACTCAAAGTAGGATTAAAATTCAAACACCAGTATTGAGGACCTAAGAATTGGAACTAGAAACAATGATTCTGTCCACGTTATTGCCCTTGAATTCCAGTTTTGAGCCAAATTCTTTGTAAATGATAGAAGTTTTCTGGGTCCATGTTATTAGAAATTCTAACCCTTCTCAAGGTTATTTCGGATATTATTGAAAATTTTAAATTGTTGTTGACTATATCTGCATTCTTTCTCCCGTTTTTGATTTTAATTGGTTGACTAGGTATCTATCTAGAAGTAATTTGTTTAGTGTTGATTTGCCAGACTGAAAATTTTGGGGCCACCCAAGTATAAATATGAATAATGCAGATTTTCTGATATCTTCTTAAATATAATTTTTGTGTAATTTTAGTGAAAGCTCCCGACCGTCAGGTGCAGTTCTCACTTAAAATAAGGAAAAGAAAAAAGAAAAGATTGCCCGTGCAGGGATAAATTGGAGTGGGGTAGGGGAAATTGGCTTTTAAATCTGTGTGGTTAGGAAACTTTAGACAAGTATAACTATTCTCAGATGGTGACTATGAATCAAATATCTTGTATGCAAAGCCGATTTATTATCTCTTTCTTGAATCGAATTTCTTGTATGTGAACCTGATCCATTATATTTCTCCCTCGACATTGGTAGTAGAGTGCAAATTTTGCAGGCCATTCAAGATTCATTGTAAATATAACCTGTCAAAACTTTTGAACTTTTTACATGATTTAGACACAAGATTCTGGTTAAAATAATTCTGAAAGCTTTACAATGAATTGAGTTGAAAATGCAAGAATCTTTCTCATTGCTTAATCTTCTATCATTCACTTGCACAATGACAGGTAAAGATATTTCCCGACGAGGTCAGTTTCTATTCGTTAATGTAAGATTTGCAAGTTGAACTTTCTCTATATAAGGTATCATCATCATTTTTAATAATTTCTACTGATGGAATTGCGAAGTTTTACCTCAAGATTGTAATGAAATTTGGGAAGTTCATTATATCACTATAGGTTAAAACTATTGTATTTGATTAGCTGAAATGCCTTGACACAGATGAAGACATGGGTTTACTAGGTATTCAACGTTGCTGGCAGAGAACCTTGTAAACTCACCAACTCCTTAGAAACCAATCAACTCATACTCTGCTCAAGAGCAATTGAGTATTCAATGGACCAACGCGTTAGTAAGCATTTCAATTTCAAACTTATCATAGAAGACTTTCTTCCTAACCTCAAAGTAAATCACAGAATTGCCTTCTAAATCTATGGTTTATCTTATGTATTTAGCCTCGGATTGCTCATCAATAGGTAGAAGTGCCTTCACTGAGTTGGGTCCTTTCTTTCCTAGAGGCAATGGTCAAGACCTGCAAACGAATTCTAAATTATGGAATAAAGGTGCATATCCAACAATTTCACATTGCCTCAATATGTCAAATCATGTTATGGGATAATTTCTTACTGTTCTTTTCATCACTAATATCTATATACTTACTAATTTACACCCTTCATTTATGTAGCATCAAATCTTCTTTTTCTTGAGTCTCTTGCTGGTGTAGGCTGGTTATATTCAAATACAAGTTCAGACTACACTTGTGATAATGTGTCCACGAGTAAGGAAGTAGAAAAAGCAATGAGTTCAGATTCCTTATATTTCACATGTTGCATAGTTTATTATAATTGTTGGAAGGTCCTTGGATAATTCCAAACGGCGTTAACGTACAATTTGTAGTGCTTCTATTTAACATAAAATGCTTTAATTTAGAATTTGTAATGTTTATTTTGGAATTTGCTTATTTTTACCTGAATTCTCTTCATCCAAGACGTACCTTTTGGAATTCGAACATGCTACATTAAATAGGTAAAGCCAGGCTTGAGTGGAAACCCATTGTTTAATAAAACTATGTTTTGCAGATTCAAGTCTAGAAACAATGGGAACAACATTACTCATTAGCTTGCTTTTGTAATGTTACAAGTACTATTCTATATGCTTACACAACCGCACTGTTTTTTGACAACAAATCTCTATGGACGAATAGTTTATTACATACTCAATCATTTCTCCTTTCAAAAGCCTTCTATTGCATAAGATAAAAAACACTTTTTCATAATCTTAACAACTTCATATTCATTAAATAATTTGCAGCCTTCCACTACATTAACGAATTCCTTTTTATTGGATATTTTATTAACTTTTTCCTTATTATATTATTCCAAAAATGCAGATTGAGGTGATATTCGGAAAAAAATTCCAGAAATATTCTTTCGTAAAGTGAAGTTCTAGAAAGAAGCTGGCAAAAAGGGAGCACCACCTGTCTTTGTAGGTTTTTTATGCTATTGAAACTACAAGACACTAATATACATTTTCTTTGGTAATATTTTAAGTATAATTTTTATAAAGAAAATATATTTCTCTCATGAGCAACTTGAGTCCTTTTTGGCCAAGTCATTTGTATAGAAAGATGTACATCTGTGTGAATATATTCTTGAATTTACTTTTAAAGCAAGTGAATTTTATGTTTGTGCTCATTTTCTTTAGCACCTCAAAACTGAAAACATCAATTTTGGTTTTCTTGCTGTGGGGGTCTATTTAATCAACCATAACTTTTGCTTCTAATTATTAGTTATTTTCCATATCTTTCATATTTTCCATATTCTATTACTACTTTTGTTGAAAGAGAATAAGTTCAACTTGAAAGGAATTGCTGTAAGTTTCCTAATCTTCAAAAAATTTATTTGCATTCAAATGCGTAACTTAAAAGGTCTGCTGCTATAGGTTAAATTTTTAAATTATATTGTGAATGCAATTCCTATCAATTTTTAACATTACACACACTAACATTACCTTCGGAATAACACAGCCCATGCATTGCACGGGTATAAAACTAGTATTATCAAAAGATTTATTATTTTAGGTGTTAATGATCATAACATGTTAAGAATTCAGTTCCTTCTTTTAAGTTACAAGGAAAATCTAAAATGGTATTTGAATTGGGCTTATACTCTCAAATTGTCCATATTATTCACTTCATCTAAATTCTTGAATGATGAACTTTGTAAATGAAGTTTGTGTTCGGTGACATATTTAATTCAATGATTCATTTTGTAATTGATCATGGTTTCCCTCAACAGTTTCTTTTCTTTAATCACGTATTTTACCAATATATAACAAACTAAACAATACTTAGTGAGCCAAAAGTATTTTCCTTATTTGAAAACCTCATTTTTATTATTGATAATTTTGACATTTTGAATTCTTAAAGTAAATTGCTAAGGATTTCAAGTAAGTAAACCTCACGTTGTCTTCATGCGTACATTACGTTATTAAATATATAAATATGTTACTTAAATTGATTATTATGTAAACATGATATTTGATTATTCTTCTCATGACATATTTGTGCATGCCAATACATTCATAAGCATACATGAAGTTTCAAGAAATAAAAAGTTTACAAATGTCAATGATTCAAGTAATATTTTAAAAATATATGTATCCCAATTCTCGAATGTTTTTGTTTCTAGGTGTATGTTTATGCCATGAAGGTGTGAATGAGAAACGAGACACAGGGATTGGATCCGACCAATGTTCAATGCTAACGCTAATGTTAACCACTTTGTGGTACTATTAGTAGATTTGATCGGGTTCCAAATAACATGGCCCACTGCATTTGATTGGCTAAGCGATATGCCAAGTGATATCACAATGTTAATGTTAGGGGTTTATAAAGAAATGAATGAAAATGGGATACCTATTGAGATGCTTTTATTTTAAAGCAATTCTTATGCATATCATCAGCATGCATCATATGCATGAAGTTTGCTTACTGAATATCAGCTCATTCCATGTTATCCATTCCCATTTTCAGATAATAAATGAAAGATGATTCGGGATGATGTCTCATGGTGAGACTTACTCAATATTATCACACTTAGATATTGAAATTCATTGCGAAAATAAAATTAATATTTAATTTAATTTAATTATCTTAATTTTTTAGTAAGTACAAATTATTTTCATATATGAAGTCTAATGAGAACCACGTAGCAACGATCACTATGCAACCTCGCAAAAGATTGACGATCCCAAGAAAGCCTAAAGAATAATGTGGTTAAAGAGTTTGAACCAAGAATAATGAACCAATCAACAAAAAAAAAAAGAGAATTTGATTGCCCTATTGATTACACAACGCGTGATCCACACTGGATGTTGAACGCCACAAGATTAACTTGATAAGTTCGTAAAGTTCTAAGAAGAACAAGATTGGAAAGCAAAATAGCCTCTCGACTGTTTCTCAATAATGTTGTGTTTTACAATAAAAAATAATGAAATCTATTTATACCAAATCCTAATTAAGGTGGTTAAAATGGAAATAGACTCTTAAGATTACAATTATTTCAAATAAAATAGAATCCTAATTAAATAAGGTAAGTTCGGAAAAAAGGAAATTTTGGCTCCCCAAAATAGCCATGCGGTCGTATGACTTTAATTTGAACTCCTTTTTTGCCTTGTGCAAAATTTTGTGCCTTTTCTGGAATATACTAATGGACGAAAATTCGATATCCGAGCTAAAAGTTATATCCATTTTCATCCACGTTGCTCGTTCGTTGCTTGAACCGAGTTAATCCATTTGGTTTCTTCTTTCGAGCCCAACATGAAACTTGTTCCTTAACTAGTTAACTTTGACACTTCGTCCACCATAACTTGAGCAAGCAACCCCATCATCGTTTCACTAGCTTGCCCTCGAACATATCATCGGGCCTCATTCGATAATCAATGGGTCTCGTCCTAGGCTCGGCTTCGTCAGGCTCGACTCTTGGATCATATTATCCCTTCCTTTTTCAAAAGGGTTCGACCTCGAATCTGCACCTGTATCGAAAAGGGAGAGATTAGACATATTAAAAATTGCTAAAATATCTTACTCACCTGGAAGGTCCAATTTGTGTGCATTGTCGTTGACTTTTTCCAAAATCTGAAATGGACCATCACCTTGTGGTTGTAACTTTGATTTTATTTGTTTTGGAAAGCGTTCTTTTCTGAAATGTACACAAACCCAATCTCCCTATTCGAATGTCACGCTTCTCCAGCCTTTGTTTGCTTGCTTTCGACTCGAAGTGTTTGTTTTTACTTTCAATTTACGCCATTGCCTTTTCATGGAGTGACTTCACCAACTTGTCCTTTCTTTTACCATCTAAGCTACTTTGTTCATTCATAGGCAAATGTATTAAAACCAAATGTGTTAGTGGATTAAAACAATAAAAAACTTCAAATGGTGTGAACGAAGTAGTAGAATGCGTGGTAGACACTCCTCCCAACTCTATGAAAGGTAGACACTCCTCCCAACTCTTCAAATTCTTATTGACTACAGTGTGCAAGAGTTGTGTCATGGTCCTATTCACTATCTCGGTCTGACCATCAGTCTGTGGATGACAAGTTGTTGAAAACATAAGTTTAGTGCCTAACTTATCCCACAAAACCTGCCAAAAATAACTCAAAAATTTTACATCCCAATCAGATACTATGCTCTTAGGTACTCCATGTAAACACATTATCTCCTTATAAAGAATAACTCAGCAATATTGGTGGCATCATCGGTCTTATGACATGCTACGAAATGTGTGTACAAACCTTGAGATAAAATCTTAAATTTAGTCTGCTTACAAGTTATGCATCGACTACGTACTCTCTCAACATCACGTTTCATCTTTGGCCAATAAAAATTTCCCCAAACATATCTAAAGTCTTTTTAATTCCAAAATGTCCCATCAATCTACCACTATATACTCCCCTTTCTAATATCTCTCGCATTGAACAATTAGGAACACGCAACCTATTTTTTTGAAGCAAATATCAGAAGTTTTCTAGTGTGGGCTTCTTAGCCGTCCGGACATAGTTTCTTTGTGCGTTCATCGTTTCTTTAGTGATGTAAAAGTCTCCGATTACATTGTTTATTTCTCTCACTAGAGGTCGGGAGTTTGAGACATTAATTAATGCTCGTGATTAGTTTTCGACCTCGTCCTTTAGTATTGAGTTATGAACATCGTGCTAGAAGGGAGTTTTCATTAACAAATCATTCCAAAATGCATCCCTAACCTTCTTATTTGATATGATCTCACAAGTAATCAATTCAACACTAAATCCTACGAAATGATCTTGATGGACTCCCATTCCTCTTATCTTATATCAATCAATCTCGTGGCTGGTGCCTACCCCATCTTGTTCCCATCGAACGTCCTTAGGAATACACATTTCAGTTGTGGCCAACTCTTAATCGAGTCTGATGATAGCGGTATATCATATCACCATATCCAATGTATTTTCCTATTATAGGACAGGTAAAATTATTCGATATTGGCATTTCCTTAGTCTCCTTTGAGAACGATAGGTGCTCGTCGTCATATTATCATATCAATCTAACGGCATTTAGTGAACTCACAAGTGGTATAAGATAATCCCGACCTTAGATTTCTAGATGAGTAATTTATTATCCGTCCTACCATATTTTGATGGTAATAATTATGCTTATTGGAAGGTTAGAATGAGAGCTTTCCTAAAATCTATGGATGAGTGAATTTGGTTAAGTGTGGTTAATGGTTGGACTACCCCAACTTTTATGGTTAATAATGAAGTTATCCCCACACCCATTACTAATTGCATTAGAGCAAACTTAGATGAGTGTAACCGAAATACCAAAGTTTATAACAACGTCACTTGAAGAATTTAGGAGAGTATCTATGTGTGAGGTTGCTAAAGAAGTTTGTGATATCCTACAGACCACAAATGAGGAAACTCAGGCTGTTAAAAACTCTAAGTTGCAGATGTTGACCACTAGATTTGAAGATATTAGAATGAAAGAGGATGATACATTTGATGAATTCTATGCAAGCTTAAATGACATAGTTAGTTCTAGTTTCAACCTAGGTGAGAAAATATATAAGTAAAAAATTGTTAGAAATTTTTTTAGATCCTTACCTGAGCGATTTAGGCCTAAAATCACTGCTATTGAGAAGAGTAATGATATAGATTCTATTAAGGTGGAAGAGGTGGTTGGATCTCTACAAATGAGCTGACATTAGCTAAACTCACAAACGATAAGTCATTGGCCTTAAAAACTGTGAGGAATAGTCATAAAGAGTCCTCAGACTTATATTCTCCTATTGAAGAGGAATTATCATACTTTGCTAAAAAGTTTCGAAATACGTTTAGGAATAAACAAAAACTTCAAGAGAAGCATAGAAGTGGCCCTAGTGAGTCTAGGAATAGTACTAAAACTGTGAGATGTCATAATTGTTGAGGTCTTGTCCACATTACGAGTGAGTGCCCTAGCGTAAGGAGAAATTCGGATAACGCTATGAATGCTACTCTCGCTAATGATGAGTCTAAGACTTGGGCCCTTCAATTGAAGGAAGTGCTTACATTGATCCCCGCGTGGCTTGCGTTCTACATCCGAGTTTCTCCATTCAATCAAATGTCTAGTTGATGAGCTAGTCTTGATTGATCAAGCCCCAACAGATGCCGATATTACATTGTATGCCTTACATGGTATTGGCCAAGAGTTTCGAGAAATCGCAGGTCCTATTCGCGCCTGAGAAACCTCACTAACCTTTGAGGATTTGCATGATATGCTTGTGGCTCATGAATCCGATATTTGTCGCTTTGACAATAGCACCACTAATTTAGCTGCCACTAGAAACTATTCAGTGAAGAAAAACTAACTCACTTGGGATTTCATCTTAAATGTCAACCTTATTAAGATGAGTAATCTAAGTCCTTATAAGTTGGTTTATGATTTCATCATTATTCGATGTGGGATTTTATATTGTCAATTGACAACACATTTGAAAGAGTTGATTGATACAACAAATAGATGCGAATATTATAACGTTATTTAAAATGAAAACTATCTTATATTTTGTATTCCGTGATATTTCCATATGTTATACAACATTTCATGACTTTGTTTTGTGCAGCTTTCTCTCAAGTCGAATGACATATACAATGAGCATGGCAGAACGCTTGGATTATTCCTGCCTTCTGGCAAGTCTTGTCTTCCTTCCTCCCGTGCGTCATCTGTGCTCTTGGGCTCCATCTCAAAACTCAATGCGGTAAATACCTGACTCTCACATTTAGAATGCAAGCGTTCAATTTCCAGTTTTGATTGTACTGACGGCAGCACCACTTGGGCATTGAACGCCATCCCTAGATAGTTATAACACTTGTATTGGACAAGTTCCCAGTTATATCATTAGTGTTAAAACTAGTTTAACTATCGTCATTTAAATAATATTGCCACTGTGCTTATTTTCAGAGTTGAAAATAGAAAACATACTAAGGGTCCATTTGATTGCAAATGTGGAATTTGGTTGGAAAAAAAATGTTTTACAGGGAATTGAATTGCATAGAAAATGTTTTACTGAGAATTGTAATTAATTATGTTTGATTGGTATAATTTTTCACGTGGAAATATTAAAATTTGGAAAGCCAATTTCATTTTCCATGGAATTTCCACCCTATCAAACAAGGCCTAAATAAATATTGCTGGTGATTTATAGCAGCGAACAATGTTTTCAACGGTGTATGATTCAAAATTTTTAATTTTCTTCTTTTGTTTATTAACAGATATACTTACTCCAACGATGCAAGTGAAGAGTTTGATAAGGAAGATACTTTAACACTCAATAAACCTTCCCTACTGAGCTCGAAAGATGTTAGGAGTCCTTCCGAGCTCAGATCAGCAGAAAGTGGCAATGGTTTATCCCATGGAGATCCTGAGGAAGACAAGACTGAGTAAAGTAAAACATTTAACTTATTTGGCAGAGGTGCCATGGCCTAAATGATCATTTTGAGTTTCGACCAATGTTTTGTAGAAATGATGATGTTGGAATTTGGGAAGGCCATATTTACTAAAATACAACTGGGGTCACATTCTTGTTAGTCGTTCCTCTCTTTATGATCATTCATTTTTTTCCCCATTTGTTACTTCTGTTACTTAGTTTTCCACCTCCTTTCATAATTGCCATGTTGGGGGGTTTGTAGCTGTTGTTTTGTATAACAAATTAACCCTCCTACTTCGTGTTTATTTATTTTTTTCCTGGAACTTTTGCTTGTTTATAAGTGCTTCGGTATTACTTTTGTAAGGTTTTGTTGTAAACCTAATGCTTCTTGACCATTTAAAGCTAACTATATGTGCTTAATAATAGACCAATTTGTTTTCCAGAAAAAAAATAAAATTGTTTATTTAATTAACACTGGAATAACCTGCCAGCCCCGGGCCAATAATTCTGTAAAACAGTCAAAATGTGTTGGATTATTTGATATTGCACCATACATAGAAGGAAAAGAATTACAATTTTATTGTATACTTCGAGTAATAGTGAAATGGATAATTCTAAATAGTTTCATAAAATATCTTACTTCCTTCAACAATGTAGACTGATATATACAGTATTGAATTAATCCAATTCAGATTGTTGACAAAGTGTCCCCATCACTTCACTTTTGGAATAAAACTTAGATAAATAAATAGATTATAATAATACTCAGATTTTTCAAAGAGAAACTAAACTGGTCTACTTGCTGATACTCATCTTTAGAAAACTGATGCTAACATTGTTTTTAGTCCAATCTACAATGGATTGTCTTAGTTCATCTCTTATGAAACATTGTATATATTTCTATTGCTTCTTTGGAGTAGATTTGCATTTCCTCATTAACGTAGCATCAAAGTCGTCCACCTCGTCAACAAAATTCATGACGGGTGAAAATCAACAGCATCCCTCTATCTTTCTATTTAACTCTCTTAATTGAACTATTCCAAATATTAATTTGTATATCCTAAACCCAGGGCAATCAGTATCTTGTTTCAGCTCTGTGGTTAAATTGTAGAGAGTAATTTCCAATCCATAGAGTTGGTAACAAGACAACTGTGGTAGTAAAGCCACTTTTTTGTTCAACCGCAATTTTGTTTTCACATTGTGCAGTCGCAATTTGCTGTTCATACTGTATAGTTTTACTTGAAAGAAAACAAAGAGAGAAAGTTAGAAAGAGAGAAAAAGATAAGTTTCTTCTAAATACTTAGTATTTCCTTTGTTTAAAAGAATATTTTCTCCTATTATAAGATAGATGTTTTTGTTATCGTGCTCTCTTTATAGTAAAGAAAAGTAGTTGTAATCATTTTGTTATAGTTAAATTTTTCTATTGTTTGTCAGTGGTTTTTGCTAATCAAATATTATCATTTTCTCATTTCCACTTCAATTGCATTTCTGTGCTTTATACCACAACTTCCTAATAGTGGGTAACAGAGCGTCACATTTTATTACTGGGTTTCAAGCTACAATTAGATTCAATTAGTGGAAAAGAAGCATTTTTAACAATGGCAATGAAGTTTGACATAGACTAGTTTAACGAGAATAATTTCTTGTTATCGAAAATGAAGATGAAAGCAATCTTAACAAAAGAAGATTGTTTGGAGGCGATCCAAGAAAGACCAGCGAAGATTACTTGACAATATCTAGCGGAAGATAATGAATGATAGTGCTATAGAAAAAGACTGCAAAAGAGATTTGAAACACTCTAACAAAGCTGTATGAGGCTAAGTCACTACATAACAAAATCTTCTTAAAAAGAAGACTCTACACTCTTCGAATGCCACAATATGCTTTGGTGACAGATCACATCAGCACCATGAATACTCTATTTTCTAAATTCTCAAAGTTGGGTTACAAAATAGATGTAAATGAGTGTGCAGAACTTCTACATTAATGTCCATCGAATTCTTATGATCAACTCATTATCAACCTGACCAATAATATACTTCCAGACTATCTACTCTTTGAGGAGGTTGTAGCCGCTGTTTTGGAAGAAGAATATAGGCACAAGAAGAAGACATGTTGATTAATTCACAAGTGGAGGCGCTATCAATAATGAGAGGAAGACCAATGTAGCGTGGCTCTAGTGTGAGCCAAATCATGGTAGATCCAAGTCAAGAAGGCAGATCTTATTTTTTTGATGTCTAACTTATGGACTCATGAGTCACCTGGCAGATGACTTCCTCGAAGGGAATGGTTTCATCAGTATAAACTAATATCAGGAGGGTTTGTATTTATGGGTGATGATCATGCTTTGGAGATTGCTGGTATCGTCACCATCAAATTGAAAATGTATGACGATACATGGAAAACCCTGATAAAGAGCATTGGAATACTGTAAAGAGGATTCTGAAATATGTTCTAGCTTTATACCTATAATTGACAAATTCGTGTAAGCTACGACAAAAGCATCTGTTGTTTAAATTCAATTACAACAATACTTATCCTATATAACCACCTAGTATGTTTGGATTCTTAAGCATTGAGTCCAATCTCTGAAATAGAGCTTAGTCTCCCCATAGTAGTATACTAGTAGAAGGAGGCACCAGCGAGATCCAGCTAAGGTAAGGTCGCGTCGCGGCTGCTCCACTCCGCTGCGGTCTCATGAACTGAACTTCGTTGCCTTCCCTTAGCGAAGTGAATGGGCGTTGTGCCGTGGGTCAGTTTCGGGGCGGAGACTGAAGAGGACAAACCAATCCTTTCGACAAATTATCTTCCTTCGTGAGCTGCCTCGTACGGCTCTTCCTAAGAACTTGAAGCCCCCTTTCTCTAAATAGAAAAAAATGCATTTACAAGACAAAAAACACTTTTTCAAAAAGCCTTCGCCCTCCAAAAATATTCACGATGTTCAGTAGCTTTTCTATGGCCTCCCTTGCATTACCAAGTATGAGTGGTTTTGTTGCCGAATTAATAGTATTTTTTGGACTAATTACCCGATTCGATTTCATACTAATGTAGTAGTATACGGACCTATTTCGATTGCATTGATGGGGTATTACTTGGAAGGGACAAAAGAAAGATCTTGTTGTTTCTTCAACAATTTCTGATCTCTAGTGGACCTCTCAGTAGGATTCGAGGTTAGTGGTTGGGGCTCGACTAGATGGCATGGGTAGAGCTATCTTGCCTTCCTCCACACAGTACGACGCGCTCTTGTCACCCCCGGTGGCACGGTATGCCTTCGTTGATCTGAGATTGATAGTTGACAATCGATGTAGTAGTCTAATTTACTCCCCTTTTAACTATCCATTAAAGGCATGTGGTAGACTACTATCAAAAGTAAAAAAGAATAATATAGGTAGGAATAATGCAATGTATGGTATTTAAAGTTGGAAAGAAAATTGAATTTTAACAAGCCTAACCACCTAAGAATCCGAAAAATGTTGTGCTTATCCCTAAAGAGTCTCAATCACGTCATTGCATACAACCAATCCTTAATTATTTAATCAACACGTGAGCATATCCTTACCAAGTCCCAAGATTAAAGCAATTAAATAATAAAAAAAGAAACCTGTCATATCTATCATCTAGCCTACACGTGCCAACTGACATATACAAATCAAAATAAAGATATAACCTCCATAAAAGTGGTACTATCTCCATTTCTTTTCAACGTTTTAATTAAATTGAAAGCTAGTTTTTAAATAACTTCATCAAACCGCAATATCTTGGAGCTGACTTATCCGAATTGACTTTTACTCGAGCCTAATAAACATAATTAATTACAAGCTATCTAACGAGCCCAATATTTGTATATTTATTATTACTCTATCAATATTTAAATATTTGATCCAAATAAAACTGAATTAAACATATGTTACACTAGTCCACCAACTTTCAAAAAAAGAAATGTAGTAGATGAAATAAATAATTTTATTCTGTAAAATATTTGGAGTATTACAATCTCCCCTCCTTAAATTAATTTTGTCAGTGAAATTATCTTATTCAGGCGAAAAGTCTAACTATGCTTAATATTTTATTAATGATAATATTTTGTCTTTTATGCTTACATAATTCGTTTTAGGGATAAAATAAAATATTACGCTTCTATTGAAATTTGATTAAAAGTATGTGAGAGAGTAATTTATAAATGACAACAAATGTATTTAACATCATGCTCACAATGTATGTTAGAATATAACAATTCATTTCATTTCGAACATTTCTCGAATTAAATATGACGACATATATCTCATGTTCAAAATTTTAAATAAACATTTTATATACCTTCGATTCGTCAGATGGTAGTTGATTGGTGAATGCTAGATGCCAGGAACCTTGTTCAAATTCATGTTTGTTAACTAAAACGTTTATAATAGCACGACAACAATATAAACTTCCATTAATTCAAAATCCATCCAAAAATATTATTAGGGTTTAGGGCTCGGGGTTTAGGGTTTAGGGGTTAGTGGTTGGGGTTTGGTTTAGGGTTTTCGTGTTAGGGGCTCGGGGGGTCGGTGTCCAATGTTTAAGGTTTTTTTTAGTTGAAGGAGGATGGTACCTCCGAAGTTTTATTAATATTCCCTCACTTGTTACGGGGGAATACCATGGTTACATGAGAAAATAAAATAATAAATGAGGAGGTACTACTACTCTTACCATGGAAATAAATGATAAAGAACAATTGTAATGCAATAAAAAAGAGAGTACTACTTTCCTATACAATGAAATCAGTGCTGTAAATGAAACCTAAACTACAAATATTTAAAGCTGGGCAATCCATGTCTACCAATTTGCACTAGTGCCCTAATCTGACGAGATAGGTCGGGTGATCCATACTTCTGATAACGTCGGTGGTCCCAACCCTCTGAAGTAAGAGAATATGAAACCTGGTTACCCTATATATAAATATAGGAAACCATATTTGAGAATGCCTTGAATCATCCATGGTCTTCCGCCCCTGGTGATGTAGTAATAGCCACGATGGAATCTGCCTCAACCCAAATACCTGAAATCCTAAGTCTTTTAGCCAATAGAATCCCATCTAGTATAGCTTTGAGCTCGGCCTCCAAAATCAGACATGGGCCATACGATGCTGAGAATGCCTTGATGTAGTACCCTGTGTGATCCTTAATGATGCTTCTGCCACTCGCAAATCCCTCTTTGACGCATCAATCAGTGTTGATCTTGTAAGATCCCATTGGTGGAGTGCACCGAAACAACCATAATAAGTGGTGGTGGGGGAGGAAGAGTTATAGAAATACCAAATATGGGTGCAAGTGTGACATCCCTTCACAAGTGCACAGCTCGAAATAGTCCTCCAAATATGAAGAAAAGATATCATGCAGTAGACCCTCCAAATGATACGTCTGGCCACCATATGAATTACCCTATGTTTCGCATCATTTCTCTCAGTCCATAGAAACCAGAATATCAGTAGAGGAATGATCGTGCGTATGTGTCCACAGCGAACTACTGTCTAGAATACTACCACCGCTGGAACCTCTGTCTATCTCTCTTTCCTACTCTCATATGTATCTGAAAAATGTCTCCAAAGTACTGCCATACCTCTTCGGAGATGCTGCTGCCTTGAAAATATGAAGATGGTCTCAATCTCGAAATAACACTGACAACGAGAAGTCAACTGAAACCCAATCCACCTCTGAATAGCGACATCTACTGGAATGAGATATTGCTAGTCTTCAATAGAATAATGAAACAGTGATAGGTAAGATGGAGCTCTATAGTAGTCGATACGAGTCCTGAGTCTGACGAACTGAACGGACTAGCTGCCATGCCGAACTGACAAAGAATCTACCATCTGATGTATCTTGCTAAATAATGTGATCCGGGGCATTTGTACACAAAGGTATAGCCCATATCTGCTCTGCTATAAGGGGGTGGAAGGGCTTGTAATAATCATCCAAAGTCCCACCCAGTGCCTTCAAAGTAATCCTATACCTTCTCAGATGTGTACTGCCTGTGTGAAAATAAGGACAACATGGTAGTATCACCCATCCAACAATCATGCCGAAGAACATCTGTCCCGCACCAAGATGCCATGCAATATGTGGCTCAGTGTGTGGTACAACTCTCTCCAGCATTTTCCAGGTAGGGAAGGCCGAGTAAGTAATAGCTGCAAGTGATGGGTAAGTCTCTATACAATATTTTCTTAGTAAAAACTGATCCCAAAGAGAACTTTGAGTCCGAAACAACCACCAAATCTTCATTGAGAAAGTGTCCACCACATCTTGTAGTCTTCTGAAGCCTAGTCTACCCTCATCGGTTGGAAGACAAATCTTCTTCCAACTCCTCCAGTATAGTTGGCATGCCTTTTCCTTGGAATCCCATAGGAAATAAACAAAGATGCTTTCCAACTTTTTCAGTATAGCATTGGGATGCCGTATAATCTGAAAAAGATAAAGTGGTAGAGATGATAGTACTGATATCAACAAAGTAATCTGCCTTCAAGTGATAGCAGTTGAGAAGCCCAACCTAAAATCATACTCCTAACCTTCGTAATGAGGTTATCAAATTAAAAACTTATCTTGGCCCCCTAAACAAGAGGATCCCCAAATAAGTGAAAGATTGTTGTATCCCCCTCGTAATGTTTGAAATAATTAAGGACCCTCCGATAGACTGTTTCTGACCATTGGCGAATATGATCATGTCATCAGCAAATGAAAGATGTGAGATAAGAGTACTATTCCTATGTCGATATCGCATACTTGGATATGCCTAAAACCTCTCAGTGAAAAGGCGAGAGAAATAGTCTGCAACAATAATGAACAAGGAAGGTGAGATGAGGTCACCCTGTCTGAGCCCAAGTGAGGACGGAAAGAAACCACATGGATAACCATTTAGAAAGACTGAGAATTAACACTCCGAAATGCAATATGTGATCCTGTCAATCCACTTCTGATCAAATCCAAACGCCTCAAGTACAGAATAAATGAATCCCCAATCCATGCTATTGTTTGCCTTAGCCATGTCAAGCTTGTGTATAGCATTTCCCCATTGCACTTTATCATCCAAAATATAGAGAAGATCCTGAGTCAATAACACATTATCCCCTATAAGGCGGCCAGGGATAAAACTACTCTGTCGATGATATATAATATGGGACAACAATGAACTCAATCTGGTGTTCAACATCTTAGTGATCAGCTTATTGAACACCGTACAAAGACTGATAGGTCTGAAATCTATCCATCGACAAAGATTCTCCCTCTTCGGAGTAAAATAATAGAGGTAGTCACGAGCTCTGAATGTCCACAGTAGAAGACTGAGTCTTGATACTCCTCATACGAGATCTGGTCCAACGTCCTTGAACCATCACATGAAACGGGTGTTGTGGTCCTCCCGACACCTATCCTAAACCGACCTTTTACTTCCAGAACCCTTCATCAATAGATAAGGTCCGATTTAGATCAGCCTATGCATAATGCTAAAAATCGCGGTGCTTTGGTGTAGGGTCACTATCAAAATCTATCTCTGCCTTGTCGAACCTCTCATTAGCGTTCCTTACTCGTTGTAAAATATCACTGAATACCCAAAATTTTCACTAACGTAGACTGATAGGAATGTAAAATGCATATTTTTCCCTCCTTATTTTATGTGCTCGTATGTTTATTTTGTACCTAAATGTACTTAGTATTCTCATATTTTGATTTAGGTGGCAATTATATGGATATTGCGTAATTTGGAAGAAATAGATGAAAAGAGATCAAAATGGAAGAAAGTGAAAGTTCAGGGACTAAAGTGCAAATATTTAAAGTTGTGTCGAACCTCATGATGAAGACTTGAGAGTGTTAGAGGCCAATTGGATGAAGAAAAGAGTCAAAGGGATGAAATATAGCCAAGACATTATCACATATCAACTTTCAAGCTGAAACGTTTTGTACCGATTTTCAGCCTCATCTTGAGACTAGTTTTTGACATCTTAGATGATCTAATTCGAAGATAGTATCTGAAGAAAAGTTGTAGCCCTTTGAGTTATCTTTCTAACGTATCTTGAATTGTCTCAATCGGACATCAGAAAAGGAAGTTATGATGAAAATATTGAAACAGACACAAAGTTGATAGATTTCTAGCGCTCATGCGCTGTCCTGTAGCGCTCAAGCGTCGCCACAGATTTTAGGTTTTTATTGCTTGGGCCGCGAAAACTTCAGAAAAGGACTCCAAGTTGGCCAAGAACGTATAGGGAAGTATAAATAGACATAAGGAGGCAAAAACACAGGGGAGAACCTCTCCAACTTTATTCTTCTCTATTTTTTCTCTTAGATTCATGAATTGTAACTAAACTTTTACACTTGGTCAAAGGAGATTGAAGCCTCGGAACCACATATTGTGAGATCTAAATGGTTTTTCTTAATTTAATTCATGTTTTTGAGTATTGAATATTCTTTTGCACTTATTTTCATGATTGTTATGTTTAATTGCTAGGAGGCCTACTAGTTTATTATTCATCGCAATCTACCGATAAGTTAAATATCAAATCCGTAATTATTTGATTCCTTTAACTTGTGAAGTACTAGGATTTGATGATTTTCTGTGATAGAGGTTAGGGTTTAGGGTTTTTTTTTAGTTGAAGGAGGGCGGTACCTCCGAGAGTTTATTAATTGTCCTCACTCGTGGCGGAGGAATACCGTGGTTACAACTGAAATCAAGAAAGCAATAAATGAGGAAGTACTACTTCCCTTACAGTAGGAGTTATAGATAATCAATAAATAAGGGAGTACTATTACCCTTACAGCAAAAGTGGAGAAAACAATAAACAAGGAAGTACTACTTCCCTTACAAATGCAAATGAAATGAGAAACTAAGGTGAAATTAATAAACAAGAAGTCAAGTTCTGATGCTAGGTAAGCTATATCTGTCAATCTGAATAAGAGCCTTAATATGCCGAGGTAGATTGGATGGTCCATACTCCTGATAAAGTCGATGATCCCAACCCTCTGAGGCAAAAGCATCAGCAACTTGGTTCCCCTCTCTGAAAATGTGGGAGATCGTGTCTCTGTCGAAAGAAATGATGTCTCTGAGCTGTCTAAGAATGCCCTGAATCGTCTATGGTCCGCCGCCTCTGGTGATGCAGTGAATGGCCAAGGCTGAATCTGCCTCAATCCAGATAGCTGAAATCCCAAGTCCTCTGGCCAATAGAATCCTATCAAGTATGGCTCTGAGCTCGGCCTCCAAAATAAGACATGTACCATAAGATGCTGAGAATGTCCTGATGAAGCGCCCTGTGTGGTCCCTAATGATGCCTCCACCACTCGCAAATCCTTCTTTAACGCAACCATCAGTGTTGATCTTGTAGGATCCCACAGGTGGGGTACGCCAAAAAACCATAATAGGTGGTGGTGGGGGAGGAATAGTGATAGAAATACCAAATAGGGGTGTAAGTGTGACATCCCCTCTCCAGTGCACAGCTCGAAATAGTCTTCCGATATACAAAAAAGATATCATGCGGTAGACCCTCCAAATGATACGTCTGGCCACCATATGAATCCCTCTATGCTTTGCGTCATTCCTCTCGGTCCATAGAAACCAGAATATCAGTAGATGAATGATGGTGCGAATGTGTCCACATTGAACATGCTGTCCAGAATACCGCCATCTCTGGAACCTCTGTCTGACCCCCTCTCCTGCACTCATAGGTATCTGGAAAATATCCCCAAAGTGCTGCCATACCTGATTGGAGATGCTGCTGCTCGTGAAAATATGACTGATGGTCTCAATCTCGGAACAACACTGACAACGAGAAGCTAACTGACACCCAATCCTCTTCTAAATAACCACATCTACTGGAATAAGATCCTGCCAGAGTCTCCAACAGATGAATGAAACGGTGGTAGGCAAAATAGTGCTCCATAGAAGTCGATACGAGTCCTGAGTCTGATGAGCTAAACAGACTACCTGCCATGCAGAATTGGTAACGAATCTACCATCTGATGTATCTCGCCAAACAATATGATCCGGGTCGTCTGTACACAAAGGTATAGCCCCTATCTGCTGGGCCATGAGGGGTGGAAGCGCCTGTAATAATCGTCCAAAGTCCCATACAGTGCTCTCAAAGTAATCTTGCACCCTCTCAGATGTGTGCTGCCGGTCTGGAAACAAGGACGCCAGAGTAGTATCACCCATCCAACAATCGTGCCAGAAGAACATACGTCCCGCGCTAAGATGCCATGTAATGTGTGGCTCAGTGTGTGGCGCAGCTTTCTTCAGCCTCTTCCAGGTAGGAGAGGCCGAGTAGGGAACTGCTGCAAGTGATGGATGAGTCCCCATACAATATTTGCCCAGTAAAAACTGAGCCCAAAGCGAACTCTGAGTCCGAAACAACCACCAAAGCTTCATAGAGAAAGTGTCCACCACATCCTGTAGTCTCCTAAAGCCTAGTCCGCCATCATCTGTTGGAGTGCAAATCTTCTTCCAACTCCTCCAATGTAGTCGGCGTGCCTGGTCCTTAGAATCCCATAGGAATCGGGCAAAGATGCTCTCCAACTTTTTCAATACAGCCTTGGGAGGCTGCAGAATTTGAAAAAGATAAAGTGGTAGAGAGGATAGAACTGATCTCAACAAAGTGATCCGGCCCCCAGGTGATAGCAGTCGAGATGCCCAACATGAAATCCTACTCCTGACCTTCATGATGAGGTCATCATAAAGGAAACTCCTCTTGGCCCCCCTAAACAAGGGGACCCCCTAATAAGTAAAAGGCTGCTGCTGATGAGTAAACCCAGTTAAGTGCTCAAGTCTCCTGATTTGAATATCTGATGCCCGTCTGGGTAAAATAAGACCGCTCTTGTCCCTATTCACCATCTGGCCAGAGACCCCATCGTAATGTTCCAAACAGTCGAGGACCCTCCTGATAGATTGTTTCTGACCATTGGTGAATATGATCATGTCGTCAGCAAATGAAAGATGTGAGAGAAGAGTACTACTCCCATGCCGATATCGCATACTAGGATAAGCTTGAAACCTCTGAGTAAGAAGGCGAGAGAAATAGTCCGCAGCAATAATGAACAAGGAAGGTGAGATGGGGTCACCCTGTCTGAGCCCTCGTGAGGACGGAAAGAAACCATAGGGACGGCCATTCAGAAGGATTGAGAACTGACACTCCGAAATGCACCGTCTGATCCTATCAATCCACAACTGATCAAACCCAAAGGCCTCCAGTACGGAATAAATGAATCCCCAATCCATGCGATCGTATGCCTTAGCCATGTCAAGTTTCAACATAGCATTTCCCCCTCGCACTTTATCATCCAATGTGTAAAGGAGTTCCTGAGTCAATAAAACATTATCCCCTATTAGGCGGCCAGATATAAAACCACTCTGTTGAGGAGATATAATACGGGGAAGTAGTGAACTCAATTTGGTGTTCAACAGCTTAGTGATCAACTTATTGAACACTGTACAAAGGCTGATAGGTCTGAAATCTGTCCATCGACAAGCATTCTCCCTCTTCGGGAGCAAAACAATAGAGGTAGCGGCGAAACCACGAGGCAAGTGTCTACCATCAAAGAAATCAACGATCGCACTATAGACATCCTCCTTTATAACATCCCAGCAATGCTGGAAGAACAATGATGAGAAACCATCTGGGCCTGTAACACTGTCTGCATTGATACTGAAGACCGCCTCAAGGACGAATGGCTCCAAAATGACCAAAAGATATACCTGATGAATCTGAATAGCTACACTAGCTACACCTCTCACATTCCACATGATGACACTCATAGAGACGTAGAATGCGAGGAGGTACTCTGTGACTGACTCCTAGTGACCCTCCTGTTCGGGAATGAAGTGTCAGTAGCTCGTGGATGTCTCTTCTGCACAATAGGGATAAATCCATCATCCTCTGTCCTCTCACCCAAACCAACCAAATCATCAAAAGAAGATCTACGAAAGGGGCCCTGCTGATGAACTTCAATGGGAGATGAACCCTCCGTATCTGATTGAGCCGACTGCAAAGAAGGAATAGAAGCCTCCACATTCTGATGACAAACAGGAGGATGAGACATAGGAATAGGTGCCTGAACACCGCCTGGTGTCGAAACTGGGATATCAGCAGCCCTGGTGACTGTGTCTAATGGATAATCAAACATCTGTGGCCTCTGCAATATCTCATCCAACATCGGATCATAGAACAGAGTAGGAGCCAATGGCGGAGTAGATGTAGCAGAAACTGGATAATGCACAATCCCAGTCTGAATAGGATCGGAAGGGGCCTTGGGAGGAGCCTGGAGAGCTGCTATGCTGGAAACTGGTAAAACTGGTTTTAGGGTTTAGGGTTTAGGGTTTTAGGGTTTTAGGGTTTTAGGGTTTAGGGTTTTAGGGTTTTTTATTTATTTTTTATTTATTTATTTTTTTAGTTGAAGGAGGGCGGTACCTCCGAGAGTTTATTAATTGTCCTCACTCGTGGCGGAGGAATACCGTGGTTACAACTGAAATCAAGAAAGCAGTAAATAAGGAAGTACTACTTCCCTTACAGTAGGAGTTATAGATAAACAATAAATAAGGGAGTACTATTACCCTTACAGCAAAAGTAGAGAAAGCAATAAACAAGGAAGTACTACTTCCCTTACAAATGCAAATGAAATGAGAAACTAAGGTGAAATTAATAAACAAGAAGTCAAGTTCTGACGCTAGGTAAGCCATATCTGTCAATCTGAATAAGAGCCTTAATATGCCGAGGTAGATTGGATGGTCCATACTACTGATAAAGTCGATGATCCCAACCCTCTGAGGCAAAATCATCAGCAACTTGGTTCCCCTCTCTGAAAATGTGGGAGATCGTGTCTCTGTCGAAAGAAATGATGTCTCTGAGCTGTCTAAGAATGCCCTGAATCGTCCATGGTCCGCCGCCTCTGGTGATGCAGTGAATGGCCACGGCTGAATCTGCCTCAATCCAGATAGCTGAAATCCCAAGTCCTCTGGCCAATAGAATCCCATCAAGTATGGCTCTGAGCTCGGCCTCCAAAATAAGACATGTACCATAAGATGCTGAAAATGCCCTGATGCACTGGCCAGTGTGATCCCTAATGATGCCTCCACCACTCGCAAATCCCTCTTTGACGCAACCATCAGTGTTGATCTTGTAGGATCCCACAGGTGGGGTACGCCAAAAAACCATAATAGGTGGTGGTGGGGGAGGAAGAGTGATAGAAATACCAAATAGGGGTGTAAGTGTGACATCCCCTCGCCAGTGCACAGCTCGAAATAGTCTTCCGATATACAAAAAAGATATCATGCGGTAGACCCTCCAAATGATACGTCTAGCCACCATATGAATCCCTCTATGCTTCGCGTCATTCCTCTCGGTCCATAGAAACCAGAATATCAGTAGAGGAATGATGGTGCGAATGTGTCCACATTGAACTGCTGCAAGTGATGGATGAGTCCCCATACAATATTTGCCCAGTAAAAACTGAGCCCAAAGCGAACTCTGAGTCCGAAACAACCACCAAAGCTTCATAGAGAAAGTGTCCACCACATCCTGTAGTCTCCGGAAGCCTAGTCCGCCCTCATCTGTTGGAAGGCAAATCTTCTTCCAACTCCTCCAGTGTAGTCGGCGTGCTTGGTCCTTAGAATCCCATAGGAATCGGGCAAAGATGCTCTCCAACTTTTTCAGTACAGCCTTGGGCGGCCGCAGAATCTGAAAAAGATAAAGTGGTAGAGAGGATATAACTGATCCATGCGATCGTATGCCTTAGCCATGTCAAGTTTCAACATAGCATTTCCCCCTCGCACTTTATCATCCAATGTGTAAAGGAGTTCCTGAGTCAATAAAACATTATCCCCTATCAGGCGGCCAGGGATAAAACCACTCTGTTGAGGAGATATAATACGGGGAAGTAGTGAACTCAATCTGGTGTTCAACAGCTTAGTGATCAACTTATTGAACACCGTACAAAGGCTGATAGGTCTGAAATCTGTCCATCGACAAGCATTCTCCCTCTTCGGGAGCAAAACAATAGAGGTAGCGGCGAAACCACGAGGCAAGTGTCCACCATCAAAGAAATCAACGATCGCACTATAGACATCCTCCTTTATAACATCCCAGCAATGCTGGAAGAACAATGATGAGAAACCATCTGGGCCTGCAACACTGTCTGCATCGATACTGAAGACCGCCTCCCGTACCTCATGAATCATAGGGAGACGGTTAAGTGCCATATTATCTGTCTCCGTAAGCAGCCTGGGTATGATGTCTGGACGGATGGGATCCAAGGGCTGTGAAGGAGCAGATAATAAATCCTGGAAAAATGATATAGCCGAACTCTGAATGTCCACAGTAGAAGATAAGACTTCTCCTGCCTGAGTCCTGATACTCCTGATACGAGATCTGGTCCGACGTCCCTGAACTATCGCATGAAAGTAACGGGTGTTGTGGTCCCCCTCACACACCCAGCGTGAACCGACCTTCTGCTTCCAGAACCCCTCCTCAATAGATAAGGTTTTGTTCAGATCAGCCTGTGCACGATGCAATAAATCACGATGCTCAGGTGTAGGGTCACTTTCAAAATCTATCTCTGCCATGTCGACCCTCTCCTCAGCATTCCTCACCCGTTGGAAAATATCACCGAATACCCATCGATTCCACCAACGCAAACCCTGCTTCAGCCTGTAGAACTTCTCCCAAAGAGCAGCCATCCCCGTAAGATGAGTAGGGAGTGACCACTTCTGAGAGACGAAGGCTGAGAAATCGTGGTGCTTGGTCCACACGTTGAGAAATCGAAAAGGCTTAGGTCCTAAATCATCATCAGATATCCACTGTAGAAGCAAAGGAGAATGATCAGATGAAGTCCGATTCAAATGCCTCACAGTAAGCTGTCGACAAAAATCTGCAGCTGTAGAGTTAAATCAAAACTCTATCCAATCTCTTCATGACCCGACCATTAGTCCAAGTATACTGACTTCCAGAGAAACCAGCATCCTCCAACCCACAATCCAACATCATATCAGAGAAATCAGTAGAACCCCGATCACGAGTGCTGTGACCAGTGCGCTCACCATCATGTGCAATAACGTTGAAGTCTCCCCCAACTAACCAAGGATCCTCCATGGAGAGGGAAATGTGGTGAAGACCCGCCCACAAGTCCCTCCTAACAGAAACCTCCGTGGAGGCATATACTGGCGTAAAAAAGATAGGCTGTGCTAGTCTGGGATCCTCAACTCTAACGTGTAGGAACTGGGGATGATCATCAAGTACAGAGACAGTAGTCCCCACATTCCATAAAACCCATATCTTATTCGACTCATTCCGAACTCCAGTATCGAAGCGCAGATAGCGACGAATAAAATCAAAACTCTTCTCAAGGACGAATGGCTCCAAAATGACCAAAAGATATACCTGATGAATCTGAATAAGTCTCCTCAGGCGCCTACGAGTAGCTACACTAGCTACACCTCTCACATTCCATATGATGACACTCATAGAGACGTAGAATGCGATGAGGTACTCTGTGACTGACTCCTAGTGACCCTCCTGCTCGGGAATGAAGTGTCAGTAGCTCGTGGATGTCTCTTCTGCACAATAGGGATAAATCCATCATCCTCTGTCCTCTCACCCAAACCAACCAAATCATCAAAAGAAGATCTACGAAAGGGGCCCTGCTGATGAACTTCAATGGGAGATGAACCCTCTATATCTGATTGAGCCGACTGCAAAGAAGGAATAGAAGCCTCCACATTCTGATGACAAACAGGAGGAGGAGACATAGGAATAGGTGCCTGAACACCGCCTGGTGTCGAACCTGGGATATCTGCAGCCCTGGTGACTGTGTCTAATGGATAATCAAACATCTGTGGCCTCTGCAATATTTCATCCAACATCGGATCATAGAACGGAGTAGAAGCCAATGACGGAGTAGATGTAGCAGAAACTGGATAATGCACAATCCCGGTCTGAATAGGATCGGAAGGGGCCTTGGGAGGAGCCTGGAGAGCTACTATGCTGGAAACTGGTGAAACTGTAACAATGGGAGGAGTGACTGAAGGAGCAACTAACTGTGTCTGGATATGAGACTGATGAGTAACTGTGCTATTAACTGCCGGAGCTATAGCAGGAGAAAGAACAA
>CM032633.1:0-187773 GCA_019097785.1 Fraxinus excelsior
CAAAGAGGGATTTGCGAGTGGCGGAGGCATCATTAGGGACCACACAGGGCGTTGCATCAGGGCATTCTCAGCATCTTATGGCCCATGTCTACTTTTGGAGGCCGAACTCAGAGCTGTAATTGATGGGATTCTCCTGGCCAGAGGACTTGGTACATCAGTTATCTGGGTTGAGGCTGATCCCGCTGTGGCTATTCACTGCATCACCAGAGGTGGAGGACCTTGGACGATTCAGGGCATTCTCAGACAGATTAGAGATCTCATCCCCTTCGACAGAGATACGATTTCCCACATTTACAGAGAATGAAACCAGGTTGCAGATGCACTTGCTTCGAAAGGTTGGGATCATCGACGTTATCAAGAGTATGGACCATCCGAATTACCTCGACATATTAGGGCACTTGTTCAAATTGATAGATATGGCTTGCCCAGTGCAGAATCTGATCTTGAGTTTGTTTCTTTGTATTGTAGTTTACTTATATTTTGTTTACATTTGCTCTGTTGTAAGGGAAGTAGTACTTCCTTATTTACTGTTTTACTTTACTTCTACTGTAAGGGAAGTAGTACTTCATTATTTACTGCATTACATTACTTCTACTGCAAGGGAAGTAGTACTTCCTCATTTACTGCTTTGCTCTTTTTTTCAGTTGTAACCACGGTATTCCTCCGCCATAAGTGAGAACAATAATAAACTCTCGGAGGTACCGCCCTCCTTCAACTTAAAAAAAACCCTAAACCCTAAACACATTCTCTCTCTATCCTCAAAACGCTCTCCCTTCTCTCTAGAATGGGAGATAAAGAAAAAATTTGCAATAATCTTGACCCACCACCAAAACCTCCGAAGAAACCCACCACCTTAGGCGGAAACACACCCCCAACAACATCCAATACACCTTACCATCAATCTGCAACAGTTTTTGAAGAAACCAGATCAGATCCATGTCAAAAAAAATAATGGCATGCATCCCAATGTAGATTTTTCGACCCTTTCTGATTATAATTTTGCGATGGGAGCATCACCAATGAACTCAGAAGGCCCAAAAACCCTGGGGTGGTAATTTCGTTATCCAATTTGGACGGAATCGCGACATTGGAATCCGAGCCGCCACAAACTGTTCGCGAAATTACTTTCTGTACAGGCTCTGGACTGCTACACGTGCCTGACCATCCTCTAGCCCATCAAATTCCGAGCACTCGTCTAAAATTTCAGCCGAAAACGATGCCGGACGCTCCCGGAGTTGGCAAATCGGTAAACGTGTAGTCGGCCAGAAAATCTGCAATTCCGGCCACTCCGGTCGTCATCCAGCCAAACGCTCCACTCCGCCATGATCAGCATCAAATTCCGCACCAACTTGTGAAATTTCATCAAAATCGGAGATCGGAGGTCCGGCAGCCATCACCGGCCGACGGGGTCCCGGCGGCAATTTTGCACTTTTGGGCAGAATGTAGCTCCAGTTAATCTACGCACAATTTCATCAACGGATTCACCGACCGAGGTTCCTAAAATGCCAAATCAAGCTCGCAAGTCATATGCTGCTGCCATTTCAAGCAAAACTATTATATCTCAGGCCGAGCGAAGCCAGAAGAAATCATTTGTACCGGCTCTTCAGGCCCCCAAGATACCACCGATTACAGGTTGGTCTCTAAAGACCCGTTTATACATAATGGTGAGCCCGCAGTCTTATTTACGAAGGAGGAGGATGACACTTTCTGCACCATATAAGTTCACACTTGTTGGCAAATTCTCTCATCGTAAGTCGTCTATGATTAAGGTACACGATAGTTTTTCGCGCTTTGGATTTCACGGTGATTATATGATAGGATTGATAGATTATTATCATATTTTGATTCACTTGGCACACGAGGACGATTACTCTCGTTTATTCCTTAAGCCCACCTGGTACCTTGACAGGTGTCCCATGAGAGTAACCAAATGGACACCTAGTTTTAGCCCTCGGCATAAGACCCCTATTGTCCCTGTTTGGGTTTCATTTCCACTACTGCCCATCCATTTCAGGGCAAAGAGCAGTTTGTTTGCTATATCTAAGGCTATTGGACTTCCGCTCCGTATTGATGAAGCTACTTCTGATTTACGGCGACCCAGTGAGGCACGAGTATGTGTTGAGGTTGATCTTGATTTTAAACTCCCTGATAGGATATGGATTGAAAGGGAGAAGAGGGGTGGATACTGGCAGACTGTTCTATATGATGAGATACCAAAGTATTGTTTTCGGTGTAGACACTTTGGGCACAATGATGAGCATTGTATGCTTGGATCACGACCCCCACCCTCACAACCCACTGCACCACCCCCTACTGACCTTGCTCCTAGGCCTCTTCAATCGGCCAAAGACAAGGGTAAAGGAAAGGATGTAGTTTTGGAACCTCGTCAGAGATGGACACCGTTTAGGAGAGATCAGAGGAAACAGCACCATGCTAGCACTTCAGGAGATTTTTCTATACCACCAGAAGCTACCACTGCCGATTTGGAACCTCGATCAGTCATTCCTTCTGTTGTTCTTTCTCCTGCTAATAGCACAGTTACTCATCAGTCTCATATCCAGACACAATTAGTTGCTCCTTCAGTCACTCCTCCCATTGTTACAGTTTCACCCGTTTCCAGCATAGCAGCTCTCCAGGCTCCTCCCAAGGCCCCTTCCGATCCTATTCAGACCGGGATTTTGCATCATCCAGTTTCTGCTACATCTACTCCGCCATTGGCTTCTACTCCGTTCTATGATCCGATGTTGGATGAGATATTGCAGAGGCCACAGATGTTTGATTATCCATTAGACACAGTCATCATGGCTGCTCATATTCCAAGGCCGACACCAGGTAGAGTTCATGTACCTATTTCTATGTCTCCTCCTTCCATTTGTTATCAGAATGCGGAGGCCTCTATTCCTTCTTTACAAACGGCTCAGTCAGATACAGAGGACTCATCTCAGATTGAGGTTCACCAGCAAGGCCCATTCCGTAGATCTTCTTCTAATGATTTGGTTGGTTTGGGTGAGAGGACAAAGAATGATGGATTTATCCCTATTATGCAGAAGAGACATCCACGAGCTACTGACACCCCATTCTCGAGCAGGAAGGTCACTAAGAGTCAGTCACAGAGTACCTCCCCGCATTCCACGTCCCTATGAGTGCTATCATATGGACTGTAAGAGGTGTAGCTACTCGCAGGCCGCGACCGCGAACTTTTAAATTAAATAAAATAATTTTCTCGAAAAACGTGTCGCTAAAACGTTAACCCTAATTTTTAGAGAAGCGCGTTCGTCTAGCCGTTGTAAAATTGAATTCAAATGTATTCGATCGAATCCGATCCCGAATAATAATTTTATTATCAATTTCGAATTATTTTATTTAAATCCAATTTTTATTAATTTTAAGCCCAATTATTTAAAGTTCAATTTAATATAAGTCCAATACTTTATACTTTAAGGTCCAATTTTATTAGTCTAATTCTATTTGTCTTAGCCCAATTCAATTATTATAGTCCAATTAAATGAGCCCAAAACCGAATATTATATTCATGTAGCCCAATTATACTCAAACCCAACTAGAAAATCTCTTATAGCCCAATCCTTTTGGCCCAATTAGTTTTCCCTAGGGATTTGTGCCCTATTTTTCCACTATTCATAGAGGACACCCATTCCCTCCCTCCTCACACTCACACAACAACCATCTTGGTAAGCTCTCTCCCTTTCTCCTCAATTCTTGGAGATTAATGTGGATGCTAGAACATCAATTTCTAGCATCAACACCATTTCTCCCTCACACTTTCAACTCCATTTTGGGTCACCATTGATACTAGAACAACCATTTCTAGCATCAACAGTGAGCTCCCAAAGCTGCAATACTATGCAGCCGTTCACCATCAACTCCTGTAACACCACCAACACCATCAGCCTCAGGACAACTCACTGCCCTCACCTCCAAACCAAGAACAACCAATACAAAACCACCAACCTCCAGCAAGCAGTCGTCCACACCATCTCCTTAACTCAACACTCCACTGCCAACATCAAACCAACAGCAATCAAACCACCTTCATCAAGCTACAGCAAGACACCAACTGCAAACACCCTACTCAAAACCCAACTCCAACCCGAGAGCAAAACCACCACCATTTCATCACTCCCAAACTGCAGCTAGTAACCAGCGAGCCCCAACTAAAAAGCCATAGCCACCGAACCAACACCAAAAACTGCAACTCCAACTCACGACCGGAATCACCCCAGTTACCACCCAAAGCCAACTGCAACACCCCAAACCCGAAAGCAAAGCCATAGCCACTGAACCAACCAACCCGTCGCCCAAAAATCGTGCAACACCACCACCCAAACCTAACTCATAAAACAAGCCACCAAATCCCCAAAGGAAAACCCCAAGTTAAGCCCAAACCGAAACTTCAACCACCAAGAGTCGACTCGCTGCTAACCCGTCGCCCAAAACACCTCAATCGAATCAAACAGCCACCAAATCCACCTCAAACCACCACAAAAACCAAGAAATAGGAAGAACCAAGAACTTACCTCCTTTCCCTTATCATTTTCCAACTCGATTCCACCAAGAAATCCCGAAAATCCGAGCCTCCTTTGCCTTGTTTATTTTCGGGCAGTACACCAAAAAAAAAGATCGCCTCCACACGAGGCCACCACCATACGAAGCTTCGGCGCCACCACGCGACGGTGGCGCCGGCACCGGGAATGGAGGAAGGGGCAAAGCCCCTTCCTGTCGCTCTCCCTCTCGTTTCTCTTCTCTCTCTGTAAATGAGAGAGAGAGAAGAGAAATTGGATTTTATTTTTTTTAAATTTTTGAAAATTTCCTTTTAGTCCCCCAAGTTTTTAGTTTATTTTATTTCAGTCCCTTAATTGTTTATGTTTTAATTTCAGCCCTTAAATTTCTTATTTTTAGTTTAAAAGTTATGTAATTTAGTCCCTAGTTTATATAAGTTATTATTTCAGTCATTTAATTTTATTTACAGCTTTTATATATTTACAGTTTAGTCCTTAACCTATTAAAAGTTATTATTTCAGTTTTTAACTTTTATTTCCAGCTTTATTATAATTACAGATTAGTCCCTAAACTTATGAAAGTTATTATTTTAGCCCTTAAAGTTTTATTTTCAGATTTAATAAATTTACAATTTAGCCCCTAAACTTTATTTTGTCATTCTAAGTCATTTATTTCAATTCCAATAATTTTCAATTAAGCCCTTAAACTTAATTTCAACACTTTAAAACTTTAAAATTCGAAATACTGATTCAAACTTATTTTCTATTGGCTAGACGAAACGTACGGACCACTAAGAGATTGAAGCTACTTCTCGCACTATTTTCACAAACTCGATATATTGAGGTAGACTCGCCACCATTAATTAGTTTAAATTATAATTGCATGCTTTATGTGAATTACGTGATTTATATGCTTTAATGCATAAGATGAGAATTTATCATATGAGATATATGATATTGTTATGCTTGCCATAACTTATATGCTTAATTGCATGAGAAAGAAGAGAATCCCTTATGGGATAAGAAGAGAATCCCTTATGGGATAAGAGAATGTTATGCATAACTTATGTGCCTCATCAGCACAAGAAAGAAAGAGTATCTACATCCCATGTTTTTAAAGAGCCTATGATTTTCAAGAAAATGAACCAATGATGATATCACATTGTATATTTGCATAAGTGTGTATTCAATTATTCTGTAAATTAATTATCGGCGATGAGTCTACTGAGTATTTCTTCGAAATACTCACTCTGCTATTTTTAACAATATTTGCAGACTTCGGAGGCGATCGTGATTGATCCGGCAGTGGTGGCATAGAAAAATTTGACTATCGAATTTATTATCTCTTTGAAAATTTTGTATTCGAATATTGATAACATTTTGTCGTTTTCCGCTATTTCTAAAATATGATATTTAAATTTTAAATTTCTATGAGTTTTACTTGTCGATACAGTTCTTCAATTACAAATGTGATTTCAAAATTAGGTTATTTCCGCGAAAATTGATTTTGAAATTTGGGCAAAAGAAGATGACGTGGCAATCCGGGTTAACAGAACTCGGGGCGCTACAGCTTGGTATCAGAGCCGGTCTGCGTTTCTGTAGACTGGCAAATTTTCAAAAAAAAGGAAGAGAATTTTCAAAGAGATTTTTTTTTTCTTATTATTATTATTATTACTGAAAGTTGCCACTGCCATCATTCGATCCGCCGACTCCGAAGGTAAAAGAAGTTTATTAAGTTTAATGTAATTTTATTCGGATACCTGTTTTACGATTTACGAGATTTAGAAGAAGAGAAAGAAATGTATCCGGATTAGAAAGAAAGAAAGAAAGATGAGTTTGTGCATAATTTACAAGAATTTTTAAATTTTTACGTCCTCGTAATTTTAACTAAGAAAGACAATAACCCCGCATAATTGGACTTTGCATAATTGATTTAGGACATGGCACCCATACGTAGAAATACACCAAGTGACGCGGAACAAGCCGCAAGAGATTACGATCGATTCAGGCCCGAACTCGATTGGACTATAGCCCAACACATAGAGCAACTAAACATCGTACACGATCGGGCCATACAGCATGGCTATGTGACTAATGATCACCGATCGATCCACCTTTTACTATCAACCTTCCGGGCCGACTACGCGGGGGTAGCCCGCAGCATATACATAGATGCATTGGTGTCACCTAATGTAGAGATTGAATATGACACCTTTTGCGCGAGATTTGTGGCATACTGGCCCATGTATTTTGAGTACCGCTTTAGGGTTGCACCCGAAAGGGAGCCAGAACCTGAACCAATGCCCGAGCCCGAACTTGGGCAAGGAGATGGGCTAGTACCCGGGGATGAACTCGAGGAAAACCCCGAGGAAGACCCGGAAGAGGACGCTGATCCGGCACTCGAAGAATTCTCCGACGCCGAATCATGTGTAACCGAAGGAGAATAGAGTGATAGAATCTAGAGTAGGTTTGACATTTTATGTTCGACATACATGCCTTCCTACTTATGTACCATCATTAAGAGAAGTTGAGTTATGAATGAGATGATGTTTAGTTTCCAATTTCCAATCAGTAGAAAGACACGGACCAGAAAAGAGAATGGAAAGCAAGAGTATTTGCTATGGATGCAGTCGAGGATTCTGATATGATAACAGCTATACTATCTATTTCTGGTATACCTGTATATGTTCTGATAGACTTTGGAGCCACACATTCATTTATATCAGATGCATGCTTAGAAAGACTGAACCTGATAGAAGTAGAGACGGGTAGTACTCTCGAAGTTAGTTTGCCGTCAGGAAGTACCATCGATACGAATAAGATAGCCAAGGTCGTACAAATAGATTTTGACGGTCAAGTTTTGGAGGCAGACTTGAATATTATTCGAATGAAAGATTTCGATATTATTCTGGGTATGGATTGGCTCAGTGCCAATCGTGCCGCAATTATGTGCCACGAGGAAGAAGTCATTTTTCGAAAGGACGGTGATGAAGTATTCAGATTTTATGGGACGAGAATCAAGTCACTTCCTCGCCTTATCTCCGCCTTACAAGCCAAGAAGTATTTAGCCAAGGACGATTGTCAAGGCTTTTTGGTTAGTTTGCAAGACAAGCCCGTAGAGGAGATTACCCTGGAATCAGTGCCAATAGTATGTGAGTACGGCGATGTTTTTCCAGATGATCTACCCGGTACTCCGCCGGATAGACAAGTGGAATTTTCTATCGACCTGGTACCAGGAGCTGCCCCTGTTTCCAAGGCTCCGTACCGCATGGCGCCGAAGGAATTACAAGAACTGAAAGTGCAATTGGAGGAATTGCTAGAGAAGGGTTTCATTAGACCAAGTATATCTCCATGGGGAGCACCCGTTCTGTTTGTAAAGAAGAAGGATGAAAGTATGAGGATGTGCATCGATTATCAAGAACTTAACAAGTTGACGATAAAGAATAGGTATCCTCTCCCCAGGATCGAGGACTTATTCGATCAGTTGAAAGGCAAAGCTGTTTTCTCCAAGATCGACTTGAGATCTGGCTACCATCAGTTAAAGGTTTCGCCAACGGACGTACCAAAGACAGCGTTCAGAACACGATATGGACATTACGAGTTCGTAGTGATGCCTTTCGGACTCACGAACGCACCGGCGATATTTATGGATTTGATGAACAGAGTTTTCCATCCGTATCTCGATAAATTCGTCATTGTTTTTATCGATGACATACTGATCTACTCTAGAAATTCGGCACAGCATGAAGAACATCTTAGGATTGTATTGGAAACACTGAGAGCAGAAAAGTTGTATGCCACATTCAAGAAGTGTGAATTTTGGCTTGAGAGAGTAGGTTTCTTGGGTCACGTTGTTACAGCCAAGGGCATCGAGGTTGATCCTTCTAAAGTGGAAACTGTAACGAATTGGCCGACACCTGCAAATGTTGGAGATGTGAGGAGTTTTCTTGGATTAGCCGGATACTATCGGCGATTCATAGAAGGCTTCTCTAAAATAGCAGGCCCTATGACTCAGTTGACAAGGAAAGGAATTAAGTTTCTGTGGACCGAACAGTGTGAGCGAAGCTTCCAGAAACTTAAGAACAGACTCGTCTCAGCACCAGTGCTGACTGTACCAGATGGGTCTGAGGGTTTCGTTATTTACAGCGATGTATCCAAACATGGCTTAGGTTGTGTATTGATGCAAAACGGCAAAGTGATCGCCTATGCTTCAAGACAGTTGAAGCCGCATGAGAAGAATTACCCGACTCACGACTTAGAGCTTGCAGCTGTAGTGCACGCTCTTAAGATTTGGCGACACTATCTGTACGGTAGTAAATGTGAGATTTACACCGATCACAAGAGCCTTAATTATTTCTTCACTCAGAAGGAATTGAACATGCGACAACGTCGATGGCTAGAGCTAGTAAAGGATTATGACTGCACCATCCTATACCACCCGGGTAAAGCAAATAAGGTTGCCGACGCCTTGAGCAGAAAGGACGCCGGACAGTTAGCAGTTTTGGGAATGACGCAAGATCAATTAATTCGAGATTTTCAGAATTTAAAGATTGAAGTGCGAGCCCCATCAATCCAAGGACCTATCAGATTGGCAAATCTGACCGTGAAACCAGATTTGAGAGGTCGGATTGTGACGGCTCAAGTCGAAGATAAATTCCTAGAAAAGATCAGATCCGAAGTTGGAACTGGCAAGAGAGTAGGTTTCGAGATTGCCGCTGATAAAGCACTTATGTTCAGAGGGCGTCTCTGTGTACCGAAAGATGAGCATATCAGAAATGAGATATTGACAGAAGCTCATTCAGCACCGTATGCATGCCACCCAGGAGGAACCCAGATGTATCGTGATTTGCGCAATACCTTTTGGTGGAGAAACATGAAGGGTTGTATCGCAAAGTTCGTCTCTCGATGCATGACGTGTCAGCAAGTTAAGGCTGAACACCAGAGACCGTCAGGATTGTTAAATCCTTTGGATATACCAGAATGGAAATGGGAGAAAATTTCCATGGATTTCGTAACAGGGTTACCGAAATCAGTGAAAGGACATGACGCTATTTGGGTTATCGTAGATCGACTTACGAAATCAGCTCATTTCCTACCAATCAGAATGACTCTCAATATGGATCAGTTATCCCAGTTGTATGTTAGAGAGATTGTTCGACTTCATGGAGTACCAGCTTCCATTGTATCAGATAGAGACCCGAGATTTACATCGAGATTCTGGAAGAGTTTACAAGTAGCGATGGGTACTAAATTAAATTTTAGTACTGCTTACCATCCCCAGACCGATGGACAGTCTGAACGCACAATCCAAACACTAGAGGATATGCTTAGAGCTTGTGTACTAGACTTGAGTGGAAATTGGGAGACTCATCTTCCATTAGTGGAATTTGCCTACAATAATAGTTTTCAGGCTACTATTGGTATGGCACCATATGAAGCGCTTTATGGACGACGATGTCGATCACCAGTCTATTGGGATGAAGTAGGTGAAAGGAGAATTCTAGGTCCAGAATTGATTGAAAGGACCGTTGAAGCTATTGAAAAGATCAGACTGCGGATCAAGGCCGCACAAGATAGACAAAAGAGCTATGCCGATAAGAGGAGAAAAGACTTGGAGTTTACAATTGGAGAAAAAGTATTCTTGAAAGTAGCTCCTATGAAAGGAACTATCCGTTTTGGCAAGAGGGGAAAGTTAAGACCCCGCTTTATCGGACCATTCGAGATATTAGAGAAAGTGGGTAACGTGGCTTATCGTTTGGCGTTGCCGCCCGAGCTATCGGCCGTACACAACGTTTTTCACGTTTCCCTATTGAGAAAGTATATCCACGACCCGAGTCACGTGGTGAATTTTCAGACTATTTCGATTCAGAGAAATCTGTCCTATGAGGAGAGACCTATGTGCATTATAGAAAGAAAAGTCCATGTCTTAAGAAACAAAGAGATTCCGTTAGTCAAAGTCCAATGGGGTAGACAGGATAGCGATGAAGCTACCTGGGAGAAAGAGGAAGAGATTCTGGCTAAGTATCCAGATATATTAGATCAAGTAAGTTTAAATTTCGAGGACGAAATTATTTTAAGGGGGTAAGGTTGTAGCGACCGCGAACTTTTAAATTAAATAAAATAGTTTTCTCGAAAAACGTGTCGCTAAAACGTTAACCCTAATTTTTAGAGAAGCGCGTTCGTCTAGCCGTTGTAAAATTGAATTCAAATGTATTCGATCGAATCCGATCCCGAATAATAATTTTATTATCAATTTCGAATTATTTTATTTAAATCCAATTTTTATTAATTTTAAGCCCAATTATTCAAGCCCAATTATTTAAAGTTCAATTTAATATAAGTCCAATACTTTATACTTTAAGGTCCAATTTTATTAGTCTAATTCTATTTGTCTTAGCCCAATTCAATTATTATAGTCCAATTAAACGAGCCCAAAACCGAATATTATATTCATGTAGCCCAATTATACTCAAACCCAACTAGAAAATCTCTTATAGCCCAATCCTTTTGGCCCAATTAGTTTTCCCTAGGGATTTGTGCCCTATTTTTCCACTATTCATAGAGGACACCCATTCCCTCCCTCCTCACACTCACACAACAACCATCTTGGTAAGCTCTCTCCCTTTCTCCTCAATTCTTGGAGATTAATGTGGATGCTAGAACATCAATTTCTAGCATCAACACCATTTCTCCCTCACACTTTCAACTCCATTTTGGGTCACCATTGATACTAGAACAACCATTTCTAGCATCAACAGTGAGCTCCCAAAGCTGCAATACTATGCAGCCGTTCACCATCAACTCCTGTAACACCACCAACACCATCAGCCTCAGGACAACTCACTGCCCTCACCTCCAAACCAAGAACAACCAATACAAAACCACCAACCTCCAGCAAGCAGTCGTCCACCACCATCTCCTTAACTCAACACTCCACTGCCAACATCAAACCAACAGCAATCAAACCACCTTCATCAAGCTACAGCAAGACACCAACTGCAAACACCCTACTCAAAACCCAACTCCAACCCGAGAGCAAAACCACCACCATTTCATCACTCCCAAACTGCAGCTAGTAACCAGCGAGCCCCAACTAAAAAGCCATAGCCACCGAACCAACACCAAAAACTGCAACTCCAACTCACGACCGGAATCACCCCAGTTACCACCCAAAGCCAACTGCAACACCCCAAACCCGAAAGCAAAGCCATAGCCACTGAACCAACCAACCCGTCGCCCAAAAATCGTGCAACACCACCACCCAAACCTAACTCATAAAACAAGCCACCAAATCCCCAAAGGAAAACCCCAAGTTAAGCCCAAACCGAAACTTCAACCACCAAGAGTCGACTCGCTGCTAACCCGTCGCCCAAAACACCTCAATCGAATCAAACAGCCACCAAATCCACCTCAAACCACCACAAAAACCAAGAAATAGGAAGAACCAAGAACTTACCTCCTTTCCCTTATCATTTTCCAACTCGATTCCACCAAGAAATCCCGAAAATCCGAGCCTCCTTTGCCTTGTTTATTTTCGGGCAGTACACCAAAAAAAAAAAGATCGCCTCCACACGAGGCCACCACCATACGAAGCTTCGGCGCCACCACGCGACGGTGGCGCCGGCACCGGGAATGGAGGAAGGGGCAAAGCCCCTTCCTGTCGCTCTCCCTCTCGTTTCTCTTCTCTCTCTGTAAATGAGAGAGAGAGAAGAGAAATTGGATTTTATTTTTTTTAAATTTTTGAAAATTTCCTTTTAGTCCCCCAAGTTTTTAGTTTATTTTATTTCAGTCCCTTAATTGTTTATGTTTTAATTTCAGCCCTTAAATTTCTTATTTTTAGTTTAAAAGTTATGTAATTTAGTCCCTAGTTTATATAAGTTATTATTTCAGTCATTTAATTTTATTTACAGCTTTTATATATTTACAGTTTAGTCCTTAACCTATTAAAAGTTATTATTTCAGTTTTTAACTTTTATTTCCAGCTTTATTATAATTACAGATTAGTCCCTAAACTTATGAAAGTTATTATTTTAGCCCTTAAAGTTTTATTTTCAGATTTAATAAATTTACAATTTAGCCCCTAAACTTTATTTTGTCATTCTAAGTCATTTATTTCAATTCCAATAATTTTCAATTAAGCCCTTAAACTTAATTTCAACACTTTAAAACTTTAAAATTCGAAATACTGATTCAAACTTATTTTCTATTGGCTAGACGAAACGTACGGACCACTAAGAGATTGAAGCTACTTCTCGCACTATTTTCACAAACTCGATATATTGAGGTAGACTCGCCACCATTAATTAGTTTAAATTATAATTGCATGCTTTATGTGAATTACGTGATTTATATGCTTTAATGCATAAGATGAGAATTTATCATATGAGATATATGATATTGTTATGCTTGCCATAACTTATATGCTTAATTGCATGAGAAAGAAGAGAATCCCTTATGGGATAAGAAGAGAATCCCTTATGGGATAAGAGAATGTTATGCATAACTTATGTGCCTCATCAGCACAAGAAAGAAAGAGTACCCACATCCCATGTTTTTAAAGAGCCTATGATTTTCAAGAAAATGAACCAAAGATGATATCACAATGTATATTGCATAAGTGTGTATTCAATTATTCTGTAAATTAATTATCGGCGATGAGTCTACTGAGTATTTCTTCGAAATACTCACTCTGCTATTTTTAACAATATTTGCAGACTTCGGAGGCGATCGTGATTGATCCGGCAGTGGTGGCATAGAAAATTTGACTATCAAAATTATTATCTCTTTGAAAATTTTGTATTCGAATATTGATAACATTTTGTCGTTTTCCGCTATTTCTAAAATATGATATTTAAATTTTAAATTTCTATGAGTTTTACTTGTCGATACAGTTCTTCAATTACAAATGTGATTTCAAAATTAGGTTATTTCCGCGAAAATTGATTTTGAAATTTGGGCAAAAGAAGATGACGTGGCAATCCGGGTTAACAGAACTCGGGGCGCTACAATGATCGTCCGCAGTTCCTACACGTTAGAGTTGAAGATCCCAGACTAGCACAGCCCATCTTTTTTACGCCAGTATATGCCTCCACGGAGGCTTCTGTTAGGAGGGACTTGTGGGCGGGTCTTCACCACATTTCCCTCTCTATGGAGGATCCTTGGTTAGTTGGGGGAGATTTTAATGTTATTGCACATGATGGTGAGCGCACTGGTTACAGCACTCATGATCGGGGTTCTACTGATTTCTCTGATATGATGTTGGATTGTGGGTTGGAGGATGCTGGTTTCTCTGGAAGTCAGTATACTTGGACTAATGGTCGGGTCATGAAGAGATTGGATAAAGTTTTGATTAACTCTATAGCTGTAGATTTTTGTCGACAGCTTACTGTGAGGCATTTGAATCGGACTTCATCGGATCACTCTCATTTGCTTCTACAATGGATATCTGACGATGATTTAGGACCTAAGCCTTTTCGATTTCTCAACGTGTGGACCAAGCACCACGATTTCTCAGCCTTCGTCTCTCAGAAGTGGTCACTCCCTACTCATCTTACGGGGATGGCTGCTCTTTGGGAGAAGTTCTACAGGCTGAAGCAGGGTTTGCGTTGGTGGAATCGATGGGTATTCGGTGATATTTTCCAACGGGTGAGGAATGCTGAGGAGAGGGTCGACATGGCAGAGATAGATTTTGAAAGTGACCCTACACCAGAGCATCGTGATTTATTACATCGTGCACAGGCTGATCTGAACAAAACCTTATCTATTGAATAGGGGTTCTGGAAGCAGAAGGTCGGTTCACGCTGGGTGTGTGAGGGGGACCACAACACCCGTTACTTTCATGCGATAGTTCAGGGACGTCAGACCATATCTCGTATCAGGAATATCAGGACTCAGGTAGGAGAAGTCTTATCTTCTACTGTGGACATTCAGAGTTCGGCTATATCCTTTTTCCAGGATTTATTATCTGCTCCTTCACAGCCCTTGGATCCCATCTGTCCAGATATCATACCCAGTCTGGTTACGACGACAGATAATATGGCACTTAACCGTCTCCCTACGATTCATGAGGTACGGGAGGCGGTCTTCAGTATCGATGCAGACAGTGTTGTAGGCCCAGATGGTTTCTCATCATTGTTCTTCCAACATTGTTGGGATGTTATAAAGGAGGATGTCTATAGTGCGATCATTGGTTTCTTTGATGGTGGACACTTGCCCCGTGGTTTCGCCGCTACCTCTATTTTTTTGCTCCCGAAGAGGGAAAATGCTTGTCGATGGACAGATTTCAGACCTATCAGCCTTTATACGGTGTTCAATAAGTTGATCATTAAGCTGTTGAACACCAGATTGAGTACACTACTTCCCCGTATTATATCTTCTCAACAGAGTGGTTTTATCCCTGGCCGCCTTATAGGGGATAATGTTTTATTGACTCATGAGCTCCTTTACACATTGGATGATAAAGTGCGATGGGGAAATGCTATGTTGAAACTTGACATGGCTAAGGCATACGATCGCATGGATTGGGGATTCATTTATTCCGTATTGGGGGCGTTTGGGTTTGATCAGTTGTGGATTGATAGGATCAGACGGTGCATTTCGGAGTGTCAGTTCTCAATCCTTCTGAATGGTCGTCCCTATGGTTTCTTTCCGTCCTCACGAGGGCTCAGACAGGGTGACCCCATCTCACCTTCCTTGTTCATTATTGCTGCAGACTATTTCTCTCGCCTTCTTACTCAGAGGTTTCAGGCTTATCCTAGTATGCGATATCAGCATGGAAGTAGTACTCTTGTCTCACATCTTTCATTTGCTGACGACATGATCATATTCACCGATGATCAAAAATAATCTATCAGGATGGTCCTGGACTGTTTGGAACATTACAATGGGGTCTCTGGCCAGATGGTGAATAAGGACAAGAGCGGTCTTATTTTACCCAGATGGGCATCATATATTCAAATCAGGAGACTTGAGCACTTAACTAGGTTTACTCATCAGCAGCAACCTTTTACTTATTTGGGGGTCCCCTTGTTTAGGGGGGCCAAGAGGAGTTTCCTTTATGATGACCTCATCATGAAGGTCAGGAGTAGGATTTCAGGTTGGGCGTCTCGACTGCTATCACCTGGGAGCCGAATCACTTTGTGGAGATCAGTTCTATCCTCTCTACCACTTTATCTTTTTCAGATTCTACGACCTCCCAAGGCTGTACTGAAAAAGTTGGAGAGCATCTTTGCCCGATTCCTATGGGATTCTAAGGACCGGCACGCCGACTACACTGGAGAAGTTGGAAGAAGATTTGCCTTCCAACAGATGAGGGCAGACTAGGTTTCAGGAGACTACAGAATGTGGTGGACACTTTCTCTATGAAGCTTTGGTGGTTGTTTCGAACTCAGAGTTCGCTTTGGACTCAGTTTTTACTGGGCAAATATTGTATGGGGACTCATCCATCACTTACAGCAGTTCCCTACTCGGCCTCCCCTACCTGGAAGAGGCTGAAGAAAGCTGCGCCACACACTGAGCCACACATTGCATGGCATCTTGGCGCGGGACGTATGTTCTTCTGGCACGATTGTTGGATAGGTGATACATCAGATGGTAGATTCGTTACCAATTCTACATGGCAGCTAGTCCGTTCAGCTTATCAGACTCAGGACTCGTATCGACTTCTATGGAGCACTATTTTGCCTACCACTGTTTCATTCTTCTGTTGGAGACTCTGGCAAGATCTTATTCCAGTAGATGTGGTTATTCAGAAGAGGATTGGGTGTCAGTTAGCTTCTCGTTGTCAGTGTTGTTCCGAGATTGAGACCATCAGTCATATTTTCACGGGCAGCAGCATCTCCAATCAGGTATGGCATCACTTTGGGGATATTTTCCAAATACCTATGAGTGCAGGAGAGGGGGTCAGACAGAGGTTCTAGATATGGCGGTATTCTGGATAGCATGTTCGATGTGGACACATTCGCACCATCATTCATCTACTGATATTCTGGTTTCTATGGACCGAGAGGAATGATGCGAAGCATAGAGGGATTCATATAGTGGCCAGACGTATCATTTGGAGGGTCTACCGCATGATATCTTTTCTGTATATCGGAAGACTATTTCGAGCTGTGCACTGGCGAGGGGATGTCACACTTACACCCCTATTTGGTATTTCTATCACTCTTCCTCCCCCACCACTACCTATTATGGTTGTTTGGCGTACTCCACCAGTGGGATCTTACAAGATCAATACTGATGGATACGTCAAAGAGGGATTTGCGAGTGGCGGAGGTATCATTAGGGACCACACATGGCACTGCATCAGGGCATTCTCAGCATCGTATGGCCATTGTCTGATTTTAGAGGCTGAGCTCAGAGCTGTACTAGACGGGATTCTATTAGCCAGAGGACTTGGGATTACAGGTATTTGGGTTGAGGCAGATTTCACCGTAGCGATTCACTGCATCACCAGGGGCGGAGGACCATGGACGATTCAGGGCATTCTCAAACAGATCAGAGACCTCATGTCCTTCGACAGAGACACAATTTCCCATATATACAGATAGGGCAACCAGGTTGCAGATTCTCTTGCTTCAGATGGTTGGGATCACCGGCGTTATCAAGAGTTTGGATCACCCAACCCACCTCGAACCCCGAACCCTAAACCCTAAACCACAACTCCTATTTCTATCATCTCCAGAATTTCTTCTTGGTATCAGAGCAGGTTTCGAGCTTTCGCTTCCAACGAGCGGCATAGTGCCGCTCGTCTGGCCAATTTTTTTCATTTTTTCTTTTCTTTTAGAAAAAAAAAACTCTCATCATCATCAATGCTTCTATCTGAATCATCATGATTTCACTTTCCTACCCATAGCAATTTGATTCTCACTCATCTTAAGCTATCTTCCACCATATATATCATTCAAAATCCAGACAATACAAATCAATATCCTACCCGCACCAAATTCAAACAATACAACAACAAAAATTCGTACCAAAAATCAATGTATGAATTCATTGCCTATCAAAAGTCCAAATCATCGGAACATTCTCTGAACAAACTCTCAAAGACACAACCCATACAATATAGGATACACAAGATTCGCAAAAAAAAAAAACGAATTCAGACCATCACAACATGTGACATATCTTCACAAGGACGAAGATTTAAACAACAAACTTTGCCTCCAACCCCGACAAAGTTTAAGGTAGGATATTAACAGCAACAAAATATATGATGGAGGAAAGCATAGAATCATTGAAGATCAAGATAATTCATTGAAGATCAAGATAATTAATGATTATGATGATGTGCTTAATTTTAGTACTGCATGATGTAGGATGATTCTTTATAAAATCATTGAGTTCCTTCAATATCCATTTTGACGTTATAAATTTACCCCTTTCAACCGTAAAAATTGAAGAAAAGTGAAATTGAGAAAAATTTGTGAGAGTATGGGAATTGAGGCCAGGTATAAAAGAAAAATTAACAATTATAATTTTACGTTTAATAATTTAAGATAAAAAGTGAAGAAAAATGAAATTAAGAGAAATTAGTGTGAGTATTGGAGTTGATGGTGAGTAGAAAATAAAAATTAACCATTATGATTTTACGTTTAATAATTTAAGATAATTTGTATATTTAAACTTAATTGACAATATATTTATTATTATCATATTTTAAGTTTTTTTTTTGAATTTAAATCGATCCAAATGAATATTCATATCGTGAAATATCGAATCAAATGTTGTAGGAAAAATAAAGTTCGAAAAAAGGATATTGGAATTGGGTTGAGACTAAAAATAAATATAAACAATCACGACTTTGCGTTTCACAATTAATGTAAAATTATTTTTTATAATTAAAATTTATCGACCATATATTTATCATGGTTGTACTTCAAGATTTTCAACAAATTTTAAATCGCTTAAAACACATATTTGTAACTTAAAATACTGAATCAAACGTTAAAAAAATAAAAAAAAAATCGACTTAATTTAAGATAAAAATTGAAGAAAAATGAAATTAAGAAAAATTGGTGTGAGTATGGGGGTTGAGGGTGGGTAGAAAAGAAAAATTAACGATTATGATTTTACGTTTAATAATTTAAGATAATTTTTATATTTAAACTTAAATCGATAATATATTTATTGTTAACACATTGTAAGTTTTTTTAAAAAAAATTTAAATCGATTCAAATGGATATTCATATCGCGAAATATTAAATGAAACGTTGTAGGAAAAATAAATTTCAAAAAAATGAATATTGGAATGAGGTTGAGTTTGAAAAAAAAAAAAATAAACAATCACGACTTTACATTTCACAATCTATGTAAAATTATTTTTGATATTTAAAATTTATCGATTATATACTTATCATGGCCGCACTTCAATATTTCCAATAAATTTTAAATCACTTAAAACGCATATTTGTAACTTAAAATACTGAATCAAACGTTTAAAAAAAAAAGAGGGAGGGGCTAGACGACTTATTCTAGTCGAGCCGAGCCAAAGAGTCATTCGGCTCGACTCGGCTTGTGAACAGTAGTATCCATTTTAAGATTAGTGAAAATTGTGAAAAAAGTTGGGTGATTCTGATGAAACGTTATACGAAATTGGGTGACACGATGAAACTTTATATTAAATTGGTGGTCATGGTGATACTAAATCCTTCTTTTATTCTCTTTTTTTTTTTCAAAATATATATATATATTTTTTCAACTATACACTATTCAATAAACTAATATTACATGCAAATTCAAAAAATTTCCTAATTTTGTAATCACGCATTTTTCATTGATTTGCTATTTCAAAATACATTATATTTAAAATAAAAAGGGGGCGGGGGGGTCAAACATGAAGTAAGTATAAAGTTGGATGGCGTCAACCCTGAATAAATAGGGAAGGAGAAGAAAATAGTAACTTATAACACTAAATTGAGCGAGTAAAATCTAATTTGGATGGAGGTGGATGAACCCAAATGGAAGAAATTAGCGAAATGTTCAGAAAATTCAATTAATTCTAGCATAAACAATCTCGATGATGGCTGTCTAATGCATATCTTCAGCTTCCTATCCCCTATTCCAGGTATACATACTTCTTTCGACGTTTCTTTAGTATTCAAAGACCTAATAATCGCCGGTTGTTAATCCAAGCTAAGGACTTTTAGTTAGATTTTGTGAAACCCATGTGTTCTTGCATATGGAGAAAAAGGTTGACCCTGGATTCTATATTTTACATTTAAATCTTTTGAAAAGACAATATGATTTGATTAGTTGTTGAAAGACCTATGTTTTTCATCAATTATCCACGCAAAGGAGCAACTTTTTACCACAATTTGCAAGATTTACCTAGTGCTGTGTTCCTAACTTGATTTCGTGATATCCAGTTTTTGACTCCGATTTGTGATTGCTATAAAGACTTTTAAAGTGACTAAGGTAGACCTTGGGAGTTGAAATGTTCATTTAAATTTGATTTGGATGTACATTTTGTGATATTCAGATTTCATAACCTAATTTACGGAAATTGTGTTCTCTTGATCAATTTGTGAACCTCACTAAAGAACTACTTCTAGGAAATGCATGGAAGAAAAGGAATCTTGAATAATCCGAGTTGCTTAACAAAAACCTCTTACATATACAGTAGCAACACTAAAACCTCAACTACCGACACATCAAGTTGCACAACCCATATGCTCTTTATCATCAAAAATAGGACAAAAAAATATGATCGAGTTATAGTTGAGATGCAACCCATAATTATTGGTTGATATTAGATCTTCTTAGATATACTGACAAAACTAAAGTGACAAAAAGGAAATCATGTAGACAACTCCAAAATTATTGTGGACAAGGCATAGTTTGTCGTTGATTTTGTTATTTTTGGTTAAACAAATTGTTGATGCTATTTTCTTTATGTAATACTACCCTAAAAAGATCGAGGGTATTATTTGTCTAGTTAGTAGTCCTTAGATATGCTTGATAATTATGACCTCCAAGTTAAATATTTCTTTCAGTTATGTCACTCAACTTACCTTAAAATCCTAATCACTACAGGTAATCTTTAGTCATCATTTTCAATTTTCTACAACATGCGTGTTTTACACCCTCTAAAAGTTAGATAAAACCACAGTTCATGTAAAACCTACCAATTTTTTATAGTTGAACCATGAGACTTCTCTTTTCTATTTGCTTAGAGGTAATTGGTTTTTTTGGAGATTCTAGCACGTTCTTTTCCACTGAAATACTGAGTTATTTTAGCTGGATTTAGTAAAAACTGTTACTGGACATCCCTCTTCCCATTTGAATTGAATGGGAAGTTCAGGGAAAAAAAGATGTAACGTAAAGAAATATTGATATCTTGCATGGCATTGAATTTTCACTGCAACAATGATTTCAACTGTTTAAAATTGATGTATTGATTGCGGTCCACTGCCCGTTACTCCTTATTGATATCATATAGCTGAAACTAGAAGCGCATAGAAGTTTCAGCTGAAGATTCAGACATGACCAATAGTTGTATCTATTACAATAACTCAAATTAGTTTTTCGAGAAGTAATTGAAACTCAGGACTGAGAATTTTATAATCATTCAAGTTAAAAAACAATAAGACTGCATGTTTTCTGCTTAATATATGATAGAAGTGTCTATTTATTAATCATGATGTACAAATGTTGCAATATGTTATGGTATCTTTTACGAATTGCTGTTGAGTTTGCAGATAGGTATAACACCGCCCTCGTTTGCCACAGATGGCGTTTTCTAGCATGTCACCCTCGACTTTGGCTGCGTGTAGATCGTTCCATCAAAAATCACTCTGAGCCAGGAGTTTACCCCAGCATTGAGACAGCTGTCTCTGCTGCTAGGTAGGAGAAGTTCTTTTTTTTTTCCTCTTAAAATTAATGGGAGTGATGTTGTGTGCTAGTAAGTTTCTTGGGATTACGTTGGTCATGAGAAGTTGTACAATTCTGTTTCAATGCTATGCAGACCTGGAGACACTATACTGATTTCAGCTGGAGGGATTCATCGTGCGTCTAATATTCAGATCAAAAAGCCTCTTTGCTTGGTAATTTCTAAGTTTTTTCCTGAGAGTCGTTTAGTGGCACTTTGTTAAAGCTAGAATATGGCCTCTTTTTAGATGAAAAAAAAATCTTCTTGTGTTTCCCATTGCCAAAGTTTAGGACAACATGTTAAATCCAGGAGATGCAACTTTATGTCCCCTCCAATTTTACATCTTACTAAAAACCTTCATATAGTCATGCCAGCCATTTTCTCTTCTTTTTTGTGGGAGGAAGAGGAGTGGTGATATCTAGATAGTTCAGTATTTTTGTTGGTTGAGCAAAGAGAAGCTGACATGCATTGGCCCTGCTGTTAGCTTGAAAATGAAATGATTTTTTCGTTCATACACGAGGATGTGGTTAATGACACCTCAGTTATGTTTATCCTTCCCCCATCACTTGGCAAAGGCAAGTTGGGATAAATATATTCTTTAATTGGCATCAAACTCTATTTTGGTTTGCAGTATAATATAGTTTCTCCAAAAGAGGAGCACAACTACAAGAAAAAAAAATAGCAAAAGGATGATGGTATAGGAATCACCACCATAAAATCAGCTATGGGGTTTTTTGAGAGTACCGATTTTATATGTTTGTGAGGGTCTAGTTTTGGGTGGTTTTTAATAGAGATTTTTAAACAATCTAACCCATGTTGGGAAGTTTATTAGCCAACAATTCTGGAAATTTTTTAAAAGAATAAAATTACATATATGCCTCACTCCTTACAATTCAATATTGATTTACATAGTTTACACAATCATATTTTATTGTGTATCGACTAATTATTGTTGCTTTAAAATAAGCTCTTATATTCCAATCAATTTTTATTGGATTATTAGATGAATAAATGAATATAATTGTGAAGTTGGGTATATCTAAGCTCTTTCTACTAAATACTTCTTAAGAGATGACATTCAATTTTTTTCTTGGTGAAATTTTCAATATATAATTTCTTGTATAAAATTTTTTTTACTCATAAGTGATATTTTACTTATAAATAATATTTTTTTCATATAATTTAGTTTTTAACTTAAAAGGTAAATATATACTTATGATTTAATTTTTAAGTTATAAGTTATTTTTTACTTATAAGTAAAGTTCACAGAGACGGGCTCTAAAAAATCTCTCATTATCGTAGCGGATCTTCCAAAAAAAAAAAAAAGTCTGTATCGAATAAAGTATATACTTAGACTTTCTTGTGCTAGAACTTTGGCTCGGAAACACAAAAGCATCGTACATGCTTTTTGTATTTTTTTTTTCTATGTAAGAAGAATAGATATTGTTTGAATATCTCAATGCCAGCTCTAACAGTCTGTATTGCTGTCGATATCAAGTGTAAATAAGGGGAAAATGTATTTAGATAACTTCATTTTTACCGTTTTCCTTTCATACCTGTGTTTACTTCTTCAGATTGGCGCGGGTGAGCTTCCTGATGATACAACACTCATTTGCTCCCGAGGCTTTGACAGGTTTGCGCAATTTACCTTTTCCTTGTTGATGATTCCATGGGAATTACTGTTTTTAAATAAAATGAACATCCATCTCCAAGCTGGTGAATATGACAGATTTACAATGTTACTCTCTTTTAGTCTGCTTGGTTCTAAATACGTTAATGATTGGAGTATATTTGATCTTTAGGGGGCTTAGTGTCAAAATCTCAACGACTTTGCTTTCTTTGTCTTCCAACTCTAAGGGTGAATGCTTTGGATTTTGAGTTTGAAATTTGTCACCTCTTATAAGATCTTGCGAAAAGATGATGCTGTCTCATCATTCAATGCAGAATTTTAATAGATGTTTCAATAATGTATTTTAAATACGAGTTATATATACACATTCAGAAACAGGGTAGTTTTCTTCAAGCTATCCAATCCACCATGGAAAAAGTTATCCAACAGTTTGGAGTGGGCTCCTAAAAACCCACCTGGAATTTATTTCTATGCATTGTTGTATGCATTATTCCTTGTGCTTGAGCAGTGCATTGGAGTTCTTGTCAACATGCAAGCTGGCTAACTTGACAGTGAGGTCAGAGCTTGGTTGTTGCCTGCTTCATAGGAGTGGGAGGTTGACCATTGACGGGTGCATTCTTCAGTGCGAGTCAAATCCGTTGGACCATCTCTCGCATGCAATTGTCACCACTGCATCTAGCCCTATAGTCTCATCTGTGCTTAAGAATTCTGGCGACTCTGTTTCTGTTTCATGTACAAGAATTGAAGGAGGTGCCAAGGCTGTGTTGACGAGTGGAACTCTCTCGCTGCAGCGAGTTAGAGTCATATGCACTCGCACTTCCATCATTTTCTGGTTCAACATCGACCGTAGTTGACATGCACATGCTTTCTTCCGTCTCCTGTTTGGCAGGGTAGACTAGGGAGGGGAGGTTTTTTTATTTATTTAAACTTATTTCCAGTTTTATGGATTATCCTTTGTATTATTACTGTTTCAATGTTTAATCTATGCCATTGTGGTATTTCAAATTCCTTCCCTGTTGAAAGTACCATTGTGCAAACCATCAAATAAAAGGTACTGTGAACTCATGCACACAAAAACACTTTGAATACAACTAGATAACTCAATACTCAATTTCGTTCACATACAGAGACAGAAGATGATGATGGATATGAAAAGAAACCTAATTACAAAGCTCACGAGCAATACCCAAGCGAGAATTTGCAGTGTCGAACAAGATCCTCAGGTTTTGCTGCTGCAAATTGGCTATAACATTCAACACCGAGTTCACATTATTCGGTGCAGCTGCCATAGCCAAGCAAGCCAAAGAACCTGAACTACTGTGTATCAAACTGTTCTCCATTGGCAGCACCAAATCCATTCCTGTGAAATGGAGAACTACAGGTGGAGCTATATCTTCATTTGTGGCTGAAAAGCAGGTATCAAATGCCCCCAATGTGCTAAATGGCCCTTTCAGCTGTTTTCTGAACTCAACCCGAATTGCATTGTATATGGGTTGAACAAAACGGGTTATAACCGTGCCCGAATCTATGATGGTACCTGCTCCTGTGTTCGGGTCAAATGCTAGGATCTCTGGGGCTATGGGGACCTGGACCTTGCCGATACTGACTCCAGTGAGGTTCACGTAGTATAGGGATGGGCGATGCGGGTTTTTGAGAAGTGGGGTGGTTCTGATGTTCTTGGGTTGACCCAAGGGTCCGAGTTTGAGCGAGCCTGAGAAGTAATAGGACTTGAAGCTTGGTAAACAGTATGAGAATACACCTGAATAGAGGGACCCGGATTGTGAGAGTAATGACATGGAGCCCCGACCCATGCCCAATAACCCCTGGGGCGGTATTGACCCTCCGGAAACCGAATTGATGCATCCAAAAGCGTAATTCTGAATGGCATCATTGGCTAGCCAGAGTGTGTCATGCGACAGGGTGGCGGAGAAAGAGGAGTCGCCGCCGTAGGACTGGTTGAACGAGCATGATGTGGCAGCGTCAGTGGCCGGGCAGGAGACACCGCGTACTTGGGTGCATTCGGGAACTGAGCAATCTAAAGATGAGTAAGTGGAGGAGGCGTTTGGTGTGAACACGGCCGAGGAGGCAGCGCAACCGGTGCAGCCATTGCATGGAACCCATGCAGCATCACTGCTTGTATCCAACACCATGAACAAGAGCTGACCCGGATTCCCAATTTTGGCCCGGAGAACATAGTTTCCGATGTTCAGCACCTGCTGACCAGGGGCAATTGGAACAACACTTGCACCTTTTCGGGGAGCCTGTGGCGGCGCCGCCACAAGGCTTGATAAATAGGAAACTCTTTCAGGGTCTTTAGAGGCCAATTTCATGACTGTGTTTATCAATGAAGAGGCAGGTTTTGGAGGGTTAAAGGGTGAGCATTTACCATAAATGGGGATTACAGAAAGGTCTGAAGAATCAGCACATGGATCAAAAGCAAATGCTGTGGAAAGAAGAGAACTGAACAGGACTGCAACAATGGCTAACTCCATTGATGAGCTTAGAATTGCTTTACTCAACCAGAGTCCAATGAAGTGTTTGTCGAGGATAATAGATAAATTTATAGGAAGACGGAGGGAGTGATAAAATAAAAGTGTCATTTTTGGCATGCATGCACGTGAATGAGAGTGAAAGCTTCGAAAATATAATTTATTTGAATTAAAAAAAAAAAAAACTTGTCTCAGATAAATGTTCTTAACATGTAATTAAATGATGGCGTAATTCCAGGAAAATGTTATCCCTTCCGAAACTAGAATGCGTATAAACTTGGACAGCACAACATACGTTGTCCATGCAACAATCATCAATTGGCAATGAGACGAATGTGAAGTTATTAATTCCCATGTTTATATATTTCATTCACCCATTCATCGTGTCAATAGGGAGTCCCCCACGCAACATTTATTGTAGTTTGTGCTCGAGTTTGATCCAAATCATAGGATTAGGAAAACAAGGACTCTATATGAACTTGACAGAATATTGAGATGGTAGCGTGTCTTGAAACCTAGAACTCAAAACACCTAAAAACATAATTTTAACATAATGAAGTCATGGGTAATGTTATTTATCATAGCATGATGGAACATTTCGGTGATGTGGTAATTTATTACCCCTCACATTTCTCTCTCTCACATAAAAATTGAATTGCACAATCACATTATTACACGAACTATCACATCACCAATATTCCGTCATTATAATGATAAATAATATTATTCTAAAGTCAGACACAAAGTATATTAAACTATATGGATTATTAGAAGAATTGTTGTTAAATCTTTAAATTACGGACAAGTGATTGTTGAAGATTTTCCTAAATTTATATTACTAAAATAAATATATAATAAGTAAATTATGAGTGTGTTGTGAAGAGATTGGATAAATAATATCAAGAATTATTGGCTGAGTTTGCAAGCAAGTGGTTCCAAAAATGCTGTCGGTCACGGACTCACGGACGGACTTCTTAATTCACGTGCAATTATCGAACATCTTTTTCATTTTTGTCTGTAATGAATCAGCGATTCCCTGTCTCATATAATTGCTTGTTTATATATGGTACTTTCGGGCTGTTAAGCCAGAAGAGAGTCTGGTGTGCTACTACTAGAAGGTTTCAAATGTTTAGCTTCAAAATTGGGGACACTGAAATTTATTACAAGTGACCTGTGTCGAGACTGACTAAGTTCGTTTGATGCTCTCAGCGAGGAACTTTTATTTGATTTGTTATCACCTGTAGACCGTAGGTCATAATAGCCGTGCTGCTTCGTTCCTAGAAACGAAAATAAGGCAGCCCATGTTCTTGTCTCTTGATAGGGGCGGAGCCAGGAATTGATCGTACGGAAGGCTAAAATTTTTAAAATATAATGTACGAATAAAATTTGAGTCAAGAGATGATTCTATGCAGTTCATAGGTTTTCTACAAGCATTTTCATATAGTTTTACGGGATGAAATAACATGCTTAACTCCTGGATATGCATTTCATTTTACTAAGAAGCTAATGGTTTATCAAATTGCACAATGTCTCCAATACTTATTCCACATGATTAAATAATCTAACCAAGTAACCAAACATTAATATTAAACATACCTCCTCCTTTGTATGGTGTTAATTTATACTAGAATTCTAGAAATCTGAAATACAATGCATCAAACAAGAGTGAAGCTCGTTACTAGGCTTTAGGTATATATATTTGCCGATGACTTCAATAGGAAAAATAATTCCAACCCTTTCAGAACCATAGTTTTTAATCTTCTAAAGGACAGGTAGTAAAGCTGCACTACCATGATAACCCCATTTTCTTCTATGATTCAAAGTAAATTTGACATCTTACTTCGTCAAGAACGTCCTGTCTATAAATTTACCCAATAATAAATGAAACGGGGAAAGTGAACAGAGATATTCAATTTAAACCCTCTGTCTTTCGATAATTACTCTTCGAAATTCTAGAGAGAACTGATATAACTCTAAATACTCTTTGTTCCTCCATAAAAATGGCAAAAAGTAGCCTAGAAACAGACTATGCACAAAATAAACTCACCATTAGCCATATCAATGGACTCTACATGCTCTTGTAGCTCATCCAGCACATCTGCATACCCAATCTTCTTCTAATAGATGCATACAAATAAACACGGAAACATAAATTTCCATTCATAAATACCTTCAATATCTCGAGGAGTTACACCCTGTGACTCCAAAACTTGATCTGGAGTCTGCATAACACGAGTTATCTCTTTCATTCGCTTTACAACATCAACAGTATGTGATTGCATTGCCTCCAACTCCATGAACCATTTTCTATCCTCCTCGCTAAACCCACAAAATGTTATGATTCTGAGAATTTATGTCAGGAAATTTAGGAAATTTGTTTGGTAATTCGAGGTTACCAAGGCCTCCACTATATTCTGAATTTTTGAATAAACTTATGATGATCTTTATTGAATTCAGAGCAGATATAAATAGCCCAGGGAATGGACGTTACACAACACAACTGGCTAACTGACTTCCCACAATGAACCATACATGGCCACGATGGACGACTCTGTAAACATAAAAACAGGAAACTAATCTAAATGACACGACTTAGAGAAATTATGACATAATATCATATTACAAGGACAGAAACATAACACAAAATAAGAATAAGAACACTCATTAACTTCGTTCACTTTAAACAATAATTCTAAATACCAAATGAAAAAAAAAGTCTTCGTTCCAAATATATTTTCTAGAACATAGATATGAAACCAATTATTGTAATACCTGAGTTTACGGGAAGAATCGATGCCATCAGAGCCAGAGAAAGTAGAAACCGTTCACAAGTAAAGGGTTTGGTAATTGGGTTTAATTTTTTGGGTTTGCAATTTTTCAAATGGACTTGAATAGTGGGCTACTGGGAGGTTGGACAGTGGGCTATAACTTTTTTTTTTTTTTTTTTTTTACAGGATCTGGGCTAAGACAAGGGTGGGCTACAGCCCACCCCTGTCTCCGCCCATGTCTCTTGAGCTCCATAAATGAAAATATGAGCGGCTACATGTACATTCATTTTGTACATTAAACTTGACATCCATGGCCATAATTTTGGCACATGAGTTCATGTCAAACTAATTAATTGTACAAAAGAAATGTACAACTGGGTTAGCCCGATGAAAATTGGTTGCATGTAAAATAAATGTGATTTGTTCTTGATTTAATTTTTTTTAAAAAGCAATTCTTATCTTACTTGTAAAATAAGTAACCTATTTCGGACTTCGTCCAATAATAAATTTGTATTATTTTTAAGTAAACTACTTAAAAGTAGCCTAGCATGTTCCCTTCAGTTCATAAAACGATAAAGTCCATCAATTCACTCACTCCAACAAAATCAACAGCCACCAAAAAAAAAAGCTTCAACTTTATTTCTAATCAAGTTAAAGTAGATGCATGAATTATTTTCTCTAATCTTATTAATTCATCGCTATAGTTACAGAAATATATGGGATTAATAATTTGATTGAGCACTGAACTTTGCACATAGTTTTCAGTGGATCACTAAACTTTAAAAGTTTTCTCATTGATCACTCAACTTTGTAATATATAACTCCATCAATCACTCAATCAACGGTCGTTTGAAAAAAAAAATGATGGAATTGATGACGTGGCAAATGGAGTCATTGTGGCACGATATTGTAATTAGTTGATGACAAATCATGAAGTTGTTGATGACATGGAGTAAGTGTTATTTTAAAACATGTTTTTTACACCATTTAAAAACAAAAGAACTAAAATAATCGCAAGCATTTGAAATTTCGCAATTATATAGTGTGACATCAGTGTGGTGGTTGGTTTCTAAGGATGAATCCATATTAAAGATTGAAGTAAGAAAAACCCTAAACAATTTTGGAGATATTGCAAGTTGTAAAAAATTGGGGAAAACGATTTTGGGGAGAAGATTTTGGGAAACAATGGAAGGTGACCTCTATAGGAACATGCCATCCTCTCTCTTAAAAAATCACCCCAAACATCACGGCTGAAATAGAGGTCTCCTATATATCCTCATTTACCTTAAAATGGAGGATGTCAACATTATTATTCACCTTGAAACAGAGGTTTCACACTAAATGGGTTCCTAATGTAGTTGAACTGGTTCTATACTATTTATTCAAAAGACGTATAATTATTTTTACTGTTCATGCAGACAAACGAAATTAATGTGGCTATTCTATTGCTTCTATTGTTGACTAAAACAAATAATTTACTGTAGCTTCTCAAGAGAATTGCCCTCCCACTATTCATTCAATCCCAAACAGGTTCTCTACTGCTAATTTATTGGTAACTACTTTATTGGTAATGTAATCAACTTTAGTTTAGGATGACTTGGTTGAAGGAGTGTGGGAAGGTAGATGTGACCAAGCGGGTTTTATTGAATGTTACCATTGGGAGATATAGTGATTAAGTTTGGTGTGATGTAGTTCCATTAAAATCTTTTCATACCTTGTTTGGGAGGCCTTGGATGTATAAGATGAAAGCTATTTATGATATGGAGAGGAACGTGTATAGGTTTCTTCAAGATGGGGTAACTCTAGCTGAGTTGACACTAGAATAATCCTTTGCAGACCGATGGAATGTGAGAGGTGAGCCAAAACCGAAAAAGCAAGAGAGGGAGATGACCACACCTAAGGAGAACAACGAAGTTGAATTGCAAGAGGAGTCCAAAAATAGGAAAGTTGAGATTCTACCGTCTACAACCTGAATTTGGGCTTTCTCGACGTTTTCAATTAATTTCGTGATTTCTACGCTGATCATGTACTCGGGTTCGTGTCATTTGGTATTAGACCTTGGGCTCCAGATTCAAGTTCTATCTTTTCCTTTGTTTTGAATATTTTGTTTTCGTTCTTTGTGTTCTTGTGTCCAGTAATATTTTTGAGTCTTAGATCCAAAAAATTTCAAAAGAAGAGTCAAAAGTTGTTTTGGGCCGATCTAGCATCCAAATCAACTTTTGTTTGTTTCGTAGATCTCGTAGTCCAATTTTGAGTTTTTTGAAAAAGTATTGTTAATCTGTACAGTATTGTAGTCCCATTTTTTTTATTTGGGGAAGTTGATACTATCATATTATCTATCCAAAATTCAAAATCTATTTATATTCATTCCAATCCAAGAACTATTTTCTTGAATTTAAATATCACTCATCCAATTGTCCAATTCTTTTCTTAAATCTTCTTTATTATGCCTACGTAAAGGATGGATTATGATTGAGGATTTATTTTTTAAACTCGGTGTTTTGTCGGTAGTACGGTATGCGGTCTGACTATTGATAAGGAGTACATATCAAACTTGACTAGTATCACGATAGTGAAAAAATTGGGATTACACTTGCAACAACATCATAGGCCTTACAGGATGACTTGGTTGAAGGAGTGTGGGAAAGTAGATGTGACCAAGCGGGTTTTATTGAATATCACCATTGGGAGATATGGTGATGAAGTTTGGTGTGATGTAGTTCCATTAAAATCTTTTTATACCTTGTTTGGGAGGCCTTGGAGGTATGAGATGAAAGCTATTTATGATATGAAGAGGAACATGTATAGGTTTCTTCAGGATGTGGTAAAATCACTCTGACTGGGTTGACACTAGAACAATCCTTTGCAGACCGATAGAAGGTGAGAGGTGAGCCAAAACGAGAAAAGCAAGAGAGTGAGATTACCACACCTAAGGAGAACATCGGAGTTGAATTGCAGGGGGAGTCCAAAATAGGGAAGTTGAGATGAAGGATGATATATTGAAAAATGCAGTTGATGTTGGGAAGAGTGAACCACTTAAAGAGGAACATGATCAAGCTGGTAATGCAGTTGATATTAGGGAGAGTTAATCAATTAAAGATGAGGAGCATGAGAAGTCTAGTATAAAAATTGTAAAGATGGTTTAACAAGATAGTGAGAAAATAATAGAAGAATGTGTTGAGCAAATTGTTGAAAATAATGTGGGAAATGAATACCAGAGTTCCATTATTAAGCATGATATGGTGGAGACGATGAATTATGATTACGAGGACCCATATCTCATTGAGAGAAAAGCTCACAAATTCAATCGTGTTTTGCTTAATCCTTTCTATCAGGTTGATCATTGTACGCGGGAGTTCATACAGCATCTATGGCTGATTGTGTTTGTGCTGCAATACATCCGTAGCTACAAAATGGATGGGTACCGTGTATTGATCCTATGCTATGGAGGGAAGAATTTTCCATTTGATCCAGGTGGTGCACTGATGAGTTGTGTAGCAAGCTGGTTATCCCCTACGCAATTACAAGACACGGATTCGGGACGAATCCTTTTCGAAGAGATAGGTGGTAATATGATCCGGGATAGGCAATCACCTGGTCGAGTTTTGGAGTCCAAATTGAAGAAGTTGACAAGTCAAGGTTCAAGTTTCGTGAAGGGTTGGGGAGCCGAAACGAATTGGATTCAAGGTTTGGATGATATTTGAAAAGAAAACAAGTAGCGTGGATTAAAACGGGCATAATTTTCAATTCGGTTGTCGAATTTTTGCCCATGAGTACATTTCGAAAATGGCAAAAAATTCTGCATAATGTTTCGGGGGCATATGGTACTTTTGGACTTGCAATCGTGCAAAAACATTCCAAGAACAATTTGCCGAGAATTTTAATTTAACATGAATTTTCTTATTTTGTTAGAATTTTAGTTTAGGTAAGATTTTTGTAATCTTTATAATGATTTTTTCATTTTTCTATATTTTCATAGGTTTAGTATAAATAGGAAATTCTAGGTTTAGTATAAATAGGAAACTTTATTTCATTGTAGAGGAGAACCTTTTTGACATAATGAAATATTGAGATTTTTCTCTCTTCTTCTTATTGATTGAACATGTACCAAACTTATCAAATATTATTATATTTGTAGCGTTCAACCCTTAAAACTTATCAAATGATTAGGCACCCTTTATGGCGTTTACAAATCGAGGTTCGTTGATTTTGTAATCAATAAGTCATTCCAACTTTGTTTTTGTTTAGTTGCTTGGTTCAATAATTTACGAGTCAGGATTCTACCGTCTACAACCTGAATTTGGACTTTTTCGACGTTTTCAATTAATTATGCGATTTCTACGCTGATCCCGTACCCGGATTCGCGTCAAAAATAGTGATTGAATGACCTCTTGATTACACAACACGTTGATCTACACCTGATATTGAACGCCACAAGAATTAACTTTGATAAGTTCAAAATGTTCTAGGAAGAACAAAGTTTGAAAAGTACAATAGCCTCTCGAATATATCTCAATAGTAATTTTGTCAAAAGGTCTTAGTTTTTTTACAATGAAGGAAATAAACCTATTTATACTAAAACCTAATTAATGTAGTTAAAATAGAAAATAATTCTAAATATTATGAAAAGATATCAAAAGATTGTATTTTAGTCAAATTAGGAAACTCTAAAAAATTAAAAAAATTCTGTATACTTGTTCTCGGTATGTTTCTGTACGACTGCAAGTCCAAAAGTACCATATGCTTACGTGACCTTATGCAGAATTTCTTGACGATTCCGAATTGTATTCATGGGCAAAAATTCGACCACCGAGTTGAAAGTTATGCCCATTTTCATCTACACTGTTCGTTTGCTACTTGAACCGAGTTGATCCATTTAGTTTCTTCTTCCGAGTGCAACATGAAACTTGCTCTTTAGCATGTTGTCTTCAACTCCATGTGCCCATTTCCCGAGCATGCATTTGTGTAGCTTTTATTAACCCTTTGAAGACTTGAACTTGCCATTAACCACTTCCCGTCAATCATCAAATTCCATGTAGTTTTTGGCCCATCCTAGATCTTATCAAAGCCGCTTTGTTAGCAAGCAATTAGCTTTAGAAATTTTATTGAAAATGTGTAAGTTAATAATTTGGGATGAAGCACCCATGGTAAATCGATGTGCTATTGAAACTGTGGATAAAATGCTAATAGATATTAATGATTGTAACTTGCCTTTCGGTGGTAAAGCGATGTTTCTCGAAGGAGATTTCCGACAAGTTCTACATATAGTACCAAGAGGTAAAAAAGAAGACATAATGAAAGCTAGCCTAATCTTCTCTGACCTATAGTTGAAAACATGAGGGCGAAGTTTGATCTACTTTCTGTGATTACTTGTTAAGAATTGGAAATGGTACAGAGCAACAACATACTTGTAATTGCATTCAGCTTCCAAAAAATATAATTGTACCATTCAAGGATGAAATAACATCTTTAAAAACTTTAATACAACATGTCTTTCCAAATATAGAACCATATGCTGACAATTTATATGCAATGGCAAATCAAGTTATCTTTACGCCTAGAAATGAATGTGTTGATCATATTAACAAGATTTTATTGGAACAAATTTCTGGTCAAATTTTTATGTACTATAGAGCTTGTAAGAAGATTTTAGAACAGAGCTTGTAAGAAGATTTTAGAACAAATTTCTGGTCAAATTTTAGAACAGAGCTTGTAAGAAGATTTCTTAAATAGTTTGACCTCAAATGGTATTCTACCACATGAATTGAAGTTTAAAGAAACTGTTATATCATGGTCAACTTTATATAGCATTGTCAAGAGATAAAACAATCAAGTCTCTAAAAGTTCTACTTAACCTGTCAACTCCTGAAACTTTACACATCACATGTACTAAAAACGTAGTGTACAAGAAAATTCTTTCATTCATACATTTATAGAAGACATTGTCGAAACAATGCATGTATGTTATAATTTTAATAATACTCAAACACTTACTTCTGAATACTATTCTAATGATTATAATTCGTTCCCTCTTTTTTCTTTTTTCTTTTGTGGCCATTTGGTAGTGACATTGCACATTCAAATGTACTATTTCAAGTATTTATATTACAATTTCTCTTTCCTTTTTTTTCTCTGTGCGCTGATATTTTATGGAAATGCATGAATTGTGTTATTTTGAAGGTAATATTAGCGTCTTGAATGTTAAGAATTGATGGAAGTTTGAATTAGAAAGTTTTAATAAACACATTTGTATAAAAGAAATAATGTTTGATAAAGATGTAAGGGTTAATCTAAAATTTGAACATGGAGGAAGCAGTAATTTACAAGATAGAATACAATAATTTGCTTTAAAATGATATTTTCATCGCGTTTCTTTTTTCCTCAAGTGACCTAGGAATTAAGCAAAAGCTCTCTACAATTGAAATAAAAATACAAAAGCATGTAGTAATAATTAGGTAGAAAAACAAAATCAATCCATCTGTAAGTTGTATAGGAGGCCAAGGCAAGTAATGGTTCATGGATGAAAAAACATATGATAAGTTATAATAGAAGAAGAAAATATAGTGAGTATCCATGATAGAGTTATATATCTAAATAAAATGCTAGATAAAATTGAAAGTGGAAGTAAAAATCAAAATGTGTATCATATGTATGGTGAATGCAGTAGTTTTGCCACTACACGGAGCTCTCCATGTGCTGCAGAGAGGAGCACTCTCCACGCTGCACAGACAATACTCGGACAATTAAAAGATAGTGCAAGAAAAGATATGATCGATAATTGATATTGACACATTCATATCTCATAATTGATCAAATCATATTGACAAAATGATTACATCTTCACGGTAAACGAACAAGTTTAGTTTTGTCACACTACGTGACATTTTCGATCACATGTATTGCCCTAACACATTGCTAGATGTCAATCTGGGATGACGGATGTGAATTGATGATAAATGAACAGAGGTATTTTAATTTATCAATTTTGATTAGATAAAAAATTAATTTTAATTAATTGACAAGTATTGGATAATTAATTAATTGGGTTGCTTATTAATAGGCCCGAATTAATTAATTGAAATAACTAATTCATGTACCGGACTTAATTAATTTGATTAATTAAATATTGAATCGGGTTGAGTTTAAGAAACAGGCCAAGCCCGCTACTATTACCTTCAAAATAATAGGCTACTAGAGTTTGAAAATTGTAGAGAAATAATTCATTATTCTTGCTAGCACAAGAAAATAAAACCATAGTCGTCATTATTGTTCTTTGTGTGTATCACCATTGAAGGCTAGACAATTGAACAACTTGAATTACATATCATGATCATTTAAGTTCAAGAAAAGTAAAGAAACTTGTGAAATTTATCAAATGTATAATTCCTATCACAATTTCTATCTAAACACAAAGCAGATCCCTGGTGGAAATTAAAATTAATTTTATTTTCCACTGTGCATGATTAAGTAAATTCCTAACAAGAGTATCCTAAGAAAACAGATTTCCTAACTCTGGATTCTAGTTTTCCCTCATTTTGATGAGAGAAAGCAGCACGGCCAAATTTTTTAACACAATATAGTCAGCACATTTACCATACCATTTTTCACTTGGAGTATCACCATTTAATGCAGTAGAAAGTCTCAAATTAATCGGATAACACGCAGTCATAACAACTTCACCCCAAAAAGGTTTAGGAATACCAGAATTCAACATCATAAATCTAACGTTGTCAAGTAGAATACGAATTCATACGTTCGATCACCCCATTCTGTTGAGGTGTATAAAGAACAATTTTATGTCTAGTAACTTCGCATTTTTCATACATATCATCAAAATCATTATTACAAAATTCTAGGCCATTATCAGTTCTTAGATGTTTTATCTTTTTGCCAGTTTGAGTTTCAAATTTATAGAAGAATATGAATTTTTAATAATTTCAGCAGTAGTCACATAAATACCGTTTCTTTTAGTACATTTACATGTGACAAGATCACCATTAATCTTTTTTAGCACATTTCCAATTTTACCAGAAAACTATCAGTTACTAACGTTCCTACCAAAATAAGATTCCTAGTCATTTCAGGAATATATTTGACTTCATGTAATTTAAGCACTAATTCCAACAATTTTATATGCATGATTATTGCATAAAATAGCATAACTACTTTCAGATTCTTGCAAATTTTCAAACCAAACTTTATACGATGAAACATGGAATGATGCACCAGAATTAAGTATACATTCATGCAAGTGAAATTTTCCAAATTTTTCTCGCCAAGATAGAGTTCAAGAAACTGAAATATGTTACCAAGGATAAGGATAGCAACTTCCACGTGACAAAAGGGATAAAAGTCCAATTTTCACATTATCTCCAAAATTGAGTATTGGGCAACTAGCCCAATGGGTTGATTTCTTATAAATACCCAACGGGATTGAGCTACATCAATTGTGGTGTGGATTTATTAATATTCTTCAATCCCGAGCTTATAGCCTATAAAAAAAACGGGCCACAATTTTTCATCATTACCTAGGGGTTACACAAAATAAACACGTAGGAAGACGTAGATTTCATATTATCTATATCACCAGCATAATTAGCATTAGTAAAGCCTTTCGATTTTACTTCTTCAGTACTAAACTTATATATTAAGCCAACATTGCATGTTCCTTTTAAATATCTAAACAGCCATTTTAAAACTTCCCAATGTTTGGGGCCAAGGTTAGACATATACCTCCTAAGTGTACTAACAACAAAGGCTAAGTCTAGTCTAGCACACGCCATTAGATACATCAAAGAACCAATGTCATTTGAATATGAAATCTTTTTCGTATATTCCTCTTCCTCTTCATTAGCAAGTAATTGTACTTTAGATAATACAAAATGATTGGCCAAAGGCAATGAAACAAGTTTGCATTCATCCATGCCATTTTTTTTTTCAAAGTCTTCATGATATATGGAGCCTGATGCAAAAACAAAAATAAATTTGACCTAGCCCTTTGAATTTTCATGCCTAAGATTCTTTTAACATTGTCTAGGTCTTTCATATCAAATTTATTACTCAAAAGTAGTTTTTATATCATTTAACAACTTCAAATTGGGACCAATCAAAAGTATATCATTCACGTATAGCAACAAAAACACACAAATATTATTTGCATTATCTTGATAGTATAAGCAATGATCAAATTCACTCATTTTAAAACCAATTGTTTGAATGAACGAATCAAAACGTTTGTACCATTATCTAGAAGATCGTTTTAGACCATACAGAGAGCGTTTAAGAAAAGACACGTGATCATGTTTTTGTTTATTTTCAAAATCCTTATATTGAACCATACATTTTTTCCCCATCAAGTTCACCATGCAGAAAAGCAGTTTTAACATCAGATTGTTCAAGTTCCAATTAAAATGTGCAACTAATACAAGTATAGACCTAATTGTGGTATACTTAACAACTGGAGAAAAAATTTCATTATAATATACCCCTTCCTTTTGTGTGTAACATTTGGCCACAAATCTAACCTTAAATCTTAAAGCCTCTCATTTGGTGATTCCCTCCTTAATTCTAAAAATTCATTTACACCCAACAGTAGACTTATCTTTAGGTCTTGGGACTAACTCTCATGTTTGATTTTTATGGAGGGAATTTATCTCTTCTTTCATCGCTCTTACCAAATCCTCAGATTATTCATTCCTCAAGGCTTCTTCATACGTGTTTGGTTCGCTATCAACTAGTTCTTCATAACTAGCATAAGCAAATTCAAAATCAAACTCTACCCTTTGAGGCGCCCTATATGTTCTCCTAACTCTGTCTCTAGCTAACTGGTAATCAGACAGGAGGTTTTGCTCTCCTTAATATTCCTCTATAACCTCATGTCTGTCAATATTTTCACTCTAGTTATCTTCTAATTCCATATTTTGATGTTCCACCTTAATTGAGGTAGTAGGGATTTGAACAGTTAAATGATTTAAATCCACTTGGGATTCATCGCTAGTGTCTTCTTGTTGTTTTTCTCTCAAACGGTCACTTTCTGATTTTAGACACGGCATTTCAGACTCATAAAATGTAATATCACGACTTATGATGATCTTAACTTCCGTTTGACTTCTATCCAAAGCCTATACCCTTTAACCCCTTCAGGGTATCCTAAGAAAACACATTTACTAGCTTTGGGTTCTAATTTTCCCTCATTTTGATGAGAGAAAGCAGCACAGCCAAAAGTTTTTAACATAGTATAGTCAGCACATTTATCGTATCATTTTTCATACGAAGTATCATCATTTAATGGTGTAGAAGGTGTTAAATTAATCAGATAACACGCAGTCATAACAGCTTCATCCCAAAAAGATTTAGGAATACCAGAACTCAACATCATACATCTAACTTTGTCAAGTAGAGTACAATTCATACGTTCGGCCACCCCGTTCTGTTGAGGTGTATAAGGAACAGTTTTATGTTTAGTAATTCCACATTTTTCACACATATCATCAAAATTATTATTACGAAGTTTTAGACCATTATCAGTTCTTAGATATTTTATCTTTCTGCCGGTTTGAGTTTGAACTTGCAATTTTCATATTTTAAAAGTTTTAAAGGTTTCAGTTTTATCTTTTAACAGATAAACCCACATCTTGCGAAAATAATCATCAATTATGAACAAAAAATCTATTACCACCCATTGTGTGATTAATAACAAGTCCCTATAAATCAGTATGAATATATTCCAAAACTTTAATAGTTTTGTGCATGTCAGATGAGAAAGATAGCTTATAAATATCTTTCTGCCGGTTTGAGTTTGAACTTGCAATTTTCATATTTTAAAAGTTTTAAATGTTTCAGTTTTATCTTTTAACAGATAAACCCACATCTTGCGAAAATAATCATCAATTATGAACAAAAAATCTATTACCACCCATTATGGGATTAATAACAAGTCCCTATAAATCAGTATGAATATATTCCAAAACTTTAATAGTTTTGTGCATATCAGATGAGAAAGATAGCTTATGATGTTTACCAAGCACACGGTGATCACAAAAATGCATATTAGACACACGGTCTTTTCCAAATACACATTTATCATTTAATACACCTTTAAACCACAAAGATTCTTTAAAGGCTTCAGTAGCAGAGCTTGGTGAGGAATCAAAAACTGAAGAGATTACGCAGCAGAAGCAAAAAAGGGTGAAGAACAAAGAATTTTTTTTGTTTCTGCCCGAACCTACAACTGCCTTTTTCGATCAAACGGCTGACCTACAGAAGAAGCTGAGGCTAGATTCTGACTCTACAGGCGAAGGAAAAGCTGACTGGTTGGCGATGGCGGCGGGGCACATTCCAATGGTGGCCCGTGCAGCAAAAGTTGGACAATTTTGCCCTTGATGGGTCAACGATCGCAATTGCTATATATATTTCCTGAACTGCTTTGGGCCAAAATCACGGCCCTAAAGCACTACATTCATATATCTCCTATTTTACAAATTATAGAACTGGTCCACTCTGATAAATTGACTATAACGGTTATTTATATGACATGTTCCTACTAAAGAGTAAATTGCAAATATATTCACCCAAGGACTACCCCGACAAAATTTTGACGATTTCTTTTGCAAGTCGAAAATGTTCAACATTTACCATCCAACTTGAGAGAGAGTGTAGGAATCCGAGTGTGATAGTGAAATTGTTTAGGCTGATTTGGTTATTTGTACCATATTTAGTTCTTTCCTTGGTTAGTTACGCTAACTGGGAATCTTTTTCTCATCTCCTAATTTAGGAGATTGTTTTCCTTTTCCTCACTCACGGTTGTACTATAAATAGGGCTGTATATTCTTTTATTTCAAGATAAGAAAATAATTTATTTCTTCATCATGCCATTAACCCTTTCTAAATGAACCCCTGTGCAATAGCAGATGAAAAGATGCCAACGTTAGATTGAATGCAACATGATTTGGGGAAAACAGTTATCATACAGGACAGATCTTAAATTTCTTTTCTGTTTTACGAATGACCAATCCATCTTAGGAAACATGCAATTAACCCTTTCTAAATGAACCTCTGTGCAATTGATTTTCGGCAAGATTTCACCCAAAGCTGGGAGAATAATATCAAGAACTTCCATGTGCAAATAGTGAGAACACAGGAACTTTTAAGTCGAATACCCTACACAAGTTTTTTAACAATGCAACATGATATGCCAAAATTTCATGTGCCAATACACTGGATGATATTGTACTTGGAAGGATACTATTTTATCATCATTATATAATTCACTACCTATAAAAATGTGAAGATTGTTTTAACATTGCACTTCATTGCATTAAGAAGGATAACAAAACCTCCGTTGGTCATTTTCTCTTTCCAATCATGTTCTTCGCTATATACTGCAGCTTCCCACAGCCATCTACTACGTGAGCTCAAAACCCTGTTCAGAGAGAGAAAAATGAATCAAGCTTTTATATAATTGAAAAGAAATTGAAATGTCCCTAAGAAGAGCTGAACCACTCCATCAAGATGATGATTATTAGGAAACTTGAATAGAAAAGAAGAAAATATATATTGCACAGTTCACGTAAAACTTATTATTAGGAAAATATATAATGGAAGACAGTAAGTTTGGGCTCTAGAAATAGATATCTGTGACTGCTGACTTTCCAAATTGATTGGCATCTGCTAGTTGAGCAACAATTATATCAAAGCCTTTTTTGCAGAATTTTGATCTTCATGGAAAATTTTAGATCTCTTTTTCCTGTTCCAGAGCAGTAACATTCAAAAAAAAAAAAATTGGTTTTTGACAGAATTCGCATAGGAGAGACTTACCAACATGTTTAATAAACAGATGTAGTTAACTGAATTTCAAGAGGTCGTTCTCCGTCGCACTACTAAATCATCAGCAGAGTAATAATCAGCAAGAAGTCGGTACATGTATGAAGGATTGTGCCCGCCTCTGCAATAATGACAAGCAGTGCATAAGAGATTGCATTTAAGAAGTGGTAGCTTCTCTAGGTCATTTATACTTCTTGATGATGTGAGCTTACGTGTCAGTAATGAATAAGCTAACAAGATTCGGAGGCACATAATCAAATGCAGGATTGACAACATGAAGAAGAGGTGAACAAGAGCCACATCCAAAATCCAAACAATCTGAAAATTCTCCAAAGTCCAGCAGCTCAGATGGGGACTTCAGCTCATTCAGTAAGACCTCCGGGTTATGCGGGTACAGAGAACACAGCTGTATAATTGAAGAAAAATTTTGACAAAGCAGATGGATTTTGAATAATTTATTAACCTGTAAAGCTAGAGATACACACAATATTCAGTGATGCTATGGACGCTTGAGACATTGGGTAAGTAGTGTTTCAATACAGTTGTCAACATTGACATCCCTAATGAGTTAATTTAGAACTCAGATAATGTCCGCACTTACCGAACACGATAGGTAACAAATCAGTGCATGACAAAATTAAAAATAATTTTTTGGATACAACCTGTAGACTTCTATTCACCCTATACATTTCAAATCACGAAACCCTACACATTGCTACGGGCCTAAACCATCATCTCGATGTAAGATTTTGCTTGATTGATCTTTTTCTTGTCAACAAGTTGCTCTCCTTTTTATTCCTTTTAGGACATACAATGGCACTTAAAAATCACGAGTCTATAATGACTGCAATCATGATTATAGAGTAAATCAAACAGATATTACGCTATTTGGTTAACGACATATATTATGGCAATTTAAGATGGACCGATTTTGAAAGAATGCTCCAAGTTGTAAGTGAATACTATATTTCAAATAAGCCAACATTTGCTCAATTGAAATTGTAACTTCTACCCCAAATACAGAGGACAACATACCATCGCAAAACTGCTTGCTGAAACCCAAGAGTTATTAAAATTATACAGGGAAACTGAAGGGCAGAAACATTATTAATCCGAGCTCAGTACATTTACCATACATGTTGAGGTAGAGAACTGAATAAAAGAGCAATGAAAGAGCTAAGAGGTAGATGACAAAAACTGAGAACTCACTGTTATTGGAAAGCATTGAAGCTCTTATTACTTTGCCGAGTTTTGCTTTAATTGGACCAGTTACTCTCAATTGGAGACCTTGAATCCCTTACTTGAATACAGTGTTTTCTTGGCTGGTTTCACAAAGGAGGACTAATACCTGTCACGTCTTTATTTATCTGTTTATAAGTATTGATCACTTATTGTTACACCATGTTAATAGATTTGTATAGTGACAAAGAGAGGCAGGTTTGGAATGGGTTAAGCCAAACACTGCAGCAGGATATCTATTGAAAAATATTGTTAGTTTTAGCTCAGAGAAATTGGTGAGGTATGGAAAATTGTGGTGTTGGCTATTTTATAGGTAGCTTGAACAGAAAGGAGCACCATATTTTTTTGAAGAAAGAGAGCAGCTTGGCTATTTATGGGAAAGAGCAAGGTTCTCCCTTTCTTGTGGTCTTATACATCAAACGAGTTCAAGGACTTCCCTTTATTTTACTTTCTGATTGGAAGAATGTTATGCATTCTTGATTATAATTTTAAAATTGTTTTCTTATATTATAAGAGAACTCCTTCTCTTGATGTCTATATTTTTATATCGTGATTAACAAAATTATGCATTGATTAGTTAGCAGACTAGCACAAGAGGTTGTAAAAAAAGGAACCAGCAAGATGGATTTCAGAAAACCACATAATATAAGTATTGTTATGCCTCATTTTTTAGTCTCTAGAAAGAGGCGCCACGTAAGCAAAAAGTCAACAAGTCAAATAAAGACCATATGAGGTCAAAATATGAAGAAATCAAACAAAACCGAGGCTCCTCAAGTGCCTAGCCGAGGTGCCGAATGAGTGCCTAACAGAGGCTCCACAATGGCTAGCTGAAGTGCCTAGCCGAGGCTCCTCAAGTACCTAGCCGAGGTGTCTAATGAGTGCCTAATAGAGGCTCCACAATGGCTAGCTGAAGCGCCTAGCCAAGGCTCCTCAAGTGCCTAGCCGAGGTGCCTAACAAGTGCCTAACCGAGGCTCCTCAAGTGCCTAGTCGATGTGCCTAATGAATGTCTAACAGAGGCTCCACAATGCTAGCTGAAGTGCTAAGCCGAGGCTCCTCAAATGCTTAGCCGAGGTGCCTAACGAGTGCCTAACAGAGGCTCCACAATGGCTTAGCCGAGGCTCCTCAGATAGCTAGTTGAAGTGCCTACCGAGGCTCCTCATAAATGAAGTCCTATGGGCCTAAGCTTTATCCATTAATCACTTGGCCCATCTACATCAACATTTCTCTATAAATACGTAAGTTTTATTTATAATAAGGTACGTTCTCTAAACCTAACCAAATCCCCTATCTCCCATCTCTTGCACCATCTTTATATCTTTTGTCCGGCCGTTGACTTGACCGTCGGAGTGCAACCTTTTTCTTGATCGGCGGCCTTTGCCTCCTAACGGCGTGCTACGTGTGCAGGTGATGTCCACGTGGAGGAGACGTGGTGGGATTCTGTTGAGTTCATTTTTTAAGATCAACAAGTATCATTGTTCAATCTGGATGCTAAGAGAAGGCTATAGGAACATTCAGTAGAGATTAGTTTGCTAAGGCATAATATCTTCTTTTACATATTTAAGTTCTACTTTAATTCAAACTTAGAGTTTAATACTTGTTTGGAGCTCAAAGTCGTAATCTCATGTAGCCTGAAATTGAACAAATGATCGCGATCCTCCAAGCAAAAGAACATCATCAATTAAGAGTAATGTAGCCAAGTTCAATTTAATGCCAATTTCTCGCAACGTATTACCGTTCCAGGAGCTTTATTTCTCTAATGGAACAATCAATACAATTGACTTCAAGTTATGTACCTCAAAAGTTAGGAGGGAATATAGCCTATAATGCAGAAATACCTTGTGAACCCCAGCGAGTACAACAAAAGGGACAGCATGCCTTTGAGCTGCTAGGGCCACCATATTCAACCCCACTGGAGCTATAACCCCACCATTGGCCATGACAGCATGAGCTCCAACTATAACCTTTAGATAGGAATTTTGGACCAACAGCAAAATTAGTTCATAAAATTTCAAACAGTTGAAAAGAAAAATCCTGCAATAGTCCCTTACCATGTTGACTCGGGAAATCATTGCAAAAACTGCAGAATCAGTAATAACTGTGGCCTGTAGTCCCCTTGCAGCCAGTTCTTTTGCAAGAGCATGTCCCTGATATCTGATATGAACCATGCAACATGAAGAAATGGCACGAGGAGGAAAATCTTCAATAATGTGTAACCTTAACAAATTCCCTTTGTCACAATTGACCAAGCAAATTCAATACCTTGGAGCTCCCTCGGCGACAAAAACTCGGAATGATCTCTTTTTCTCCTTCGCAGCGCATAGGAATTCCGTCACTGTTCTTGAGCTGCCTAAAGTCAAGATAACCTCACTGAATGGAATAGCCAGGATCAGATAGTGAAATTGGTTTGAATAACAAAATTATATACCATAAAACATACAAGGAAATATGAGAGAGTAGAGGAAAGGATGGTATTCCTAGTCCCACAGATGCTTTATGATTGTATATACAAAGTGTGTGAGAACTAGTTGGCTTCTTCTTTCTATATGCTTGTATCAAGGTTTTACCGTGAGTCGTTATCATTTTTGCTTTAGTTATGAAAGAGCTTACAAGACATATCCAAGATGAGGTCCTTGTCCATGTAATTTGCTTCTAGTTGATAAGACCATGCGAGGATAGATTGATGGTTAGAACCTTGGAGAATCACAATGGAATCAAAAGTTTTAGCTTAATGACAACTAAGACAATTGAAGATGATATTTAAACAATACACGGTAGTCCCTCTCTAAGAGCTTAAACTTTTGGATCAAATAATGCGATGTGATATAAGAGCACGCAAAGGTCCTAGTTTAAGTCTTGTCATCAACCATTTAATAAAATTGTGCGTTTGTTAGGTTTTTATATTAATCCTTCCTACATGTGAGTGGCTCTCTCTAACAACTTAAACTTTTAAAAATAATGGTTATCAAAGACTACAAGACAACAAATTATTTCCCAGAAATTGAATACTCAAAACTACTTTGATATTATCTAACCACATCAACTTAAGTCCGAGCAAACTTCCAACTGAAACACACACAGCATCAAGTAACTGAATTTTCATGTATGCTACTAAAGTTTCTTGGAACATACTTTTGGTGTATATGCTCAACTGCTTGTTCAGCAATCAGTTCATGGCAAGTAGAAATGTCTTGAATGAGCTCATTAAGTGCCTCGATGACATTATGCTTGAGCTTCCGAGTCATCGAATTCTTATCAGCAGCTGAAGGAAATATAGCAATAATCTTCAATACATAAGAAATTAAAATTCAACATCTTGAACATTTTATTTATTGTTTCATGCTAAATCAAACTTAACCAAGAATACATCCTCAAAGACCTCAACCGTCATTAGCCACATTCATTGGGAAAAAACTAATGCCTAGATCCTACATCAATGAAAAACTCCAGGCATTAACACATATCAAGGAACTGATTGTAGAAGATTCTAAATTATGAATGCTTAAGAGCATACATTTGCTTTTTCCTTCAGAATCACCACCAGAAGAAGATGTCTGAGGCACGGCTGTTAAGTGAGGCATGTCTTCAAGGAGAGTTTGCAAAGAAGGTGGTCTCAGGGTGTTTCTAGCAGCAGCAGCCAAAAGAGCTGGATGATCGTCTTGATCCACATCATCTTCATTGTCACTTTCGGCTGACAAACTTAATCCGCCAACAGAAGCTGTAGTGAGAGAAAGATCTTCTTCTCGTATGATATGTAGAACACGTCTCACAATATTACCAACAGCCAGCTCTGAAATCATAGATGCTACATTAACAAGTAAATGAAACAGAAAGAACAGAGAAGGTAAAGGGAATTGCTTGAGTTGAACATAGCTTCAGAATAATCCCCCAAAGAACAGTAATGTGTCTGTTTTTCTTTCAAGCTTTTACAATTGAACTTCAAGTGGCTTCAGTCAAGAGAAACCACTTGTGGTTTCTTTCACTGATAGTTATGTCGTAATATCCTCCAATATTTGATCCAGACATTAATAACATGTTATCATCTTTTACAAGGCTTTATTTGGCAGTACTCTTCATCGTGATTGTTAATAGGGCAATCATAAAATGAATGAAAATAAAACCTATCTCATACATGAGGTATACATTTAAAAATCTATGAACTATTTGACCCACGAAGCATTCTGGAATCCTGGTTTCTTGGTTATTCTAACATAATTTCTGCTAGTTCTCAAATCATCCAAAGTTATCCATGTTCAATCAAGCCTTAGTTGTAGCTTATAGATCAAAAATTGGTGATAATGCCATGTTCTACTACAAACTTTCTTCATTTCAGATTGTTAATTATGTCAGGTATGCCTCCTTAGTCTTTATCAATTCTACTTCAGTGGTCATCACATGGCCTATGAAATATCCCCCACCTAATGAAATTCCCACCAATTTTCACATATGCAGAGACATAGGTAAAATCACTCCAGCCCCATTCATACGAGTCAACTGATACACAAAATTAACTCCTTTGGTAAGCCATTCTAAAAAGTAAAATCTATAGAGTCAAATGTAACTTCAAAATTCATTTCAATTGATGTACTTGATGGAAATTTATCCCTTGTTTGGCCCCCATTAAAATTTTAATACATTTTTCCATATATTTTTTAAACCACACGTTCTCTAATAAAATAATATTACACGAAAACCAAAAAACAATCATTATTTTTTAATCACACATTCTCCCTAAAATTACTATTCCAAAATACATTATTTCCAAAGTCTCATTAAGATGGTGGCCAAACAAGGGCTTAATTACATAATATATAAATAAAAACCCACTACTTGAGCACCTACGTATCGCACAATAAGAATTATTTACTAATTCGAATGAACAAAACTCAGGGAAAAAAAAAACTGTATCCGAGTGAATGCATGCTAGCATTAATATTTAATTGAGTTTATCAAATTAGAATCTTTTTAGAAAGATTTAGATAAAATAGCTGATTACCCACAGGATTGGCATCTATGAGCTCCTCTCCGACAGCTTTAACGGCATCAATGAGAGCGCCCGCCTGGTTAGTGTGAGGCAGTCTTTTCTGAGATATGAATGACCGGAGCACCTCCGCCGTTAACTTTGCTGTTGCCTTCGAACCCTCGATTTTACTGTAAAAATCAATAACAAACACAGATATGAGTGGAAATGTAAGAGTAATTATTCTTTTACAGCTTTGATTTACTAAGAGGAGAAAATCAGTACCGCTTTTTGAGCTTGATTAAGAATTCATTTACTAGAGAATTGACCTCCGGCATGATTCCTGGAAAAAAAAAATCCACATGAACAAGTGAATTTTTGATGTTACGAAACTGTGAAATTTGTGGGGTTTGACAAAATTAGGTGTTTTAGATGATTAACTATTGAATGGAAAAAACTGAGAATGGAGCAATTGGATAGTTTATGGTCAGGAGACCACGCTTGGATTAAAAGGCCTTTCGCTCTCTGTGTGTGTTTTTTAAGGAGGTTCGACGACGTCGAATGTGGTGCGGGGTTTAATGATGAATGAACTTTAACGGGTTAGATACGAGTTACAATGGGGTCGAATCGGTCGGGATGAAATTGGTCAGGATGAGTCGGGTCACATTCGAATCTTGGTAATTTTCATAAGAGAAAATTATTTTATTTCAAAATCAACACTAAAATGCACATTATTGAGGGAACAGGGAAGAGTGTGATGTAATAGAAAATATGTGGTTAAAAAATAAAAATAAATTTTGGATGTGATGAAAAATATTATTTTATTAAAAAATGTGTGGTTGAAAACAAATTTGAAAGAATATAGATCAAATACGGGTTAAAATTTTAACAAAAATGATAGATGCACATCCATTTTTATATTTGATGTGTTTTTAAAAAAGAATTGGAAGAAAATTTGTTTAGTTTTTATAATTATCCAATGATATGTTAGCACGTGACAAAGTGTAAAAAAACATGTATACATATGACATGATTGAAATTTTAAAAACTACCTTGACTTATGTGAATTACAATTTATATCAAATCTCAGTTCCAACTCATTTACAACATTTTTTAATAATTATAACAACCTCTAAAAATAAGATATTTTAATAATTATAACACGTCTAAAAATAAGATATATTATTTGATATTATGCCCCCTCAATTATAGGGGCTATAATTTCCTTCGATTTGAGTTTAAAAAACATTACGTTATCACTAAATAAATTTAAGAATTTACTGATATTAAATACTTCTCTTTGACACGAGTTAATATTTTACGACTCGTTAGTTTAATGTCCATTTGCTCTTGTTGAGTTCACCCCAATATCTTGTTAGCATTGAGGAGTGGTTAATTCCTAAATCCTCTACACTAATTCTTTCGAAAATTGACAAGTCTTCATGTTGAAAATAAGAACGTACATAAGGGAATGAGCGCCATGAAGAATCAAAATGAGACGTATATTAAAATTATTGACCTCGGATTTTGTATCTCCAGCGTGGTCAACGGTTCTCGATTTCACTCACAGTCACGTAGATATGCTCTTACACACTCGAACAAATCGTAGTCACCTGGGGTATTCTCCGATGGATGGGAAAGCAGTCTGGTGTGCTGTCATAGGCACCCAAAAATAGTCTCTAAAGTTTAAACCTCTAAAACTAATGTAGTGGTGGAAGTAAGGGGTCGATCCCACGAAAAGTGTGTAATTCAGTATTTTATACTTCATACAATGATGGAGGTTTTTTGTATGTAAATAATTATAAGTGACGCAATAAGTAACAATGAAAATTAAATTAACGAAAACAATCAAAAGACTAACATTAGTCCCAATCAATATCCACTTTCGAAAATCCACAATTGATCATAGATACAATGATAATTTAATTTATATTTTGAATATTTATCGTTAGAATTATTTTCTCATCTCTCCTTATTTTTAGTTAGTTAGAAACTAGTGTTCTAATTAACCCTAATTATTAAATAACCTTAGACCAGCGCTCAAGATTCAATTTGATAATAATTTTACACAATAGAGAAATCGAAGAACTATATAACACAAATACCAGCAGTTGCATTCAATCTATTTAAACATTTTTCTTAAGATTTAATAACCTCTGTCGCAGAAATCATCAAATCCTAGTGCTACACAAGTTAAAGGAATCAAATAATTACGAATTTGATATTTAATTTAGCGGTAGACTGCAATGAATAATAAACTAGTAAGCCTCCTAGCAATTAAACATAACAATTATGGAAATAAGTGTAGAAGAATATTCAATACTCAAGAACATGAATTAAATTAAGAAAAACCATTTAAATCTCACAATATGTGATTCCGAGATTTCAATCTCTTTCGACCAAGTGTAAAAGTTTAGTTATAATTTATGAATCTAAGAGAAAAATAGAGAAGAAAAAAGTTGGGAGGCTTTCTCTACGTTCTGGTTGTGTTCTAAGGTTTCAAATCGTGGAAAATTAGGTTTCCATACGTATTTCAATCAAACAAGGAAACAGGAAAAAAAATCGTGTTTTGGCTTGAGGCACGCGCCTAGTAGAAACTAGGACGCGAGCCTTAGCCTTTTGCCAAGCCTCAGGCGAGGCTTTTTAAGTCTAGGGCGTGAGCCTCACCTGGTTTTCGGCAGCCGAACAGCTCTCAATATTTTTATCATAACTTTCTCTTCCGATATCCGATTGAGACGATTCAAGATGCTTTAGAAAGCTAATTCAAATGGATACAAATTTTCTTCAGAAACTATCTTCGAATTTGATCGTTTTACATGTCACAAATCGGTCTCAATATGAGGTTGAAAATCGATGCAAAACTTTTCAAGTTGAAAGTTTATATGTGATAATGTCTTGCCTATATTTCATCCATTTGACTCTATTCTTCATCCAATTGACCTCTAATACTCTCGAATATTCATCCTAAGGTTAGAAACAAGTTTATAGTATTTTCTCTTTAGTCCCTGAACTTTCATTTCCTTTCACTTTTGTCCATTTTCACATATTTCTTCCAAATTACGTCATATCCATAAAATTGTCACTTAAATCAAAATATGAAAGTAATGAGTACATTTTGGCACAAAATAAATATACGAGAGTATAAAATAAGGAGGAAAAAATATGCATTTTACATTCCTATCACAGTCGCAAACAGTCCAACAGTTCAGTTGACGGTAATAAAGTATTGGGTATGGGACGTCTAGGAACGTGAGCCAAAAGAGTGTATGGATACCGAGAATGTGTAATAGAACGCGAGAGAACAAGTTTATAGTTTGTATTTAAAATTGTATTACCTTCAAATGACATAATGTGCGAGCTTTTATAGTGCAAGAGGTAGAATGGCAATCGCTGAATGAAGTAACATAGTGGCCTCATCGGATGGTTAAGGTCCTCTCCTAGGTGTCACTCTATCAGTCTTAGACTGACAGCAATTAATGCTTCTGACAAGCAACCACTTTAAAGCCTAGTTTCACATATAGACTGACAATTTGACATTTTAGGCACTTGCTGCGAAGTGTCACATCAATTAGACTGAAAGATTTTTGCAAAAAAATCTCCTTGTAAAAAGTTAAGTAAGAAAATGCTTTCTATCCGTTAGGGAACTAACTACCTTGGATTTATTCATGCAATAGACATGGCGCCTCACTGATAAGTGTATTTTATACACTTATTTAGGCTATAAAATATGGGCATTTCGTAATTCTATTAATGAAATTATAGTCTAATTTATTATATAATGTGTTATTAGGTGAAACTCAATGAATGGAAGTGAAATTCAAAGAAAATGGCGAAAAATGGCAAGGTCCAAAGCTTGGGGGTTAAAGTGCAAATACTAAAAATTGTATCGAAGCTCACGATGAAGATTCGAGAATGCTAGAGGTCAAATGGATGCAACTAAAGATCAAACGGAGCGAAAACAAATCAACTTTCAACAGCACAAGGATGTCTAAAGTTTTAGTTGGAGATTGAGACCCATTTTTGTCCTAGTAAACGTTCGAATTGAAGAAGAGTTATTTCTAGTAAAGTTGTTACCCTTCAAGTTATCTTTCCAACGAATCTTAAATCACCTCAATCGGACATCGAAATGAAAAGTGATGACAAAAAAACTGAAGCAGATGCAAAATGGACAGAAAATCAACGCCTAGGTGCTACAAACTCAGCGCTCAAGCGCCGCTACAGATTTTAGATTTTTATTGTTTGGGCCACGAAAACTCCATAAAAAGACTCCAAATTGACCAAGAACGTATAGGGACATATAAATAGACCTAAATAGGCATTGAAAAGAGGGAGTTCCCACACATTGAAAATGGGGATACTTTGTAAAATAGAAAGAAAAACACAAGATAGAAGAGGAATTAGCGAGAAGAAATACATCAAGGATTTGAATTGGAAAAAGATCTTGGTGCAAGAGCTGATTGTTTTCCAACTTTTGTATCATTTAAATTCGATGATGTATTAGAATATTATTATTTATTTCATCTTCTTCACCATATTTAGCTAAATTTCTTATTAGGGCAAACAATGTAATTTATTGAGACCATTAGCTCTTTAATTCAAGAATCCCGAGTTTTATTCTTCAATGTGTTGATTTTATTATGAGTTTAATGCATTGAATTACCTGATCAATAATTTCATGATCCATTGAGTTTCTTAAGAATTGAAAGGTGAGTTTGAGACTTAGAATTTGTAATAAAATCCGGTAACGAGGTATAACGAGTAGAGATACTTATACTAAGTGATGCGGTCGTTATATGAATTCCTAGTGCCATAACTCGTTTAACTAAGTGTAATTCGTATAGAGATATGGAGTTGAATTAGTTAAATAGGATCTGTTGACACCGACCTCCGAGGTCGTTGAGCTCGGACTGTCATATCCCAATGAGGACAAGGAAATGGGAGTTCGGTTATGCGAGGTCAGATCGGCAGGAGCATAGCTTTCCCAACAAGCCATTGTAGTCTTCCAAGACGCTACAGTGGCTAATGATTACGGATCACTAACAAGATCTTTGGGCATCAAACCAAAGGGATACACGTGGAAAGGTCCTGTGTCAGCGCCCACCTATTCCTCCAATCAAAAGCCTTAGCCTGCTTTAATAGACAATGCATTTACTACCGGGATCAACAAGTCCCATCATCCTCAGTCAACAGTACAACGTTGAGGTCGGGCGCCAATCCCGTTAGGACAACGCACCAATTAGCTCAGCTCAGTCTCTGGGTTGACAAGACATGAGGATTAGACGTTATTATGTTTCTACTATAAAAGGCTCAGAAAACAAAGATGGCGGGGGGGGGGGGCAGACAGAAAATCTAAAGGAATACACTAAGGGGAAAAACCCCAGTTAACCTTTTGAATATCCCAGACTATCTGTAAAAAAGAAGTAATTGTTTCAGAGACAATCTAGCATTCTTCTTCATTGTATCATTTAGACTACTTTCTGCACTCTTAGTTGGCTTTAATCTTGTTCATACAATTTTGAACGTCAACAGTTTGGCGCTAGAAGGAGGGCCCCCTACTTGATAGCAGCCCCATCTCCACACACGATTCATTAAAGTAACCCCATGGACGAATTGTCAGCATCAGGGAACCAGTCCCACGCGGGCCATACCCACCCTGGGCGAAGCAGTAATCCCATGAACTCGGAAAAAGGGGGTCGGGATGAAACCGCTGACCCACAAATGGCGACGATGAGGGAAGCCATTGAGAAACTAACGAATATTGTCAGTAGGTTGGAACAAAACCAAGCCCAATACCTGCCACGTGAAAACAGAGGGGAATCTCTTCGCCAGGAAAGGACCGAACGACTCCCCACTAGGCGGACCCTGCATTTTTCAGACGAAGGATCTTCCAGGGACCAAACTGAAGAAGTTAGAAGTTCCCCTGTGGCGACTAAATCGAAAACTAGGAGGACGAACAGTGCATTCGACAAGTTGGCCCTCAGCGTTCCTCAACTCCCGCCAGGAAGCAAGCTGAACGCCAAAGAGACCATCCTGGAGAACGACCAGAAAACGAAGTGAACGCCCTAAAGAAGCGCATTGCGGATCTGGAGGCAAAAAGCGAGGGGAGCCCGGATGAATATTTCACCAAACACCACTCACCATTTACCGAGGATATCCTAGCAGAACCATTACCCGAAAAGATGAAAATGCCTCAGCTGGCCGGATATGACGGGGAAGGAGACCCCCTCAGTTACCTTGACAAATACTCTTCTTGGATGGAGCTTCAGGGAGCCGGAGAAGCCATCATGTGCCGTGCCTTCCCCTTAACATTGGGAGACAAGGCTCAAAGATGGTTCAGAAGATTGCACCAAAGATCTATAAAATGCTGGGACGATCTTGCCACAGCATTCCTCGCCCAGTTCATGGGTTCAAAGGCAAGGACCACTCCCAAAGAAAGGTTGGTAAGCATAAAGCAAGGGAAAACGGAATCCCTTAAAAGCTACCTGGACAGATTCAACAAACAATCCATGGAAGTTGAGAAAATTTCTGACGACGCTGCGCTCATGGCAGTTTTGTCAGGACTGAGACCCAAGACACGATTCTGGTGGTCAGTCCATGAAGATGGCCCGCAAACGTACCATGGACTCTTAGGCCGAGCTGAGAAGTACATCAGTGCAGAAGAGGCCACTTCGGATCATGAGGATGCTAAACAGAACCCCCGTTCCCCGCGGCGAGCAAAGGGGAAACAAACAGAAAGAGACGGAGGTCAGGAGAAAAGGAAAGATAGAAGGGATCAGAGCCGCTCTAGACCGTATCCCGATAAATTCCGCGGCTACCACCCTTTGAATGCTAGTCTGAAGGAGGTCTTTCTTCAAACCGAAGCAAAGAAGTCTTTTCGCCGACCTCCGCCTGGAGGCAAAGAAACAGCTGGGAAGAACCAAGCAAAGTACTGCCGATATCATAAGACAATGGGACATGACACTGACAACTGCCGAGACCTAAAGGAAGAGGTGGAAGCCCTCATTCAGAGAGGCCATTTACGGGAGTTCGTAGCAAGGCCAAGAATAGCAGGTCCATCCGGGCTTCAACAGCCTGACCAGCGGGGAGAAAACCAACCAGCGCGGCCCGAACCCCCAGCTCGCGACCCCCAGCCCCGTGCTGAAATTCGAATGTTGGTAAGCGGAAATCAATATTTAGAGGGTTCAAGAAGAACTAGGCGCAAGCTGGCGCGCGATGCTCACGTACACCAAAACTTTAGTGTAAGATACCCCACATCGGAACCCGCTGCTTATTCGGGCCCTGAGTGGTCAGAGAAAGATGCACAAGGAGTTCTGCAAGACCAAAGTGATGCGCTGGTTATCGCAATGGATGTGACAGGAGTCCGAATACACCGAACTCTAGTAGACAACGGGAGCTCGGTCAATGTGCTTTACTACCAAACGTTGAGGCAAATGGCCATACAGGATCAATACCTTCAACCGTACCCCCGAAAACTTCAAGGATTTTCCGGCAATCCGGTCGAAGCTCGGGGACAGATTGTACTCAGTGTTGAGTTCGGCGAACCCCCATGCTACAGAAAAATCCTGGCGGATTTTGTCGTGGTCGATATCCCTTCAAACTACAATGCCATATTGGGGAGACCTTTATTGCACGAACTGCAGGCGGCAACCTCAATGTATCATTACTGTCTCAAGTTCCCCACTCCGAACGGACCAGGAGTAATACGTGGGAACCAAGTTGAAGCGAGAGCCTGCAACGTAGACTTACCTAAGCCCCTGGTTGGAATGCTGGATGACCAGAGCTGCCAACAAGCTGAGACATCGGAACACGGGGATCCAATGATAACCGAACTAAACGAGGTCGGTATGACATGCACAAGAGAGTTCCTCCCAGACACGTTGGATCCAAGAGTAAAAACACGAGGTGGAGAACCTGTGGAAGAGCTGGACGTCATCCAAGTTGGTCTAGGCGTCCCGCCCAAGGAGCTGAAAATAGGTCATGACCTCCAGCCCCCAGTGAGGGATCAAATTATCAGTTTCCTCCAGGAAAACCTCGATGCCTGGGAACACGCGGACATGAAGGGAATCAACCCAAAAGTCATGTGCCACAAGTTAGGAGTTGATCCCTCAGCACGGCCAAAACAGCAACGAAGGAGGCCTCTTAACCCAGAACGATATGAGGCCCTCAATAAGGAAGTGCAAAAGCTACTCAAGAACGGATTCATTCGCGAAGCAAAATATCCAAAATGGATCGCTAATCCTGTACTAGTGAAAAAAAGCAATGGGGATTGGAGGTTATGCATAGATTTCACCGACCTGAATAAAGCATGCCCTAAAGACGGATTCCCTCTGCCAAGGATTGACCAAATGGTGGACGCCACTGCTGGGCACGATTTGCTCAGCTTCATGGACGCATATTCAGGCTACAATCAGATTCCCATGCATGAACCGGACCAAGAACACACGGCATTCGTCACCGACAGAGGTCTGTACTGCTATAAAGTTATGCCGTTTGGTCTCAAGAATGCAGGAGCGACCTACCAACGTCTGGTTAACTCCATGTTTGCCAAACAAATTGGGAAAACCATGGAGGTCTACGTGGATGACATGTTGGTTAAGAGTGCAGAGGCTTGGGAACATCGGCAACATCTCGCCGAAATGTTCGAGATCCTAAGAACATACGGGATGAAGCTAAACCCCCGTAAATGCGCATTTGGAGTAAGCTCAGGGAAATTTCTGGGATATCTAGTAAACCGCAGAGGAATTGAAGCTAACCCAGATAAGATAAGGGCCATCATTGAGATGCGTCCTCCATCCAGACCAGGAAGTTCAAAGCTTAACAGGACGGATAGCCGCCCTCAGCAGATTCATGTCAAAATCAACAGACAAGTGTAAGCCCTTCTTTAACGTGCTGAGAGGAGGAAAGAAGTTTGAATGGACGCCGGAATGTCAGGTCGCTTTCAACCAACTAAAATCACACCTATCACAACCACCTGTGCTGTCCAAACCTAGAGAATGAGAAACACTCATGCTATACTTGGCAGTCTCGGAGCATGCCGTCAGCGCGGTGTTGGCCAGGGAGGAGGACGGAGTACAGCACCCAGTTTACTATGTTTCTAAGGCCCTGCACGACGCCGAAGTTCGCTACTCCCCACTGGAGAAGTTGGCCTATGCTGTGATAATCGCTGCTCGGAAACTGAGGCCATACTTCTTGGAACATTCCATTGAGATCCTGACGAATCAACCTTTGAGGCAGGTACTGCAGAAACCAGATACTTCAGGGAGATTGGTAAAATGGTCAATTGAGCTCGGCCAGTTCGATGTTTGATAGCATACCTGTTGGGAGAATCCACCGCCCTGCGATTGAAGAAGCTGAGAAAATCCACATGGCGACGAAGCCCAGACACACATGGATGGAAGAACTCGTTACGTACCTCCAAACGGGTATATGCCCAGAGGATCCCACCTTGGCAAGGAAGCTGAGGGTAAGGTCAGCAAGGTACACATTGATCGACGGCATCTTATATAAGCGAGGATATGCTGCGCCACTGTTAAAGTGCCTGGATGAGGAAGAAGCCCTTCGCGCTATGAAAGAAATACACGAGGGGATATGCGGAAATCACGCAGGAGGACGGTCATTGTCACACAAAATCATGCGCCAAGGATACTTCTGGCCGACCATGAAAAAGGATACGCTGGAATTCACCATGAAGTGCGACAGATGCCAACGGTTCGCACCTAACATCAAACTCCCCCCTGGAGAACTGAACTATGTAATGGCACCGTGGCCTTTCGCAAAATGGGGGGTCGATCTTATCGGTCCATGCCTACGGGAAAAGGGGGGACGAAGTTTGCAATTGTGGCTGTTGACTATTTCACCAAGTGGGCTGAGGCTGAACCTATGGCGAAAATCACCGAGCACAAAACCACTGAGTTCATATGGAAGTCAATCATATGCAGGTTTGGAATACCTCACTCCATAGTGACGGATAACGGAAAACAGTTCGACAACACTCGCTTTGCAAGTTTCTGCGAGGAATTGGGAATACAGAAACATTTCTCCACGCCGAATCACCCCCAGGCTAACGGACAAGTTGAGGCCATCAATAAGATTATCAAGCATACGTTGAAAACAAAGCTCGACACTCTTAAGGGAGGATGGGCAGAAGAACTCCCCAGCGTATTATGGTCTTATCGCACTACTGCTAGAAGCAGCACTGGAGAAACCCCTTTCTCCCTAGCCTTCGGGGTAGAGGCCGTGATTCCTCTTGAGGTTGAAATTCCATCTATCAGAACTCTGATGTATCAAGAAGACAGGAACGAGCAAACATTACGAGAAGAATTGGATTTGATAGAAGAAAGAAGGGATGTTGCTGAAGTCAGAAATGCGGTATACAAACAGCGCAATGCGAGATACTACAACCAGAAGGTAAAGAAACGAGAGTTCGAGGTTGGCAACCTTGTCCTAAGGAAGGTCTTCCTGGCAACAAGAGAACTAAATGCTGGATCTTTAGGACCTAACTGGGAGGGTCCTTACAGGGTAAGCAAGGTACTGCTCAAAGGGGCTTACGAACTGGAAGATATGGAAGGCAGGACTTTACCGCACCCCTGGAACGCAGAGCACCTCAAAAAGTATTACCAATAGATTGCTGTAATATGCTGCCTCTATGAATAAAAGCATGGTTATCAGAATGACTCTCCAAGAAGTACGGCGTCCACGCCGGGTGATTCCTAAGCCCTACTCACGAAGTAGGCAGAATCTCCAGTAAGCCCTACTCATGAAGTAGGCAAAATCTCTTGTAAGCCCTACCCATGCAGTAGGCCGAGCTAATGTTGTAAGTGCTGCAACACTTAGCATGATTCCTAAGCCCTACTCATGAAGTGGGCAGAATCTCTTGTAAGCCCTACCCATGCAGTAGGCCGAGCTAATGTTGTAAGTGCTGCAACACTTAGCATGATTCCTAAGCCCTACTCATGAAGTGGGCAGAATCTCTTGTAAGCCCTACCATGCAGTAGGCCGAGCTAATGTTGTAAGTGCTGCAACACTTAGCATGATTCCTAAGCCCTACTCATGAAGTGGGCAGAATCTCTTGTAAGCCCTACCCATGCAGTAGGCCGAGCTAATGTTGTAAGTGCTGCAACACTTAGCATGATTCCTAAGCCCTACTCATGAAGTGGGCAGAATCTCTTGTAAGCCCTACCCATGCAGTAGGCCGAGCTAATGTTGTAAGTGCTGCAACACTTAGCATGATTCCTAAGCCCTACTCATGAAGTGGGCAGAATCTCTTGTAAGCCCTACCCATGCAGTAGGCCGAGCTAATGTTGTAAGTGCTGCAACACTTAGCATGATTCCTAAGCCCTACTCATGAGGTGGGCAGAATCTCTTGTAAGCCCTACCCATGCAGTAGGCCGAGCTAATGTTGTGAGTGCTGCAACACTTAGCATGATTCCTAAGCCCTACTCATGAGGTGGGCAAAATCTCTTGTAAGCCCTACCCATGCAGTAGGCCGAGCTAATGTTGTAAGTGCTGCAACACTTAGCATGATTCCTAAGCCCTACTCATGAAGTGGGCAGAATCTCTTGTAAGCCATACCCATGCAGTAGGCCGAGCTAATGTTGTAAGTGCTGCAACACTTAGCATGATTCCTAAGCCCTACTCATGAATTCGGAAAGAGATCAACGTGGACAGAAGATTCTCTTGTAAAAGCCCTTACCCCAGCCTGCAGTACCCATGAGCTAATGCTAATGTTGTAAGTGCTGCAACACTTAGCATGATTCCTAAGCCCTACTCATGAAGTGGGCAGAATCTCTTGTAAGCCCTACCCATGCAGTAGGCCGAGCTAATGTTGTAAGTGCTGCAACACTTAGCATGATTCCTAAGCCCTACTCATGAAGTGGGCAGAATCTCTTGTAAGCCCTACCCATGCAGTAGGCCGAGCTAATGTTGTAAGTGCTGCAACACTTAGCATGATTCCTAAGCCCTACTCATGAAGTGGGCAGAATCTCTTGTAAGCCCTACCCATGCAGTAGGCCGAGCTAATGTTGTAAGTGCTGCAACACTTAGCATGATTCCTAAGCCCTACTCATGAAGTGGGCAGAATCTCTTGTAAAGCCCTACCCATGCCGTAGGCCGAGCTAATGTTGTAAGTGCCGCAACACTTAGCTTAAAATATACGAGAAATTCCTACAAAAGATTCCTGTAAAAACTCAAAACGACTTATACCGCAAACAGGCGAAAAGCGAAAAGTTCTATTAACTAGTTCATTTGAGAGTTTGCGAATTTAGGAATAAGGGAGGATGGAATTCGAAAATACTAAAGAAAGACGGAAGGAAGCGTTCAGGAATGGCAAAAGGCGGGATGTAAACCGGCAGAAAATAGCAATAAATGCACGCGGCTGTCAATCAATGCCTAAAAAGAGGTGAAGGCGTCCAGCCACCCTCTTGGCGACAGGTGTACCTGGCGGCCGCAGGAGCAATTATTACGCGGGTTGGTACTTGTGCCATGACAGTTCAATAAGGTCAGACTCTCATTTAAAATTAGACCTGACCTGGGGGGTAACTGTTGACACCGACCTCCGAGGTCGTTGAGCTCGGACTGTCATATCCCAATGAGGACAAGGAAATGGGAGTTCGGTTATGCGAGGTCAGATCGGCAGGAGCATAGCTTTCCCAACAAGCCATTGTAGTCTTCCAAGACGCTACAGTGGCTAATGATTACGGATCACTAACAAGATCTTTGGGCATCAAACCAAAGGGATACACGTGGAAAGGTCCTGTGTCAGCGCCCACCTATTCCTCCAATCAAAAGCCTTAGCCTGCTTTAATAGACAATGCATTTACTACCGGGATCAACAAGTCCCATCATCCTCAGTCAACAGTACAACGTTGAGGTCGGGCGCCAATCCCGTTAGGACAACGCACCAATTAGCTCAGCTCAGTCTCTGGGTTGACAAGACATGAGGATTAGACGTTATTATGTTTCTACTATAAAAGGCTCAGAAAACAAAGATGGCGGGGGGGGGGGGCAGACAGAAAATCTAAAGGAATACACTAAGGGGAAAAACCCCAGTTAACCTTTTGAATATCCCAGACTATCTGTAAAAAAGAAGTAATTGTTTCAGAGACAATCTAGCATTCTTCTTCATTGTATCCTTTAGACTACTTTCTGCACTCGTAGTTGGCTTTAATCTTGTTCATACAATTTTGAACGTCAACAGGATCAATGAGAACTTGAGAGGAGTAAATTGAATATCGTAGGAGAATTCGACCGAACACTACATTAGGCTAGAATCTTGAGTTGCGAATTAAGGTGATCATTAGATGAATTTGTTTTGCCATAATACATCTTACATACATAAAACTTTGATCTATTTGTATTTATTATTTCAGCATAATTTTTATTTGTTTTAGGCATTTAATTCATTTGAGAAAACCAATATTCACAACTTTTATCGTTCTTCATTTGTTTATCTTTTATCAAATAGGAGTTAGAAAATTTGATTAAGACTAAAGTATAGTTCTCGTAGGAACGATAACTCGGACTCTTAGGTTCACTATATTACTTGTTACGATATCGTACACTTGCGATATAAAAAATGCAACAAGTTTTTGGCGTCGTTGCCGGGAACTATTTACTTTTAGTCTTAGTTTCTTTTTTTTTTTACTATTATTTGATTTTATTTGTTATTTAATTTTCTTTTTTTTCTTTTTATATTGTTTACATAACTCCCTACAGTTTTAACTTATCTTGTGTTGGTATTCTCTCTTTATACTTTTCAGATAATTATGCATGATTCTGACATTAGAAAAGTGATAAAATTGTTGCAGTGACAAATTTCTACATGGATTGTCAATATATGCTTGGAGAATATTCAAGATGTGAAAATTGTTACGAGGTGCATTGTACTGGGAGATGCTTGTTCTCTAGTTTACACACGCCGAAACTTCTGAGATTTCGAAAATATTTGATATGTAGAAAACAATCAATTGAAAAATCTGATGAAGGGTACATGCTCGTCGGAGATTTTGTACCTGAAGATTGGGATGAGGATATAAAACTTATGGGAGATGGTCCTCCACTTTTGAACGAGAAGGTACTTGCAAAATACTTTAAAGAACTTGCCATGTTGGATGAAAGTAATATGTTTATGGAAGATTACATGTACTGGGAAGGATTTCAGCATTGGGGATATAATCCACTTCAAGGGGTCATTAGAACAGACTTCTCATTGCTCGTGGAATTAGATTGCGGACCTAACACTCTACCAGATGAGAGTTCAACAATTGAAGAAGAGTCAACAATGAGTGAAGATTTAATCACAACGAAGCTAAACGAGGATTTGGCGATCAATAAGGAAGAAATCAACTCACTTTTTCCCACTTTATTGATTGTCCAAAAATTGATTTTGTGATTGGGCCTGACGAGGAGATAGAAATCTACCTAGTTGAAGTTGAATCAGATGGAATAAACAAGTCATATTATGTTAAAAATGGCAAGGAAGAGATGTGGAGATCAAATGAAAAGTGGATGGAAGTCAAAAGAAGAAAAATGGACAAGGCATCAAAAGCCTTCTTTATGTGCCCGTGATCAGCCGCCGTAGAGTCGAGCTAAACACTATAAAAAAGCGCTTCTTGGGAGGCAACCCAAACTTATTTATTTATTTATTCTTTTTTTTTTAGTTTTAGGATAATTTAGTTTATTTTAAATTTATTTGAGACTCATCATCTATACATTGTTTCTCTTTAAGTTTTTGATATGTTAGTTGGTTTATTAGATGTTAGAGCTAAGTAGCACTTGTTCCGATTTTTTTGATCTTAATGTTTTATCTGTTTTTCAAGAGCATGACGTCGCAGAACATGTGAACCAGTAGTTACCAAAGAGCCAACATGAGCAATAGGAAAACTAGCCATTGAATTACACGTCTTATCTGGAGAGTCTTTTCTTCACTTTCTTCTCCACCCCTTTATATACGGATTTAGAATTAAAGACATTGAAAATAATGTCTAATTTAAGTTTGGGGTGAAAAACACGAGTTTTCATTATTTTTTTATGTGTTTTGTGTGTTTTTATTGTTTTTGTAAAAAACATCTTTTTTTAAAAAAAGAATCTTTTTGTGTGTTTGTGTGAGTTAGTTGGTCTGGCTTGCAATGAAGAATATATTGAATCATGAATCGATCTATGAATGGTGAATAAAATGCATGCTTAGATTAATTTTTATTTTTTCATGTGAAATTTAATATATATTGAGCACATGAATTAAGTTAAGCATTGTGTATGAATGAGTTGATTTCATAATTGGATATGTTGAAATAGTGGACCATAGATGCTAAACTCAAAACCACTAAATTTTATATTTTTAGACCAAATTTAGAATAGTTTGGGGGATTTCACTATTGTAGGAAAACGTTGAGATAAATAGGGATTCCATGTGTGAAACTAAAAATCTTGTATGGATTGTCTAAAGTCAATAAGATGCAATTGGGTGAAAATCTCAAGTTAGAGGTCGTTCTACTTGAATTTGTGTTAAGTGAAGAACATTGCACTAATCAAGGCATAAAAAAATATTTTATTAGAAAATTTATCTTCGTAGCTTTTATGATTCGAGCAATTGAGCATGCAAAGGTCTTTAAAACATGGTGTCCTATGATCATCTGACTTGGGAGTTATCGATTGAAAGCTTGTTATATGGATCATTTAGAAAGTTTAAGGGAGATAATGCTTCCAATAAAGAAAAATATTTTTAAAAAAAGAGTGAAAAAAAATTGAAAAAAAATCAGAAAAACCAGTGCATGAAACAGAAGACGCACCAAATGCCTTGATTATGTCTCAAACACATATTTGAAAGAATCTGACTTTTGATAAGAGATTGTTAACCTAGTTAAATCCTAGAGATTGAAGCGATCAAACTAAATGGAGAATCCTTATTTATTGAAATGTTGAACTGCGATTGGTGAAATTTTGTCAAACTAGAGAGGTGAGGATAGTAGAAAATTCAACCTTAGTTCACAAACTGGCAAAGAGTGAAAAGAATAAGTTTGAGGGCTTGTGAATCTTACGAGTGATGAAAGAACATATTTGACCATCGAGGGTCAAGAATTGAAACAACTTATGAATTCATAATGTTATACTTAATTCTTCAGACACACACGTCGATTTTACATTGGAAAAGTGGATTTTAATTTTTGTATTATCATTTTGAAGATTACATAGATTTGATATTATGATTTCAATCATGAGATAAAAAGCCAAGTTAACTAACTAAATTTTGTTTCTTTACTTGATTGACTGGCCACCAATTAGGTAACTAACATTGCATGTTTGTGTGTTTGTTAAGTTAAGTTACGATTTTGTTTGAGGACAAACAAATGTTTAAGTTTGGGAGTGTTTGATAAGTGTATTTTATACATTTATCTGGCCTCTAAAATATGGGCATTTCGTAATTCTTTTAATGAAATTATAGTCTAATTTATTATATAATATGTTATTAGGTGAAACACAATGAATGGAAGTGAAATTCAAAGAAAATGGCAAAATCCAAAGCTTGGGGTGTAATGCCCCGAGAAATTTCATAGAATAAAATTTATTTGTTCTATATGATAATTATTTATATTTTAAAAGTTGAGGGACTATATTGAAATAGTTTTGAATTTCAATTTTTAATTGGGCCAATTACTAAATATTGATAGAGCAATGATAAGTATATCATGTTTTGGCTCGTTGGATAACCCGTATTTAATCGCGTATATTAGGCTCGAGAAAAAGTCGATTTGGATAAGAGAAATCCAAGTTTTTGTACCTTAAAGAAGTTGTTATAAAATAATTCTTTTTTTCTTATTTAAAAGTGTGCACCACGTGTATGTCTAGTCCTTGTACTTCATGGATATTGGTAAACATCTTAGCAAATCACATGTGGTAGGAAAGTGTTGATTTGACTTGATTTCTATCCATCAATCCGTGTACCAATTAATACTTTAATTGAGTAATTGTCAATCACTACTATTTTAATATTACTCTTTTACCTTATTTTTGGGAATCTATAGGGATAGATTCCCATGTGTAAATTGAATTAGGGAAAAGTGATATTTGATTGTATAAAATATTGGGATTGAGACTATTGAGAAGGAAGAAATCGCATGATTGAGACCTTTTATGAGAAAACACGGTATTCCATATATTTGTCCCTTTCAACCTTATAAATAACATGTAAAAGAAATGATTTTCTACCCAAAAAGTGGAAAAGAGAATAGATACGTTTTACCAACAGCTAATAGAAAACTGAAGTCTTAGAAGGTAAAGTTTCTGCAATTCTTTCAAGAAACCGCATTTTCATCAGTTAAGGTAGGATACTTATGTGCAAGTGATTTTATGTCCTTACAATATTATAATTATTTTTATATGAGTTATTCCATGAAATGCTAATTGACCTACGGGTATTGATGAAATGAAATGTGGGATCTCTTTCGGGTTTTCTCAAATGAAATGAAATGTGGGATCTCCTTCGGGTTTTCTAAAAATGCTAGAGCTTTCGATTGATCTCTGATTGCTCTTGATGAAATGTTATAAATATATGTTTAAAGAATTATTGTATTGTTTTGGAAGCACGTATCCTACTGAGTCAAATTACTCATTCCCTCAAAATTCAATGTTTCCAGGTCAGGTCGGTCTACGTGGATGGTGGCTGGGCGGTGTGTGGGTTGCCAAGTAATAAATTTTCAAGCAAAATATTTGACAATAAATTATGTTACGACATGTTGTGTTTTCTTTATTGCCATTAAATGTTTAGATTTATTGACATTATGTTTAAATTGATGTTTGAATGCTTTAAATAAATTAAGGATTTCAAAGTTTTACTTAAATGATTCCGCATTAAGAAATGATATCGATAACACCCCAGAGTTCAAGTCGATAAAATTTTGGGGCGTTACAGGGGGCTAAAGTGTAAATACTCAAAAATTATGTGGAAGCTCACGATGAGATTTGAGAATGCTAGATGTCAAATGGATGTAACTAAAGATCAAAAGGAGTGAAAACAAATCAATTGTCAACAACACAAGGATGTCCAAAGTTTTAGTTGGAGATTGAGATCCATGTTTGGCCTAGTAAACGTTCGAATTGAAGAAAATCTACTTCTAGTAAAGTTGTTGCCCTTCAAGTTATATTTCCAACAAATCTTAAATCACCTCAATCGGATATCGGAAGGAAAAATTATGATAAAAATACTGAAGCAGGCGCAAATTGGACAGAAACTCAGTGCCGAGGCGCTACAAACTCGGCGCTCAAGCGCTGCACTAGCCGAGAAAACATAATTTTCAACAGATTTCTAGCACTCAAGCGCTGTCCTATATCGTTCAAGCACTGCGCACCGCCACAGATTTTATGTTTTTATTGTTTGGGCCGCGAAAACTCCACAAAAGATTCCAAATTAGCTAAGAACGTGTAGGAAATTATAAATAGACCTAAGGAGGCATTGAAAAGAGGGGGTTCCCACACATTGAAAAGGGGGACACTTTGTGAAATAGAAAGAAAAACACAAGATAGAAGAGGAATTCACGAGAAGAAATACATCAAGAATTCGAGTTCAAATCAAGGATTGGAAGTGGAAGAAGATCTTGGTGCAAGAGCTGATTCTTTTCCAACTTTTGTATCATTTAAATCCAATGATGTATTCGAATATTATTATTTATTTCATCTTCTTCATCATATTTAGCTAAATTTCTTATTAGGGCAAACAATGTAATTTATTGAGACCCTTAGTTCTTTAATTCAAGAATCCTGAGTTTTATTCTTCCATGTGTTGATTTTATTATGAGTTTAATGCATTGAATTACCTTATCAATAATTTGATGATCCATTGAGTTTCTTACGAATCGAGAGGTGAGTTTGAGACTTAGAACGTGTAATAAAATCTGATAACGAGGTATAATGAGTAGAGATACATATACTAAGTGTTGCGGTCGTTATATGAATTTCTAGTGCCATAACTCATTTAACTAAGGATAATTTGCATAGAGATATGGAGTTGAATTAGTTAAATAGGCTCAATGAGAACTCGAAATGGGTAAATTGAATACCGTAGGAGAATTCGACCGAACACTACATTAGGCTAGAATCTTGAATTGGGAATTAAGGTGATCATTAGATGAATTTGTTTTGCCATAATACATCTTACATACATGAATCTTTGATCTATTTGTATTTGTTATTTCAGCATAATTTTCATTCGTTTTAGACATTTAATTTATTTAAGAAAACCAATATTCACAACTTTTATCATTATTTATTTGTTTATCTTTTATCAAATAGGAGTTAGAAAATTTGATTAAGACTAAAGTATAGTCATCGTGAGAACGATAATCCGGACTCTTAGGTCCACTATATTACTTGTTACGATATCGTACGCTTACGATATAAAAAATGCAACACTCACCTTGATCTTGGAGGGTCGACTCTCCAAGATATATCAGATGAAGTAATGCATCACCTAGGCTATGGTACTACCTCGGACTGGTAGGATAGTGATATGGAGTGTGGGCATGGTTAGCTTGCCAGTGGCTGTCATATGACGATTATCTGGGACCTCATTTAGAAGAGAAGTAACAATAGCCCCCTAAGTCCATATATGGATATTTATATAATGTGTGGACTTTCAATGTAGGGGATGAATTCGCATTGGCATGGAGCCTTTTACGTTCCTTCTGCTAGGTGGTAGTTGTGCACTTATACACCATACAATAGTCCCCAAAATTCAGGCATAAATTATTTATATAATGCATGGATTTGAAGTAAGGAAGTGATTTTAATACCTTGTAAAGCAACTATGCAAGCAATCAATTGTAGAAATGAGGTCCTTGCACGAGGAAGAGGCTCTGAAGATAAATAGCTTGAGTAAAGCAGACAGGTAGAGGTGAGTAATGTGATCGCTGTAGCATATGCGATGCACAACCTTTGACCAATGAGACATTATTGTTTTTTGTGCTAATAATTTGAAAGTTGGTGAGTATTTTCAAGAAAAAATCAAGAAAGTGTTGCCAACCTCCAAGAGATGTCGCCTAGGTCATAAATGTCAATGATGCCGTACGATCATAAGTATTCAAGGCAACACAACCTGGTGTGCATTTAAAGTGCTTGGCGTCATCTATGCCATTGATCACATATGAGGTTTCATTTAAGCATTCTAAATAAAGTAAAAAATTGACAACCCAGATAAAGCTTGATTTGGTTCAACAGTTGAGGTGAGTTGCCTCAGTCCATAAAAGCCATTTTCTCTTTATTTAGCAAGGCTTTTATTTTGCAAAAAATTAGAATACGTATGTAATCTACAAAACTTGATTTTCGACAAACCAACTTGAACATTCCAACGACAATCAATATTTTTGGCGAGAATTATTTACTTGGGCAAGAAATTTTCTTAGAAAACTATGTCTAGGGCACCTAGAAGCAGTTCTGGTGAGGTTGATGGTACTGGTACGACCTTAGTTCTTCACTTAAGACACATGACACCCTATCATTAGAGGAGGTCGATACGGGTATTAGGTCTGGAGAGAATATTTGATAGTGAACATCTTTTAAAGGCCGGCCTCAGACTTCCACTCCACCCATTTTCCATTTAGTGCTGAGGTCCTATTGGTTAGCTCCGACCCAATTATATCATAACTCCTAAAACCAAATGGTGGGCTCTTAGATGCTCTTGCGGCCAACCACATGAGGGATATGTTTTTTCTGTATTCTACTCCATCTACCTTCCAAAAGCCCTAATGAGGGGAAATAAGGGTAAGAGGTAGTACTGTATGACCTTTTGGAGAGTGCATATCCCCTTTATGTTAGATTTGGGTATTTGGACGCTAAGATATGATGGAGGGTAACCTCATAGTACCTCTGATAATTCTCACTTCCTACTCCACTTCAAGCGAGTTTTAATGTTGAACTGAAATTGCTTCTTTAACTTATCAATACTTAACCATATTTTTGTCTTGTTTGCAGACTCTTTGGAACAGTGGGATATCATTTACCATATTTATTAGCTCACTTTCAAGGAGCGCAGCTTTGACGAGCTGGTTAACAAGAATACCCACTTCATAAGTCATGGGTTGATGTCTAACCAAGGTAAATGCTGACCTGATCACCTCATTCACTAATTGAGTCACAAGTGCTAACATTTAGGAAAATTCTTGCAGCTGATTTTGCTAAAAAGAGGCCTCGGAGGCCTTACTTTGCTACAATCTGCCAAAGTATAGCTGAGTCGAGGGCTCTGAAAACAACCTCTATTGTGCACAAGAGGCATAGTGATAAGCTCATTCAGATGAGCAAACGATTTTCAACTATCAACAATGAGGATGAGGTAAATGAGGTTCCTCCTCTAAATAAGAAGGGAAAAATCAACCCATTTGAAGCAACTTCTATTGGGCTTACTATAGCTAATAAATCACCTCATCTACCACACTTTGATGCCCCCATAGAGATAATTATAAAAAGAAAACCACATCCTCCTTCTTTTGACGTTATTTAAGCAAACCTCCATCTACGTTCAACCTCCTGGGTAAGAAGCCTGGTCATCATCCTCGTCCAAAAAAAGTTAATGATTTTTTAGGGAGCAAAGATGAGAAAATGGCAATATAAGTACTAGAGATACTACCTTCAGAGACTATGGCTGCTGCCAGAGTCCACAACAAGTACTAGACGGAAGAGTGGCAAGATTGCACCACATCGTGAGAGGTTGAATAGTTGTTGGCTCCCAACAAGGGTTATATGGCCTTGACATTGAGCATAGACATCTTTGTCATGGGCATAGTTCAAGCCTTCAAGGTAAAAATGAAAAATTAAGTTAAAGGTTGGAAGCTTCTGTGAACTTAAAGAAAGAGGTAAAGAAAGTGAAAGCTAAAGCAGAAGACGCGAAAATAAAGAGGACAGAGGCGGAAATGAAGTTAGATATGGCCCAAATCAAGGTCAGCCACCTGAAGTGAGAGCTCCACGAATTTGAAAGCCAAGTGGTGACATTGACAAACCGAATTGATCAATCAAATAAGCATCAATGCTTTGCTACTGAGGCTCTGGAGGTGGCAAACAAGGAGATGGCTTAGCTAAGACAATAGGTCTAAGCTCAGCAAGAGAAGATCGACGCTTGGAAGGTAGAGGTGGCAATTACAAACTACATTGATAACTTTGATCAAACAAATTAGTATGATGACTTCGCCAACTATTGGGTATTTTGGAATGCCAAAGAGATGTTGGCTTGCCTGAATGAGGTTTACCCCGGACTAGATATTACTTTCCTATGACAAGAGTTCGATGTGCTAAGGGGTGGTCGACCTAATGTGGAGGCTGAAATTGATAATGCTCAGTAAAGAGCTCCAGAGGAAGACTTTAGAGAAAGAAAAAGAGGTGGGAGAGATGGCACTAGTAGTACTCAATCCTTAGGTTTTTTCCCTTTTTGTTTATGATGTAAAGGCTTCAGCCTTTTCTCTTGTAATCTTATTTTCATTGATAAAGTTTAATTTTTTGCTAAGTGTTGAGACTTCATCTTCCATTGAATGTATATTTAATCAGCACTTTTGACGTCATCGCTTGATTCACTTCGTCACTATTATTAGAACCCTTCTAATAAGTTCATGAGCTGACCTCAATTAAAAACTTTAGATCTGGCGATGCACTTCACTTAGGATTATGGTAATGACAATTGTAACTTTAACTTGTAAAATTAACAAATGTTGACACTTTAGATAATGTTAGTATTAGACATCGGATAGATAGAGTTCAAGTGAACCGTGTCAATTTGGATATTGCAATAGAACCTTCTATCACTTTAAGAACATTTGACACTTCGCAGGTTTGAGGTGAGGCGGCCCCTTAAGGTTGCATCACACCTCTCCTTTCGAAGTGGACAATCCTTGTATGTGGATTTCTCTTCTATGCAATGACATCTTCTATGTTGGATGGTTATATTTCAGATTTAAATCACTGCAAGTGTACGGTTCGTTAACAAGTAATAAAGTGAAAATCCTATAATTTCGAGTATCGTTCCCACGATGATAGATTTAAATTGATTTTCATTATCGCGATCTTAACCGAATCTATTAAATTTGAGATGGATTTTTCAATTTCTATAATTAAATTAAAATTAGCATGCAAATTAAACTAAAATAACAACTTAAATGCGAAAATGATGTTTCAATGCAAAAGATTTGAATGAAATTAATGTATGAAAAGACGCACTAGGATCCCGAATCACCAAACAAAGTTCTCTTTTAACTCCTATTTCACAATTTGATAACACGATGAATTGATTGAAGAATCAATTTTCTAACTTATTCAACAATCTCTTTCGAGTAGAATTGAACTTATTCTAGCATATCATTTGACTATATTTCTATGACAAATGCAATATACAAGAATGTATGACGTTTCGTAAACACTTAGAGATTCACGTAAAGTATAGAGGTATATTTATATCCCCTATCAGACCCTACGATGATTTATACCTTGTCGAACTTATTTCCCTTCTTTCGAATGCATAAAATAAGCCACCACACTTATGAAACTATTACGCATATAATTGTAGAGAAAAAGTAATGTATATAAATCATTCAACATCCATCAATCGTGTTTGAATATCAGATTGCAAAATAGAAATTAAAAGATCACAATGCGAGGTTCAGTGATCATCCAGTACGTAAAAAGTCTAGCCTAACATGGATAAAATAAAAGAACAATAAAAATCATAAAAAAAAAAAGACATCACCAAAAAATTGAATTAAATCTTGAAACTTGAAGTGAAAATCATTGTTCTTACCTTCTTGTTAGCTCTCCAATGTGTTTTTCTCTCAAAGAAGGCGTAAAAACCTAGTTCTAGATGAGTTTAGGATTAAATAAGTCGTCAAAATACCTTACCGTAAGAGATTGGTTCGAATAAGGAAACCAAAAAATTCGCACCCAGAATGAACCATGTGACTGCATGGTATAAACCCATACGATAGCATGGTTATAAACATTTTGCACTGTTCATCTCATGTTGGTGCTTGGGTGACTGCATGAACTTTATACCATGTGACTGCATGGTAGAAATTATTTTCCCTTTGATTCACTTTGATCCCCAAGTTTGTTTCCTCTACCTTTTGGCCTTGCTTCATTCTCCTTCTTCTCATAACATTCCATCACATCACAATGTGTTACTTAGCTCAATTTTATGCTTGTTTCGCCATTCGGGTCATCTTCTAAATAATTACATTTTGGTCCCTCAAGTTTCATTTTGGTCCTTTTTCATTCGTTTTCGCATACTCTTCATTCCATCCATCAATGTAATCCTACAAACACAAATTATATCGGATTAAGCCATATTTCAATATATACATCAACAATTTTCCATGTTTTGTGATCTAAATAAGAGCACAAAATGCATTTATCAAATCTCTCAAACTTAAACTATTGTTTGTCCTCAAACAAGATATGGCTTAATCTACACAAAACATAGCTTAACAATCTCCCGTGTTGGAGCTCATTAAGAGACCACATGAACAACTATAGCCGTACAAAATTGCATCAATCTCCACATGTTATATGCAAAACTTGACGTGTGTGTGAGAGAGAGAGAGAGAAAAAAAAACTCATACCAGCATATCAGGATAATAGTTGACTCATAGCCGACCCAATGTAATCAATTTTTTACTCTCATCGCTCAAAAGATACACATTCCCCCAAACTTATTCTTTTCACTCAATTATCTCGAGGTGTCTTCTAAGGCTGAATTCATTTATATCTATTCATTTCCCTCTCTTAGTTCGAATGAATCATACTATCACAATTTCACACTTTAATAAGCAGAGGTTCTCCTATTTTTGATTTCTTCAACCCTTTAGATTAAACTGAGCTAGTTGCCTCACATTAGAGATATAGTCTTATCAACCGAGTGTCTGGGGCTAATCAATACATTTTATACATAAGAGTACCTATTTAATATATCAATAGATAGATGCTATTTTTCTTTTTCTCTTTTCTTTTATATAACATCTTTCATTTGCTTTCTATATAACCCCTGTAGCGAGCTTTAGACCGATGACTCCCAAGTCAGATGACCATAGGGTACCAGGTCTTAAACCCTTACATGCTTAATCACTCAAGTTATACAGGCTCGAACAGATGTCTTTGTTTGTTCAATCATTAGTGCAATGCCCATTATCTTTTAGACACCCAATTTCCAAAACTACAACCTAACTTGAAACTTTCACTTCGTTTTCATCTCATTGGTTTAAGACAATCCACACATAACGCCATGCCTGGAACCCTTACGCATCTCAGTGTTCCCTTACAACAGTTCAATCACTTCCAAACTATTCTAAAAACTGGTCAGGTTTAGCACAAGAAAAGTTTTTCAGGATTTTCTAAGTTTACCTATTTCTAAGTAATGAGTTAACTCGTTAGCCCAATATGCAAACATGAGTGTCGTGAGTAAAGTAAATCAAGTTTCACATAAACATTTTTTGATCAATCTAATGATGCACTATTTTCACCATTCATGGTTCGCATATAGCCCAATATAAATCATCATGGTTGACAGAATTGTCAAACCCACACAAGCACACAAAATTCTAAACTATTATTAGAAATGCGTAAAACTAAGAATAAATCACTAAAACAAAAAACTAATTATTTTTTATAATTTTTTTCACACAATCACACAAAAACAAAAACTGCAGTAACATGATGAATTAATGACATATTGACATATTCCCACCCCCAAACGTATAAAGAACATTGTCCTCAATGTTTAAAGAATAATAAAATGCAAACTTAATAGCGCATAAAATTGAGGACAAATTCACAGAAGATAAAGAACAAAGGGCAAAAATACCGCATGATCGATAGGGATGTGAATGTGAAGATGGTGGAGGAAAAAGAAATGTGGATCATACATATGCTCTTTTATTACCTGTAGAGACAATGAAAAACTAATCTTATTAAAAATTATAAAAAAAACTTGAAGAAAAAATTATCAATCGAATGAATAAGGTAAAATAAATAAAAGGGTAGAAACGATTAATTGTCTCCCATCCAGCACTAATTTATAGTCTATAGCTCGACTATATCGTGTTAGTCTGTTAAGGTACGTTGAATATAGCATTGGAGGTACTGATTAGCTTCTTCAATGACATTTTCTTTCTTACTACAGCGTTTTCCCAAACTTTAGTCATATCTTTGTCCGTGTCATCTCTTTTTCGTTCATCAACTGTCTCGAACTCAACAATGTAGAGTTCTTGCTTCTTATGATTTTGTTTGGGTTGAAAATGCACATTATGGTCATCAATAGTGTTTGAAAAGTTTTGAAATACAATTTTATCCTGCATCACGTCATCTACCATATCAATTTGATAGCAATTATATGATTTGACATGATAGTCCATAGCATTGAAAACGTTGAAAGTGATTTGTTCATCGCCAAATCTCAAATTTAACTGCCTCTTTTGAACATCTATTAGAGCTCTGTTGGTAGCTAGAAATGGTCTGCCCAAGATAAGTGGGATATTTTTGTCTTCCTCCATATCTAGAATGAGGAAATCGACTGGGAAATGAATTTGTCCACCTTGATTAGCACGTCTTCAATTATCCCATCGGATGTGCCAATGATCGATCATCTAATTGCAGTATCACCGTGGTTGCTTTGGCTTTTCCTAGTCTGAGTTTTCTGAAAATAGATAGAGGCATTAGATTAATACTTGTACCAAGATCAAAAAGAGCTTTATCAAAGTAGCATTCACCAATAGTGCAAGGTATAGTAAAACTCCCTGGGTCTTTCAGTTTTGGTGGAAGGTTTTTATGAATTATGGCACTACACTCCTCTGTTAGCGTCACTGTCTCATGGTCTTCTAGCTTTTATTTCTTGGATATAATATCTTTCAGGCATTTAGCATAGCCAAGCATTTTGAACAGTGCTTCCGCAAATGGGATATTTATGTGGAGTTTCGTGAAGATTTCGAGGAATTTCTTGTATTGATGCTCTATTTGTGCTTCCTCAAGTGTTGTGGAATGGGATTGGTGGCTCATAGGGATTTACCGAATTATCTAACTTTTTCTGTTGTTCTTTTGGAGTCTCTCTTACTGGTGTTTTCCTGGTATTGTCAACCTACTTTTCATTCTCTTCTTCAGAAAACTCTATTTGCTCTTCATTTGCACCCGGCCTCTTGACATGTATCTCAGGTAGTTGAACTCCACTTCATGTAGTAATGGCTTGAACATGCTCCCTAGAATTTATTTTCGTGTTGCTTGGCAGTGCACTAGGTACTCTTCCTGTCATAGACAGAGCTAACTGTCTCACTTGAGTCTCCAGGTTCCTAATAACTGAACCTTGATTTTGGAAGTTTGTTTTAATCTTTTGATGTACTGACTCGTGGTTTCCATGAACTTTGCACACATATCTTCCAATTGGGGTTTCTTCTCTTGTTGGAACTATCCTTGAGCTCAGTTGTGATTTTGATTCTAATTTCCATCCCAAGAGAAATTTGGGTGATTTCTCCATCTCAGGTTATATGTGTCAGAATGGGGGTTGTTTGGTTCATGTTGACCCCATTGGACGTACTCCACATGTTCATTTCCTTGTGTAAGGATGGGATATTCAGCTGTGCCATGTTCAGCTTTGCATTCTTCGCAATTTGACTTCTTTACTTGTGTCGAGTTCACCGTTTGTGTTATGCTCTCCACTTTGTGAAATAGGGAGTCAATCTTTGCCGATAATGCTGAATATATATCTACCTCGTAGACACCAGCTATTTACTTTGGACCCACTCGGTCTGAAGACCTCATGACCGAAGTATTATCCATTCTCTCGAACAATTCCCAAGCTCCATCAATTGTTCTGATGGTTAGGGATCCATTGGATGACAAGTCTACCATTCTTCTGAAAGATAGAAGTAGTCCCACATAGAAAAATTTGATTTGTGTTGTCTTGTCGAACTCGTGTTGAGGACACTTCTGTAGCATGTTTTTGAACCTGTTCCAAGCCTTATCGAAGGATTCAGCTTTAGTTTGGCTGAATATTGATAATTCGTGCCTTAATCTTGCCACTTTGGCCGGTGAGAAGAATTTAGTGCATAATTTATGAGCCAAGTCGTCTCAAGTAGTTATACTTGCCACCGGGAGTGAATCAAGCCACTCAAGTGCTTTATCCCGAAGAGTGTGCGGAAACAACCTCAGTCTGATTGCATCTTCTGATATCCCCTGGTATTTGAAATGTTGACACATATCCAAGAAACGGGATTATCATTGGCTATTCCATAGAATTGATGTCCATTTTGGAAGAGTTGGTTGACATTTGTTTTCAGCTGAAAACTTGGTTGTCCAAATGCTGGGTAAACAATGATGGATTGGCTTTGAATGACGAACGGTAACAAATAATCTCCAAGCAGAGCGTTCCCATCATATTGTGCTTCTGTATTGGCAGGAGCTGCATGTTTTAGAATCGGTTCCACTTGTTGATCAGTCATTTGTATTTGTCCTTGATTGACTTGATATATTGCTCTCACTATCTTCTGTCTTTGATGAAAAATTCGTTTAATCTCCAAATCGATTGGAAGTACTTCATCGCCAACTGATCTTCGCATGTTAGACCTGAAGAAGCAAAAAGTAATAGCACTTAGCTCAGCCTAAATGAATAAACATAATAGAAAATGTAAACTAAAATAAACAAAAAAAAAAAACAAGTTCGAATTAGTGTCTAAATGATAAAAATCAAATTAAAACTCAATCCTCAACAACGGCACCAAAAACTTGTTCACGAAAACATGTTTCAGATTTAAATCACTGCAAGTGCATGGTTCGTTGACAAGTAATAAAGTGAAAATTCTAGAATTTCGAGTATCGTTCCCACGAGGATTGATTTAACTTGATAACAACTTAAATGCAAAAATGATGTTTCAATGCAAAAGAGTTGAATGAAATTAATGTATGAAAAAAAGCATTAAGATCCCGAATCACCAGCAAAGTTCCCTTTTAACCCATATTTCCCAATTTGATAACACGATAAATTGGTTGGAAAATCAATGTTTCTAACTTATTCAACAATCTCTTTCAAGTAGAATTGAACATATTCTAACATATCATTTGACTATATTTTTATGACAAATGCAATATTTAAGAATGCATGACGTTTCGTAAACACTTAGGTGCAGTTCTCTTTGGCGTTTTCTGATCGTTTTCTGTTTTCGATTTTCCAAAACAGTGAAAACGTGTTCTCTTTCCTATTTTCGAAAACACGTTTTTGAAAACGAAAATTTTTTTGTACACAAAACGATAAAAACATCGTTTTGTCCGTTTTCAAGCCAATCCATCCAAAAATCCAAAACACGGGAAACAATTTTGCACACTGTTCATTCTTCAGCCTTACATTTTTTTCATTCTTCAGCCGGGATCAATGGAGCAGCCAAAATCTGCTCCAGAAATCTCCAACCACCACTGCACCACCACCGCACCACCACCACCAAAAGCGCCACCAGAAAGCCCCACCACCATAGCCAAAATCGGCATCCCAGAAATACCCCACCGCCACAGCCAAAATGCCACCAGAAAGACCACAATCGCCCTGCCAAAATGGTGACCCAACCATCGCAAAATCGCTACCAGAAGACCCAACCACAGCCACAGCCACCGCCTGCACCAACCACCGCCAAGTCACGACGCTCGCCTGCAACAAAACCACCACTCGTTTTCAGTTACAACACCGTCTGCAGCAGAACTACCGCCGCCAAGTCGCGACCCAACCACCATCGCCGTTCGCGACCCAACCATCTCCGTTTGCAACCCAACCATCCCCCTAAACACCCAACCAACCACCGCATCAAAGAACGAAAAAAATATAGATGAAGAAGGAGATGGCGGGGAGCGCCCAAACCCAAACCACCACCACGCCGCTTGTACGGAGATCGACAGGAGCGCCGTTCGCAGGGAGAGGACAGAGAGAGATAGAGACACGACAGAAATGAAGAGAGAGAGGGATGAAATGAAATGAAAATAAAGGGAAAGAGAGAACACGTTTTCGGTTTTTTATTTTCGAAAATAATTTTTCAAAATGCCAAAAAGAACACATTTTCAACAATTAGAAAATGAACACCCAAAACACAAAACGCAAAATGAATTCAAAACTCAAAACACAAAACTAAAACATGAAGAGAACGGTCCATTAGAGGTTCACGTAAAGTATAGCGGTATATTTCTATCACATATTAGACCCTACGATGATTTATACCTTGTCGAGCTTATTCCCTTCTTTTGAATGCATAAAATAAGTCACCACACTCATACAACTATTGCGCATATAATTGTAGAGAAAAAGTAATGTATATAAATCATTCAACATCTATCAATCTTGTTTAAGTATCATATTGCAAAATAGAAATTAAAATATCACAATGCGAGGTTCGTCGTTCACCCAGTACATAAAAAGTCTAACATAACATAAATAAAATAAAAGAACAATAAAAATGATAAAAAGAAGATATCACCAAAAACTTGAATTAAATCTTGAAACTTGAAGTGAAAATCTTTGTTCTTGCATTTTTGTTAGCTCTCCAATGTGTTTTTCTCTCAAAGAAGACGTAAAAACCTAGTTCTGGACAAGTTTAGGATTAAATAAGTCGTCAAAATACCATACCGTAAGAGATTGATTTGAATAAGGAAACCAGAAAATTCGCGCCCAAAATGAACCATGCGACTGCATGGTATAAACCCATGCGACAGCATGGTTATAAAAAATTTGCAATGTTCATCTCATATTGGTGCTTGGACGACTGCATGAACTTTCTACCATGCGAGTGCATGGTAGAAATTATTTTTTCCTTTGGTTCACTTTGGTCCCCAAGTTTGTTTCTTCTACCTTTTGGCCTTGCTTCATTCTCGTAGAAATTATTTTCCATTTGGTTCACTTTGGTCCCCAAGTTTGTTTCCTCTACCTTTTGGCCTTGCTTTATTCTCCTTCTTCTCCTAACATTCCATGACATCACAATGTGTTACTTAGCTCAATTTCATGCTTGTTTCACCATTTGTGTCATCTTTTGAATAATTGCATTTTGGTCCCCTAAAGTTTCATTTTCTTTCATTTTGGTCCTTTTTCATTCATTTTCACATACTCTTCATTCCATCCATCAATGTAATCCTACAAATACACATTATATTGAATTAAGCCATATTTCAACAAATACATCAACAATTTTCCATGTTTTGTGACCTAAATAAGTGCGCAAAACACACGTATCACATGTTTCGTCTCGTAGGTATCAAGGTAGGCCACTATTCAAGAACTTCTTCCATGTGGAGGGTTATCTATGGAAAACTTTGTGTTTCGTGTTTTCTATACCACAAGTGCACGATTGTCAAGTTTTGTAATATAACTTTGAAGTTAGGATGTCGAATCCACAGTGATTGAAATTTAAATTCTTACTAAGTACTATAATAAAATAGCCCTTATTCTATCTGAACAATCGAATTATAAATCTGAACCATACGAATTATATGATCAATGTTTTTACCTAAATCTATCGTCAATGTTTAACTTAATAATTTTAATGCAGGTTTTTAGGATTGATCAATATAAGAAGAGCCCAAGGTCTTGATTTCATCTACTATGAACAATGTTTCTCAATTCTCTAATTATCTCTAATTTGATTTTCCAAAGTTTAGAAGCAAGAACCCTAATATAATTTTACTCTCTTTCTCTCTTTTGAGTGTCGAGTAAAAGCTATTCCTAAAATTCAATTTCAATATCTCTATTTCGAATTAAAAATCTAGGAATTATCAAGTTTTATGGTTCTTATGTGGAATCACTTCAAAGGATATATACTTTCTTTCGAAACCTATAAAACCTAGATTGTGTTATTCTATGATTACATCTAAGGTTCCCTTTTTCAAATTTCAAAACTTAAAAAATCAAATCATTGAATAAATGGCCAATTAATTGAAAGTATTAGGAATAAACAACACAAATAAACTTTAATGGAAGACCTCAAAGAAATGACTAAGAATTATCCAAACATAATTTCGAGTATAGAATATCAAACCCTAGATAAAAGAATTAGCTCATGGTGGATGAAAGAGAAACTATCAAATTCATAATAAAAAAACGTGTAGAGAGGAAAAAGATAAAATTGTTCTGAAGTTGAATTGATCTTCTTCTCGTTGTTGCCTTCAATCTCTTTCTTGATATCTTGCTTTTGACTCATTGAATTCTCCTTGAAAAGTCTTCTCCAGGAATGTATGTATACCATCGTTTAGTCCTTGGAAGAATTGGAGTCAAATTGGGCTTTTAAAATGGCCAAGTAATATATAAACCTACTCTCGTTAGGGGCGCCACGATGGTCCTTTAACTGGTGCTTTGTTGGTAGCATTGGGGCGCCAGATTTATGCCTCCCATCTGATGGTTACAACACTAAGGTTCCATAAAGGTGGCTCTAGGACGCCGTCTTGCTGGTATCTATTTTCCCATGTAGGTGATGCCCCAGTGCCACCTTGCTGCAATTTTTTTCGTTCGTTTTCTTCTTCCATTTAGTCACTTTCCTTACCTCCTTTACTGTTAAACAATTCAAAGAAAACAAATAAAAAGAGGAGGTTAGGGTTTCATTAATTTTACATAATAAAATTGAATACAAAAAGATGATTTAACCTAAATATAAAAAGACTATATATAGGCTAAAACAAAAGAAACTAAAAAGATTATTCTACCTTTAACATGTTGTGGTGTCGATTCATTATTTTTATTCTCGCTCACTTTTCAATTTCAGTTGGTCCTCTTTGACATGTTGTGGTGTCGACTCATTGCTTACCCGGAATAAGAACCGTGAGGTGGGAATACCACAAAAGGACTGCGAAAACTTTTGATAAGTTCAAGATTATAAGTTTAAGCCACCAAGAATATGGATGAAAAAAACTCGCAAATTGTATTTTAATCTCTCAAAATAATAAAAAGCCTTCATTTTACAAGGAAAAAAATCTCATATTATACTAATGCTAGAAATCCTAATAAAACGTAATTAGATCATAGAATATTGTAAAAGTTGGAAATAAAATAAAATAGGATCCTAGACTAATAAGGAAATTTCGCGAAAATAAGAAAATCTCATCAACTTGTTCTCAGCTTGTTTATGTACGATTGTAAGTCCAAAAGCACCATGAGCCCGTGTGGCTGTGCGGAATTTCGTGCCGTTTTGGGAATGTACTCATGGACGAAAATTCGACACCCGAGCTGAAAGTTATGTCTATTTTAATCCACATCTCTCGTTTTCTTTCCAAATATCTTGCAAATCTTGAGTCTAATTCGTTTCAGCTTTCAAGTCATTCACGAAACTTGAACCTTGGCTTGTCCACCTCAACATTTTGGACTCTATAGCTTGATTACACGATTGCGTGGCTTCTTTAGCTTAATTCGAACCCCGGCTCCTTCCCCGAGCTCAACCTTGACTCATCAATGCACTTCGATTCTTTGCTCATTTGAAGCCTGTCTAGATCACATCATCCCCTCTCTTCGAAAGGATTCGACCTCAAATCCGAACCTATATCAAACGAAGCAACATTTGCAACGTCGAAATTGTTAAATATTATAGACTTACCCAATAGAAGTAAACTGTAGCCTTCATTCTTGCTCATAGTAATGATATGGAAAGGTCCATCTCCTCTAGGATATAGCATAGACATCCTTTGAATTCATTTCGCCTTGTACGTAGGCTCTTCCAAACACCACTGCCTGGATCAAACAAAACACCTCTCGGTGGATCCCTCTGGCTACGTTGATATATGTCACGAAGGATCTCCTGTTTCTCACAAAACCTAATGCTAACACCAACAGATGAAGATATTAAATTAAACAGTGTTAGTAGATTAAAACCCCTTGTTAAATTGATGCATAGAATGGAATCAGTAGACATTACACCTAATCTTAATACATTCCATAAATCCAATCTATGACAGGTAAGAAAATTAGGATATAAACTCAAACACACTTGCCTACAATTCCCGATAATGCAACCTAATTGCCTAACATATATGATTAACTCCGTGTAACATGCTAGAATTTGATGATGTAGTAAGTGTTTATTATGAACAAGCAAGGCATTTTCCATGAATGTATTGGACAATGGACTTATTATACTCACATAATGATTGGATGCATCAGCATTTGCAAAAGTACAGTCCTATATGGAAAACTATTCCTACACGCCAGCTCATTCTCTATCCTAAGTGTAAAGTTTTGACATGTTACCATAACTCTACTTAGCACCTCTTCATCCTTACTCTTCAAAGCCTCCATTTGCATTGCTCCAGTTGGATTCTCAATGTATGGGTCACCACGACTTATTATTACATGGAGTAATTCCTTGAATTCCTGCAAAAGAGAATAATCGAAATTGGAGAGGGGATTGTTAGCTCTCACTGAAACCCTCTCACACTAGACTTTTCTTGCATACAAGCTCACTTTGAAATTTTCTCTCCTCTCTAATTTTTCCCTCTCTTTTATCTCACGTGACTACTCTTTTTTTCTCTCTCTCAGTCACCTTACTTCATTCTCTCTTGCTCTCCTTTTTTCGCTTCTTATTTTTATTCTCTCTCACTTTTCAATTTCAGTTGGTCCTCTTTGACATGTTGTGGTGTCGACTCATTGCTTATCCAGAACAAGAACCGTGAGGTGAGAACGCCACAAAAGGACTGTGAAACCTTTTGATAAGTTCAAGATTATAAGTTTAAGCCACCAAGAATATGGATGAAAAAAACTCGCAAATTGTATTTTAATCTCTCAAAGTAATAAAAAGCCTTCATTTTATAAGGAAAAAAATCTCATATTTATACTAATGCTAGAAATCCTAATAAAATGTAATTAGGTCATAGAATATTGTAAAAGTTAGAAATAAAATAAAATAGAATCCTAGACTAACAAGGAAATCTCGCGAAAATAGGAAAATCCCGTCAACTTGTTCTCGGCCTGATCCTGTGCGATCGCTAGCCCAAAAGTACCATGAGCCCACGTAGTCTTGTGCAGAATTTCGTACCATTTTCGAAATGTACTTGTAGACGAAAATCTGACCCACGAGCTGAAAGTTATGTCTATTTTAATCCATGTCTCTTGTTTTCTTTCCAAATATCTTCCAAACCTTGAATTCAACTCGTTTCGACTTTCGAGCTCTTCACAAAACTTGAATCTTGGCTTGTCAACCTCGATATTTTGAACTCCATAGCTCGATTACATGATTGTGTGGCTTCTTTGGCTTGATTCAAACCCCGACTCTTTCCCGAGCTCGACCTTGACTCCTCAATCCACTTCGATTTTTTGCTCATGTGAAGCCTTGTCTGGATCACATCAAAAGTGATCCAAGATATTTATCTGGAACCAGACGACAGCAGATATGTTGCAAAATAACTAATCCTCCACTTGGGTCTTGCTGGATCTGCTCTTTGTTTTAATTGTGCATCCATCACTTTTTGAGTGAAAAATTATTTCTACTCATCAGTCATCACTGTGTGAATATTTTAACTTGACAGTGACCAATACATAGATTCCACCGAGTTATGCTAAGAGGATAAATGATTGGTATGGTGCATTTTGCTTTGAGAAATCTGCGCTCTCTTTGAACTGAAAATCAAATTGGCATGCTAGTTTGATTATTCATTTGCCTTTCTAGTTACAAATTGTACTAAATTGAATGTTTACTTATACTTCCTTAAATTCTGATATTTTCTTTTTTTATACATGCATTCTCGAAAATAAATTCTGGACAATTTTGATTATTACAGGAGAATATTGAAAGATAGCTGTTAAATCATTTCTCTAGTTCTATCGAAGCTAATTCAGTGGTTACTTTGTCTCTACAGTCTGAAAATCCAAATGCTCCTGGAATGCCGTCGAATTTTGGTCTTCCATCCGGTACTCCGCCACTGCCTCCAGGTCCCCCACTACATGGTCAACCTAATCAGTAGATACTAGTTTGTTTTATTTCTTTTTTATCATGGCTTAGCCAAAACGGAGTTTGGATAGGGAGATTATTCAAACTAGCATGTCGACTTAGTCTATTTTGGGTTTTGGTAGAAAATTCTATTTTACCCTTAATGAAACAGGTTTCTTTATTGCAAGACGTGTCCTTTTATTTTAGAGTAAGTTTCGAATATGTTCTGTATTTCTTATATTTTGATTTTTAAAGTATAAATCCATTCTTTTATAAGTCTAATATATTCTTCAGATATTTTATCTGCATTTTCTAGTTGGGATTTAATATTTTCTATTTTTTTCAAATATTCTTTCTAACAAATCGTCTAATCCTTTAACTGTATATCCTGGTATGATTGGATACTAATATCATGAAAATTATCATAGCACTATAGAATAATGATATAAGCATTATGGTAGACAGTAATCTAAATATCATAAATAATCATAAACATTTATAATCCCTGCGATTCTTTAAGATCTTAAGAAATTTTTTCAAAATTTAACAAGAAATAGTAGTTCTACCTTAATTTTAATCTGGCTCTTTATTCTTAGAATCGAGTGACCTTCAGGCTCTGAATGTGCAAATTGTTTCCTTCAATGGCCTCCTGCCTTAACGGAATCCTTACTATTCAGCTTCTTGCCTTCACTGTATCGTTTCTAAGGACAAATCTTTAGACTTGAATTAAAAAAAACTGTTTTTGTTGTTAAAATAAGAAAGAAATTTCTTATTAATCTATCAAGAATCTATGGGAATGAAAATTTAGAAACTCATTCTTCTATGTAAGAAATGGATTATTTATTGATATTCTGAAATTGGTACAGAGATTATATTAAAAGACAGAAGTGTTTTTCTTGCAATATGAAAGCTCAAGTGTTTTTTTCTCAACTCATTCTGCTTCTTAGCCCAAAGGCTTCTATTTATGCAACTACATAAGGCTCGATTATTGGCCTATTACATCATCCATTATCTCATACTCCACTAATGGAGTTCTATTATTACAATAGTTTCTTCACTACATAATTGTAGCTCTATTATATCTTCCAGCTGTCTACCTTTCTTTCACATCTTCTTTTCCTCTATTGTCTTCATATAGAGTTTGTCAAGATTCTTCAATAATGTTCAGCATAGTGGCGGGACCTTTTATCTCTTTATATTTTTGTCCTCTTTTCTTTTGGATAGCATGTGGGACATTCCCTCAATTGACACGATTCATGTATGGTTGATGGACTTCCATGAATCTGATGAATATCAAACTTTTGGATATATTCTTTTAAAATTGAAGATTTATCATTTCTATTATTTGTCATGAGTGTCCATCCTTTATATTGGCATAAGCATTGAAATTTTTTATCATATAGATTTTTTGTCATGTTGTAGAGAACTTTCATCCCTAAAACTCTTCGGGATCTCATTCATGATCTGTTAATGTTTGGCAATGGCTTTCTATTTTGGCCTACTTCAATCTGAAAATTTCGACATACATATCCGACTGTAATAATATGTTCTGCAGGATAATATATCCTTCCATCAATTTCTGGACTGATTGAGTAAAATTTAAGATATATTGGTCTTCCTTTGGCAAATTTTGAAACTTCTCCTCGGAAGATATCATCAAATTTCTCAATTTCTTTTAGATCTTTTTCTGGATAAATTAAGTCCAAGAATCCATAATCTGCTGCCATTTTGACCATGTTAGGGTCTCCATCGTTTGTAATGATCATCCTTGGGTAAACATGTTCTCTTGGGGAGATGAAATAGGATTCATCATCTTGTAGTTCATAGACAAGTTTTACAAAAGCTTTATATTCTTCTTCTCTTGGTGTTAAAGGGGTCTCATCATCTTCATCTGCTCTGATTTTGATCACCCTTGTATGTTTATCATCATTTTTTATTGTCACCTTTCGGGGACTTTCCATAATTGTATCTCTTTTTATTTGACTAGGTCCACTGCTGCTTCCGCTTGGTGTACCTGTTTGTATTCCCTGTTTGGTATTTTGAGATTGTGCTAAAGCATCAATCCCTGTATTTTTGGTATTTGTAGACTATAATCGTGCTTCAAGAGCATCAATTCGGTCTTTTAATTCATTGGTAACTTTGGTATGGGACGTACTGATCTCAAGTAATAATTTGACATTATAACTTAAGGTTTCAGCTAATGCCTCCATTCCAATTTTTATATCATCAGCTTCATCTTTGGCAAATACTGCCGCATATTTTATTTCTGATATCTCCTGCTTGATATTATCCATCTCCGAACTCAATATTCTTACTTAAAAAATTAGCAAGATAATTGTTTATTCCTTTAATATGAATAATATCGAAATTATAGAATGACAAATATGATTGACATCTGTGCAATCTCCTATATTGAGGCTCCATTGGCAACTTATTTTTAATTAATCCTGTAACATTAGAATTGTCAGTTTCAACAATAAACCTTTTAGATAATAGGAATAATGAAAACTTTTTTATTCCTCTAATAATTGCTAACAATTCTTTATCATGAGTAGCATAATTTATTTCTGTTTGGTTAAAAGTTTCACTTGAATATCTGCAAATTTCATTTAAATTTGTTTTTAATATGGCTGCCCAATACTTATCAGAAGCATCTGTATTAACAACCATATTATCCTTTTCATCTGGTAATCTTAGTTTTGGTAAATTTTTGCATTCTTCTTTTAATAATTTAACTATTTCTGTATGTTCTTCACTCCATCCTTTAGTATTTGTTTTTCTAAGTAAAATTTGTATTTTATGTCTCTTTTTTGAAAGATTTTCAATAAATCATTCTGTATAATTTAAACATCCTAAGAACTTTTGTATTTGTTCTTTTGATTCTAATTTATTTGGAAAACTTTCTATCTTTTTGGATATATGGGTTTGCAATTTTATTCCTTTTTTATCTATTGATAATCCAAGAAAATCAATTTCTTGTTTTTCTATTATAGCTTTCTTTTTTGAAAGAACAATTCCTTCCTTTTTACATTCATTTATGAATTGTATCAAATGGTTTCTATGTTCTTCTTTGGTATTGAAACATATTAGGGGGTGTGTGGTAGAGATTAAAATTATATTAAAATTGAAAATATAGCCGTTATTGTTGACTTTTATTAGACGGGTGGGAACCAATAACGGCCATATTTTCAATTTTAATTGGATTTTAAGCCGTACCAAACAGGCTCTTAATATATTATCAACATATACTATTAAAAACTCATCAAACTTTCTAAATATATTATCCATTTTGCTTTGATATCTTTGTGGTGCATTTTTTAAACCAAAAGGCATTACTAACCATTCATATTTACCTTGAGGTATACTAAATGCAGTATATTGTATACTATCTTCTTCCATTTTAACTTGCCAAAAGCCTGATTTACAATCAAACTTAGAATAATATTGTTTTCCTTTTGCAATGTTTATTAGGACTTCTTTATTTGGTAAAAAGTATCCATCAAATTTAGTATATTTGTTTAATTCTTTATAATTGATTACCATTCTAGCTTTTCCTCTAACTTGCTCAGAATGTTTCATGACCATAAAGGCTGGACTACTATGAGGTCCATTACTTGGTCTAATAAGTTTTTGTTCTAATAATTCTTTTATTTGGGTTTTAAATTCTTGTGTATCTTGTATAGTATACATCATTGGTTTGACTCTAATTATAACATTCTCTGTAAGTTCTATTTTAGCTTTAGGATGGTATGGTTTCCAAAATAATAATGGATTTTCTCCACACGCCTTTTCTAATTGTTCTATAATTTTTTCTATACTTCTTTCTATTTCTGCCTTTAATACTTTTTTGTATAGAATTTTTGTATTTATATCTTTGTTTATGATTGGTTTTTTCTCCAATTTATCACCACGCTGGGCTGGCTGAACTAGGGTCTAAATTCCCTTGAAATTTTTAATAAGTGTGCACATGGTGTATGTAACATTATCATATAATTATTTTGTTTATAATATTGAAATTGTTGGATAAAGTCATTTCCTAATAGTATATCACAATCTAATTTATTATAACTATATATCTTATTTATTAATACTTGTTTACTTCCAAGTATTATACTAACTTTATCAGCGCTATTAATTATTTGTGTACTATCTTCTGTTACTCCTGTTATTTTTATTTTACTATTTTCATTCTATGATTTTATTAAGAAGTTTTTAAATATTGTTATATCACTTCCTGTATCTATTAAGGTACAAGTTGTTATATTTGTTTCTACTATAGTAACTTGTATATATACGGCTAATGGAAAACTTATTTGATTATTCATTTATCTTTTCTCGCATAATATAGTTTGACCATTATGTGTTATATATAATCCTTCTCTTTTTATACTATAGTCTTTCAATCCATTTAGAAAAATTATTCCTAATAAAATATGAGGATTTGTATTCATACTATTATCCATATAACATGGTACTGCCATTTTAATTCCTCCTATTTTTATTGGTACTTTGACTTCTAGTTCTGTAGTATGTATTTGTCCATCAAAATTTATTTATCTATATGGTTCAATCTTATGAGTCATTAATCATTTATTTCTAATTGAAGCTATATGACATTCACTTGCTCCTGTATCAATTATTATGTTTGGTCATTCGATATATTCTCTTCCATTAAAATATTCTCCTTCTATTTTCATGTTTCCAGCATTTCTATGAAATTTGATTTCTTTTATATTACTAGTTCCTTCTAACTGTTTTCTAGGTAATTTAAAGCTTGTTGACCTCTTAATTAATCTTCCATCTCTAAACATTATTTTATCAGAATAATCATCTTCTTTATCTTCTGCTATTTCAGGTTTATCCTTGAGTATACTAAATTCATATTCTTTAGGAATTAAATTTATTTGTTTGCTTGGTTCTATTATTTTACTAATATCCTTGCATTCCTTGTGGACTTCTATGTATGGTTTTTTAGAGTATATATTTCCATAATTGGAGTTAGTAAATGTGTAGAGAGCTCTATATTCTATAGTCATAATCTTGTCTACTGGTTCCATTATATCATTTCTATGTAACTTGAAATGTAGTCCTAAGACTTCATTGAAGTTTTTGTCTGTAATTGAGATACAATATTTTGGGTAACAAGTAAATATTAATTTTTGGTATGCCAAGTTTCCTTCTATAGTTCCTAAATGACTATCTTTTAAATTTATTATTCTTCCATCATGTAAACTTACTGTTAAAGGTGAATCTATTCCTTCTCTAAATAAGGATTTAAACATTATTTGTATTCTTGCTAAATAAACATATTGAATTTTTTCTCCTTGTTTTTTACTAATCTTTGTTAATAATTCATCTACTGTATTTCTTGTTAAAATATTTAATTTATGTGTTACTTGAGTTGTTCTAACATTTATAGCTTTTTCGATTTTATGATACTCATTTATTGTTATTCTTTCTCTTTTCCATGTCCTATCTAAGGCTTTCCATTTTCCTATTTTTAAATCTAAAGATAATTTTCTCATTTTCTTAAATGTGTTATTATCAAATGTTACTTTTAATCCATAACCTTCTATTCCTTCGTATTTTTGCTTATCTATATTATCTCTTTCTATTTCTTCAATTTCTTTATTCAGATTCTGACTCATTATCCTTTTCTGAATCTGATTCACTCATATATACTTCTCGATCATAATATTGCTCAATATCTGATATTTCACTTAATTCACTTTATATTTCTAAATATTCTTTTTGTAATATTTTTACCTTTTTCTTTTCACAATCAGAGCTTATATGTCATATTTCTCCATAATTTCAACATTTGCACTGACTTTTATCTTTTCTATTCGGTCTGTTTTTCTGTTGTTTATTTGGATTGTATTTCCTTTTATAATATCTTCTTCTAGGTTTTATATATTTTAATTAAAATTTCTAAATTTTTTAAATTTTTTATTTTTGAATTTTCTCTTAATATTTTTTCTTTCAGGATTACATCCCCATTGTGTAGGTTTTTCCATATTTTCACAACATATCTTAGTTAATTTTCCTGATTTTTTCATTAATTGTCTTTGTTGACATATATATGCAAGTCTTTCAAATAAAAAATTTTATTCTTGATCCTAAAGATCTAGGTGCTTCAGGATTTTCTTAAATATATTTTTCAAATTCTATTTTAAAATATATTCCTCATGTTCATGGTAACTTATTATAGTACATATCTTTATATACATCTTGATTTTCATTACTATAAAATTGGGTATAATAATATTCCTTAAACTCACATGTATATTCTTTAATTTTACACATATCACATATTGTTAGGTTTATTAGTTTTATCCTAGCATTTTCTTTTTCTTTTATTGCTTCTCCATCAAAATTTCTTATCCAATCTTCTCCCAAGAATTCATTTGAAATATAGTTTACTAATTTTTCTATACCTTCTCTGTCTGATTTTATTATTTCTGTTTGTACATTCCTTCTTATTAATGTATTTGTATCATTATTTATTTCATCCCACCAATTTCTAACATTTCCTTCAAAAGATGCTACTAAAAAGTCTATTCTTCTTTCAGTACTTTCCCATGTATCATCTTTGTTATATAAAAAGAATAATATCATTGAATCTGCCCAAGTTACTAAGGTTTTTTTAATATCTATTTTACAATCTAAGTCTAATTTTGCTCCTCCATTATTGACAGGTTTATCATAATTATCATTTAGTTCAAATTTATTACTGTATTTGTTTCCTCTTGGTGGTTGTCTATTTCTTATTGTTTCATAATATTGTCTATATGGTTTAATGTATATAGGTGCATAAGTTTCATCTGGGTCTAATATTTCTTGTTTATTAGAGGATTTTGCTTTATTTGGTCCTTCTCCAGTGTTCATTAGGACTTGATATTCATATAAATTTTCTAGATTTAATTGATCAAAATTTTCTATAAGTAAATCTAATTCTTCATTCATCTTTATCTTCTATATTATCCTGATTTTCTTTAATCTCTAATTTTCCTATTGCTTTTTCTTTAGATTTTTCCATTTTTTCCTCTTCTTCTATTATTTTGGTAAAATCTTTTTCTTAAATTCATCATCCATACTACTTGCTTCTGTCCTTATATTTTCTTGTTCAGTGTGTTTTTTCCATATTCTAGACATTTCTTTTTCTATAAGTTTTTTGTCTATTGTTTTTTCTTTTCCTTTATTATTTTCTCTTAATTTTCTTACTTCAATTTTTAGAATATTAATATCATTTCTTACTTCTTTTATTTCATTATTTATGTTTTGAACATCATCTATTAATATTTTTATTAGTGTTTTTAATTCTTCTATATACTCACCAATTGACATTTATCTTTTCTTTGATTGACATAAATAATATGTTCTCCATTCAGTATCTTTACAATCTTTTATTACTTTATCACATTTTTGTTTTATATAATTATTATTTGTTAATTCTTTCATTTTTTGGTAATAACTTGCTCTTATTTTATATCTTTCTTGTTTTAGTTTTAATATTTGTTTTTGTTGTGAGTTTGTTATATTTCCAGGTTTCAAAAGTTCATCTTGTATTTGTAGATTTATTTCTCTTATTCTTACTAATTTTTTATCTAGATTTCTTTTATTTCCATTAATTCCATTAACAATTCTTACAAATCATTTGATTCATATTTTTCTTTATAATATAAATTGATTTCTTCTTTCTCAAAAGTTTCTATTATTTTCTCATATATATATCTTTCTTTTATTGATTCTACAATTAGTTTATGTAATATTTGTACTTTAATCTTCATAGGTAATTCTCTAATTACTCTTAATGTTATTATTTTTAACTTATTAGGTATAGGTTCTAAAAATATATAACTTCCTTTTTCTGTTTCTAATTTATAATAATTATTTATTTTTATAATTTTATTACTCATAATTTTTGCAATATAACTTAATTTCTTCTTTTTCAAGTTCCATAATAATTTTTTCATATATATATTCATCTTTTAATGTTCCTATTACAAGGTTATCTATAATTTGTTCTTTTATTTCTTGAGGTAATTTTTTAATTATTATTAACGTTATTGTTTTTAGTTTCTTAGAAATATGTTCTAAAAATATATGACTCTCATTACTTTCTTCTATTTTGTAATACCAATCCGTTTTTGTAATTGTAATGTCCATGATCTCTATTGCTCTGATACCATTAGTTGGGATGTTACTTAGAGCGAACAAAAATCAAATAATTCTTAAAATCTAAAATCTAATTAATCTTTAAATAGTCGTGTATTCTATATATTCTTTTAATTTATCAAATTATAATCTATTATTAGTTATAGATATATAAAATCTTAAAGTTAAATTGAACCTTAATTTCTTATATTCTTGTGGTAATCTATTTGTGATAGGTTTCCTCATCTATAGGTTTTTAATTAAATCTTCAAAATCTAATAATGTTTGAGAATTCATAATATCAAGATCTGTTATTATATCTATATTTGATTCAAAAGGTATATTATATTTTGAGATTTTTTTTTTTCTAATTTGTCTATTATATCTTGTATATCTTTTATGATTATAGATCTAACAATTCCTCTGGCAAAATTTTCTATTAAATTTTTTTTAAAACATTTTAATATTTCTTGAGCAACATATAATTGTTCTTGATATCCTATTTTATCAATTTCATTGTCAATTTCAATTTCTTTTTTATTTTTTACAATCGCTTTAATTTTATATGGACCTCTTTTAGATCTAGGTTTCTTCATTTTATAATTATTAGTCATAGTTTAGTTTTGAAAAATAAATCTTTTAGGACTAAATTGTTATTCTCTTTATATTATGATTACTTTGGTTGTAAATCTTATATTTAGGGGTATTTTTGGTAGTTCACTACCTTTGAATAGTCAAAGGGTATTTTGCAAAGGCCATCTTTAAATTTGGGGTATTTTCAATAATTTCCCGTTTGGGTAGGACAGTGGTTCCACCCCCTCCCCCTGACATTCATCCAATGGAACTACACCTTCATCCAATGTATCACAAATTTACAGGTTGCTGAATTTCTCGAGTGTTTTGATGGAATGTAGTGTTATCGAATTTATGGTAGTTTGTTGAGCCTGATACTTGTATTGGTCAATCTTTACTGTTATATAATGAGTGGTGAAAATGTCTAATTTATGAATTTGTGGTTGTGTCAAATCGTTAATAATCTTCACTAGGATTTGATTGAAAAACGATTCAAACATACGTCCAGTCTTGAAAATTTACTAGTATTTATAGCGATGGTTAATTTTCATAGTTAAAAGTGCAATTTCTAATTTTTTTTTTTTTTTTCTTTTGCGATTGTCATTCGTTTTCTTTACTTAAATCACACATTTTTTTATATAAAAAAATCACTTGATCTATCATGAGTGGAGCCTCTAAAATGTCATTTTGAACATTAAATATGGACGAACACGGGACTTGGCACGGGCAGGACATGGATTGGATTAGCCAACCAAAAGATACAGTATTCTGTAAGGGCAACATCAATGTGCTTCGTCTGTGGAGAGTCGCCTGAATGAAGGGAAAACAATAAAAACACAAATCCCAAAATGAATTCAAAACTTAACACAATCGAAATACAAAGAGGATAGCCCCTTAGTGTCTAGTCATGTCTCATGTAATACATGACAGCACGAATTGGGGTAGATGGGGGTGGGTGAGGTTGGTTTCTATAGAAAAACCAAGACCAGAACCAGTGATTGGATTTCTAAAATCCAAAACAATATTCTAAACTCAAGGAATAGATGAAATCCCCCCCCCAATGGTTGCGCTGAAAACAAATGCTCATCAAAATTATTATTTGTGAGCACAAAATCAACTAGCCCTTAATTGTGTGATATGAACACTCTTCAGTGGGTCGTAACTCTGTTCCTGCGGGATTCCTCCACTGACCCTGTGACATACCAATCATGTCCCTTCTCTTTCTCCAAAAGCCCATTAGAACTTCGGTGCTCTGTAACTGCAATGCCATACAAAATCTGATGTCAAAACCAGTCCATGAGATGCAACAACAGTTTTGAGTAAAAAAGAAAATAATCCACCTTGTTCATAGATAAACCACATTTGTGATTGAATCTGAAGATTATGAAATTAAGTGGAAATCGTTACAGGGATACATGTCCCCGAACAACATGTGAAATATTCCAACAACAAAAATGACCATGTAGGCAGACAACATACAAGTGACAATCTTTTATTCCCCATGTGTTACAATCATTTTCCAGACAAGATTATAATACTACGTCTACAAGCAACAATGTTTTTCACCAAAGTAAAAAGTAATGCTATTTATCATTATAGTGATGGAACATCGGTGTTGTTGAAATCCATTAAAATTGAATTTTCCAATCACATTATTCCACATAGACGGTCACATCACCAATGTTTTATCATCATAATAATAAATAACATCATTCAAAGTAAAATGTTCTAAACAAAGATTAGAGAAGTCTAATTCTCATTCTAATTAAATTTTATTATTGCGAGTAGAGCTTTTGAATCTAGAGATTTTATCTGTTTAACTTCTTAAAAAAGGGTTGTTAACTTTATAGAGCTGGATTTTACACGAGAACCAAAAAATCTAAGCCTAAAACCCGAGGGCATTAGACTGCTCTAAATAGGAAAAGATAACAAGCAGCTAAAAAAGAAAAATCTAGCTAATCAGCAGTCACATCGGTACAAAATCCTACCTATAACGAATAATAAATACAAAAATCAATTACAGATTTGAAATATCAATTAAGGATTTGAATTTCTGTACAAAACATGTTTTATTTTACACGTCTTATAATAAATAAAAAATTAAAATATATAATGGCTACACCTTAATCACAACTAAACACATTTCCCCCTTGTAATGGAAACATCAGCAGGTTTTTACGAGAGCCTTCGATGCCCACAAAATAAAAATAAAAATCCATAGCACAATTATCTACAATTAAAAATCAGTAAAAAAAAAATAACAAATTTACCTTTGTATCCTAAAATTTGTTCGCACGAAGCTGAGGTGAGCCAAGTAATTGCTCTCGGCAAAATCATGTAATGTGCGATATGATCTCGTCCCATCAAGATCATTTGTACCAAACTCTTCCTTCAACAGTCTTCTACATTCACCAGCATCCTATTAATCAAACACATAAAGATTTCAGACAAAATACTACAGCAAGTGCTTTATGCTCGGAGGACAGGTTGAAAAATTTTAATCCTCAAGATATATAAGCTTTCAAGAGAGTGCACAAACAGCAAGTTCTCAACTGTCCAATTAGCGCAGTCTTGGCAGGACAGACCATGACAAAAACTTTGTCAACTTAAAAAATTGAGGATCCAATAAATTCAGTTGGGATGGTTTGACCTGTTCCGCGCTGTTGTTCAGAGTAACTATTGTGTTTACATTTGCATAGTTAAAAACTGTTCCAGCAACAGATAAATTCATCAAAAGAGATGCTCTTATGATATAACTCACTATTTTACGCAACGGGTTTTTTAAAAGTAGTACAATCTGTATCCCTCATGTCCATGCTTACTTGAGCACATAAAATGTAATGGGAAACGCATACATGACAAGGCTAGTCAACCCCTGCTCGTGCTCATATAGGGCTTGCCCTGTGAGTAATTTATCCACTTTTAGTTCCCTTGGAAGTCCTAGTTCTATGAACAAAAACAAAAACTAGGCCAAGAGTCATCCTCCAAAATATTTTTAAGACTTTCCTGTCTTCCATGGCAGATAGTTTTCCACTTTTGAGCATCCTACAATAAGTTGGTTTTGGAATATACACATTGGCAAACTTGCTTGAAGTAGAGTTTTGGAATCAGATGGTTTTTCTGAAGTCACTCAAACAAGCCTACTGGTGATGGATGAAAATTTTGACAAGCAGCAAGGCTGTTTAAGGTTTCCCATTGGCTTTCCATTTGTTTTTGGGCAGCATGGAATGTCACAATAAAATTTCTCAACCAAACCACAACTAATGACATCTGGACAAGATTCACAGCCAGTATTTTTTCCATCATTCTCTAAACAAGAAGAAAGTCGAACCATGACGCAGATATTCACTTAAAATACGTAAAGGAACTGCTTGCTTGCCAATTATAAGCAAGAATGATAGAAACCTGTTGATACATTTTCAGAAAACTGTACATAGAAGAGAAAATTATGATTCTAGATCTGAATTCATAGGGAAAGTGAAGTCAAAAATCAGACTCAGTGATCTTTCGATCTTTTTTCCTATATACTTGGTGACAAACTTTGTGCCCTAGATTAAACTAACTGGCATGGATAATTTGCGTTGACTAAAAGTGAGAACTTCACTAATTTGTGCTCGACGAAAATGGGTACTTCGCTGTCTTAGTCTCATGTAGCAACATCCATACTATCTAATCATTCAAAACGCAATAGCCAAAGATGAATACTACCTGTAAAAATTTCAACATTTGCTCTTCAATTGTCCCATTCATTGCTAATGTTTCCACATGAATAGGACGTGTAGCACCCATCCGGTGAGCACGACTAATAACCTGCTCTTCCATGCTGATCAATTTTTATAACAATAAAAACCAGAAATCAGTATCAAAAGTTAAATTTTAATTTCTTACTTTTCTAATTCTCAACCAAAATTAAAAAGGAAGCAACCTAAGCAGAACACACATGGTATCACCAATACATTAGTAATACAGAACTTGTATGGTTTTAATTGGAAAGAGCAAGCTCAGAATATTGCTGAAGACAGGAGTCCTCCAGAAAAACTAGAATGCAATCAAAAGATTTGCCAAAATACTTGGTTATACAAATTTTATCTATTACCTTTTATCCCAGATAGGTTCCATTAAATACACGTGTGTTACAAAGCTTAGATCAAGACCCAATGCTGCACTTCCATCCATCAAAAGAGCCATACAATTTGCATCATGCTGGAAAGTTGCCAGTGATTTCATCTGATTTGCGTACAAGTAACTTTGCTTCTAAGGCACATCAAACAAGGTTGGAACTTCAAAAATATCAAAAAACAAAAAGCGACTAGATACATACCTTACTGCTAGCCTGCATTGGAGTATACATTCCAGCAAACTCGATACCAGCGACATTTAACTGGGAAAAGAATGTGAAAAATTAAAGCTTGTTAATTGCAGAGAAAACTATATTCACCGTGCCTACATTTAATCGAAAGTTACCTGCTGTTCAATAATATGTATATGTTCGAGAAACTGAGAAAATATGATAACTTTCTCTGAAAGCGTCTGACTCAACTCATTTCCAGATCTACTGCAAGCTTCTAGACCTAATGATGGGTTGAAATAGCTTCTCTCAGAGGACAAATGAAGTTCATGAGAATCGTGTACCACTCTCTGGTCACCGGAGTATCCATTGATCCTATTAGTTTCCTGAAATTTCTTTAATTTATCAACAAGATACATAACTTTGCTGCTAGTTGTTGACTGCCAATCAGGATTCCAGTCATCCTGCATTAAACAACAAACACAACTTGGTAAACATTTGCAAACATAGGAAAAATACACAAGACAGATACAATAAGAAAGATAAAGACAACCCTACCTGTTTGTATGAAGGCTGTAACTCAATGAGATCCTTTGGAACAGGCCACTTTGGATTGGGATTCTCTGGACGAGTTAATATTTCTGGACTCTGCATCTCATATAAGTTGCCACATCCGAGGAATGTACACCTTTCACTGTCTAAAGCAACACAGTCAAGGCATAAAAGATGCCTACAAGGTGTAATGACAGGTAAACGACACCATTCCTTGCACCTACAAACCCAATAACAAGAAAAAATATCAAGTGTACCCTGTCAAATAAAATCCAGTACATGAAAGCTTATAAGCCAAATTTTACCTCATGCAATTGCCACCATATAAAAGATTGTATTTTATTGACACATACTCCTCCGAACTAGGATCTAGACCATTCTCAGCTAGGATATCCATAGTGTCTTGAATATCTTGGCCAGCATCTGATACTCTGATATGTCCAGCCACACAGCAGGATAATCGTACATTTCTAATAGTAGTAGCCCGAAATTTCCATTGTTTCGGGTTGAGTAAACTCTCAACATGTGAAGGATCATTCCAGTCAGCCATTAAAATATTACGCCGCACTGTTTCTACCAATTCATTATAACTTTTTGCGTGTTCTTCGGAAAAATTCAAATATGTTACTTTCTTGATGCAAGGAGGGATTGCCTGCAAGTCTATTTTCCTTGAACTAATCATGCATCTACGAAGTAACTGCAGCAAGCGTGACCGGCCGTCTTCCATTTCTGCCTCAAATGGCCTGAGAATACCTGCTTCCCATGACTTCTGATTCTGCCCATAAGCCTCTTCTTGAAGGAACTTGAGCATGGGCTGAAGATGCGAGAGCTGACTGTTAGGAGTGTTGGGAGTTGGAGTACCTGTTAACAACCAGCGATTATTAGCACTCAATGAAACAGCCATTTGTAATTTGTTTGTCAAATTGAGACTAGATCCCAGAGTATGCCCCTCATCCAAGATGACTCTAAGCCAGTGAACTTGCATCAATACGCTTCTTTTGTGAGGACCCCACTCAGCACTCAAACGATTGAATGTAGTTATTACAATATCATAGTCCCAAGCCAAACAGTGAGCAGAGGGTTTTTTCTGATCGCCCCATGCATAAACTCTCAATTGACCTGGTCTGACATGCCTTTCAATCTGAGTTTTCCAGTGATCAACAAGATTTGAAGGGACAACAATTAAAGTTGCACTTGATAAATATAACCTAAACGAATCTAATGGCTCACACAGAGCAATTCTAAGAGAATCCAGATCAAAGACCAGGTTCAAAAGAGTTCTTGGGTAGTACCATCTCGTAGCACCCTTTTCAACTCTCTTAATTAGGCCGAAAGCTTGAAATATTTTGTGAAAATCACGAGAAACGCTAGTATTGAACAATGAGTTTCCTACGATCGGGCTCATCAACCCAATTGTTTCCATTTCTGATAGCTCATCCTGTGAAAGTTTAGCCAACCAAGTCAAGGCCTTCTTTGTCTCCGAATTCATAAATGTGTAGTGCTCCTTAAGAACGCTAATGAAAAATGATATGTTTTCATCCTTTCCCCCAAGGGTTCCCTTTGTATGAAACCCAAGTAGGTGAGTGATAGATTCCCCATAATCCCAGGATTCTTCAGGTATATTACAACTCCGGTGCAAGGGATCCGTATTCATACTACAAAACCATGCTGTATTAGTATTTGCTACACTTACATCAGCTAGCTTCCGCCACTTGCCACAACCATCACACTGGACCCACGATTCGTTGTTTACAAAATTGTCTGTGGTGGTCTCCTTATCCCTCTTCCTAATGAATGATGACTCACATGACAAACCACCTTGGTTTCTCAGACTTTTCCTTTGAGCATTAGAGACATGTTTTCCATTTTTTAAGCATTTCTTAACCTTTTTTCTCTCAGAAGGAAGTGGCAACTCCTTGTATTCATTCAGAAGATTTCTCTTCACTTTACTCCAACTCCTAGTGTACACAGCAGAGGATGCAGGTGTCAAGCATGCAGATGTTGACAATTTGATTCTTTTACTAGAACAGTATTCAGTTGATTCCAAAATTTGCTCAGTGGAATCAAGTAACGTGGGAATTTTTTGTGCATTGCAGTTTGATTTCTTCCTTGGGGTGAGTTCATCAAGTGATAACTGCCCTCTTCGAGATTTCTGACCCACAATTTTGTTAATAGCAGGGAGCCTGCCCCTGGTTATATTGTTCCCACTAATTTCATAATAACCACACTTCTGATAGCCATCATGCCTACACCAGACCACTTGTACTCCATCTGGGGGTTCTGCCAATGTCCCTTGTGTCTTCAGAATGAGTGAAAGGGCAGTTATAGTCTTACCTAATCCAGGTTCATCACAAAACATACCCCCATGGAAATCCTTAATCGTGGGTACCATGCCAGTCACAATCTCCCCAGAAACCATATTCATATAGAAATCAAACCCATCTTCAGTTTTGAAGTCCATGTATAAAGGATGTTGTAAGACTTTAGACTCCCGCTCACGCTGTAACATCCACTCAACAGCAGCCTGCTGATGAGGATAAAGTTTAAGTTTCATACATGGCATGATTGATGCTGCCAAATACCTTAAATGATGACATGTTAAAGAAATCCTAAGAAGGTCAACTGGACGAAGCGAAGTTAAAATATTGATCAAAATATCATCCGATAGCACCCAGATACCAGTTTTGGAGGATGAGTCGGCTGGGATTACTCTTGAATAATCATGGTCTACCTTCTTTGTCACACTGGGTACACTCTTAAAAATTTCATGGAGTTCAAAAGGCTTTTTCTCAGAACCATCAGGAAGACTACAATGCTGTTTGCAGCCAAAGACGTGACAGTCTCTGACGTTCCAAATACTCAAATTATCTACAAGTTCCAATTTGTTAAACTTGAGCATCATACTTCGAGCTTCCCAATCAGAACTGCAAACAAACGTTTATAAAATAAATTAGCATCGGAGGCATAGCAAAAATCTTTACTGCCAGATTCGATTAACATTTAAAAAAATTAGCATCAATTCTTAAAAAATGGCAGTTTGAGCAATGATGACTAGATTCAAAGATCAACACTGCACAATGGACATGAAACAAACAGAGTCAATCCTTAAACTGGATGAATCTATAAAACTTAGTGATACTGGAATCTATGTTTTTTGCTCTTCCATACTGGAACGAATTGATTTATAAAGACTGGACTAATTATTCATTTCCAACACTTCGATAAGTCTTATAAAGAGAAAACACAAGATAATTGTTAGCACTGTATTCAACAATATTCTGAAAACAAAAACATGAATATTGCCCCAAACGATCAACACAATATGTGTAGAGTATTATTGGTAAAACGTTTTTTAGATTATAAGTTGTGGGTCCTATGAAATGTGTGAGAAAAAATTATATTTCATCATGTAGTCACCCTATTACCATTAGCGGGATAAAGCGACAAGAACCACAACTCACTTCTCGCAACAAAGAAACTACATCAAACAAAATAGGTTCATTTGGAGCATAATCAAAGTCCGAAAAAGACTCGGAACAACCCAAAGAGAATCACATTCTGCAATATCAATTTGGAAACCAAGTTTTTTAGCAAAGGCAAGACACCCTCACGTGGAGCCACTGCTTCAGCATCTTCAAATGAGACATTCCCCAGCCATTTTGATTGGGCTGCCAAAACAATCCAGATACGATTTCTGATAACTGCACCCACACCAGTGATACCACCCTCAACCCAAACTCAAGAATCCACATTCAATTTCAGCCTGTCTGTCTCTGAAGGATCCCGTTTGCACCTTTTGAATGTAAACATTACCAAAAGAAACATTACCAAAAGGGCACTAAACTAGTGTTCTATGCACACGATCACCATTTTTTTTTTTTAAGTTCAAAACATCGACATCAAGGATCTCAACTCCTCTGTCCTTCTCAAAAAGTGTCATTAGAATGTGCACAAATAGCACTGGTGTTCCAAATTTAGCAAATCTTCTCCTTGAGTGGCAAGCTCCAGCTCTCTCTAAAACATTTTCACATAGGCATTCTCAAGAAACTGTCTTATTCAAAGTTTTACTTTACGCCAACACTCCCACTCTTGGACTATTTCTCGAAAACATTTTCAAATAGACATTCTTAAGAAACTCTCTTATTCAAAGTTTTATTTTACGCCCACACTCCTACTGTAAGATTGGACAGTGTCTATACCTATCTTGGCCTTAAATACAAGCCAAAAAGGAAAATATCAACATACTCATTGTGCAATATGAAATGTGAGCTATTAGTGAGAGCCGTGAAGTTGGTAGTGAATTAATGCCTAATCCTGTACTACCAAGAGCAATATAAGAAGATATGAAATATAAAAGCAAGTAAAGAACAAACTTCTTAGCGCGGTTCGCTCTCAATACAAGATATACATTCACTTGCCTCTGCACGATTTTACTATAACAAAGAAGGAGATTACAATTTGTGAAGCACTCACAAAAAAGAGTTTTGCCATAACACACTTTATGTTGAGAAAAAACATTAGGGAGACATAACGTGTGCAAAATTTAAATTTTGCACCCTCCAAGGCTCCAACTCCTTATCAACCTTACCTCAAAGGTCGACCCGCAGATAGGGTAAAAAGTGAACACTAATTAAATCCATACATCCAACATCTATAACCTTGCAATTTCTTGAAAACGTTGTAAAGAAGGAAGGACTTTCCCCATCTTGCCCGTTCACTCAGGGGCTATTTCGTGTACCGTTAGCTTACGTACTATCCACTAGGCATGGGTGTTAGGCTCCAATTGGTACTAGCATTCCACTTAACTTCCTCTTGAGGGGAGATCAAAAGGTCAAATAACTGGGGACATGAATTAAATTTAACTTGGGGCCCAACCCCTAGTGGACCGTACACAGGTGCACCAAATAGCCCCTGTGCTAATGGGCAACATGGAAGAAGTCCGTTTGTTACAAACATGACTCTGAAATATCAGATTCTGTTCTCCATACTTCAACTAGGAAATTTAAGTAATTAATTTGATCCACTGTATTTCTAAATACAAATTTCATTCTGGAAAAACAAGAGCCTGAGACTGAATTTCACATCATCAGATAGTACACCATGCCTGCCATCTATCTTTCACAAAAACCCCAAAACACAAACACTACTTCATCAAACTCAAAATATAGCCGTTGGTCCTACTCGTCAAAGTCGACTAGTTTTTGAATTTTAATCCGATTTTAATATATACCGAACAGAACATGTCGAAATACAACATTAAGAATAGAACAGGGCATTTAGAAAATTGAACGAACAATTTAAAAACAAACCTTAGGTGTTTAAAAAGAGCCGCAGCAGTGGAAGCCGACTTGGGGAATTGCCAACCAGACCACAAGGCTATAGGCAAGTAAACATCCACCAACACAACAGCCCTAGCCTCCCTACACTCACCATCAATTTCACTCGCCCGCACTGCAATTTTGACCACCCTCGGCAAAATTCTCACACACTTATGCCTCACGAGGACACGAATCTGGTGCACCACGCTTATAGACCCGTGAACCATTCCAATTCTACTCCACCGCCTCTTCGAGGAGGACCCCCCACACGGCATCGTTCTGGAATTTGGAGGTCCTGGTTTACCAATGGGTGTTAATACAACATCATCTTGCGATACAAAGTGGATGTTTTGGGGGTCCCCGGCGATTCGGCAGAGGGAATTGAGAGGAAGCAAATTGGGATCTCCGTCAATGGAGAGAACTGCAAGTACATAACCGCACAGCTTATGCTCCGGCGGTGGTTCTACGTCGTTTTCCATTGTCTTGAGATTCCAAGCTTACGATTGAAAATTCTATGGGCGAAGGAATCACTGTTATGGACTTGAAGCCGGGTTAAATCTTTCAGGAGTAGGATGACAAAAGTACCCCTAAGGTCTTCCAATCAATGAGTCAATTGCCTTTGTATTGCATTGTAAACCGTTTCGTTATTAGCACGAAACATCCCTATGTTTGAAGATGTTTTTGCAAAACGTTCTCACCTTTTATTTGTTTGTATTTTTACCCCTATTTAAACTTTTTATTGCAAAAATCATCCTTTTTATTCATTTTCCCAATAAAAATGTATGAAATGACAAATATACCCTACTATTTAAATTTTAAAAAATAATAATAAAAAATTAATTGCAATCATAGTCCCAAAATTTTCAAAGAAATTATAAATAAATCTCAAATAAATAATTAAAATTTTTTAATCCAAGTTTTCGGTTTTCTTTTATTATATTTGAGTGTTGTTACTCTCTCTCTCTCTCTCTCTCTCTCTCTCTTCATTTGCATCATATCTATGAATCCTAAGTAGAACATTGTCCCAAAACATCATTTCTTATCTGAAATCATTAACCTTACGTAGTTTTAGAACCACCAATGTTTCGCTTTATTATTTTTTACTTTTTGTGTCTTTATTCTATTTAAAAATTGTATTGCTAATTGTCTCATTGATTTGCTTTTTGTTCATCCTTTGAAATGGTTAAAGGTCATTCATAGTGTTAATAATTAATAAAGGCTATCGGTTGAGATATTTGGTTCCAAATTTACAATCTTTGTTTTGGTTGTCTAACATTCTTTTCATTGAAATGTTGATAGATGGGTTTCAAATTTTCAGAAAGAATTTGTCTAGTATTCTTCGCATTGGGAATTTAAAAAATCTTCAAATTATGGGTGTCGCGGGGTGGGGTGATTTTTACCTTTTTTTTTTTTTTTTTTAATTATTCATTTGTAATTTTTTTTTAAATATGGGACTATGGTTGTAATTAGTTCTTCATTTTTTTCTTTTATTTAAAGAGAATGGTATATTTATCAATTCACACATTTTTATCAAGAAAATTGATGGAAATGATTATTTCCATAATAAAGGTGTAAATAGGGGGTGAAAATGCACCAAAAAAAAAAAAAAGGTGGGAACATTTTGCACAATAAATTTCAAACGTATGAACGTTTTGTGCTAACAACTATGTTATAAAATACAGTGGGAACCAAATAGTATTGCATTCCAAATTGGAAAATGTGATTTCTTTTGTTAGTTTTAGTGATTTTAAGAAGGATAATTATATTCACGCAACAATTTTTTTATATTTGCACCACATTTTAGTTACAAGAAATGTTTAATATTTGTTCACTTTTACTTTTATGCCCTCAACTTTTTTCTCGTCGGATTGTTATTCTTATCCTTCAATTAATTAAGATATTTTGTCTCTAATCACGATTTTCATTCAAATATCCTACTAACGTGAATTGAATAGATTGACATATAGTTTATTTAATTTTTGTATAGTTATTTATTTCGGTTATGTAAAAATAAGAGAGACATTTAACTTTCATAACAAATATTTTGGACGAAAATCATCTATACAGACAAGATAGTGAAAAATAATTGATGGTTGATGATAAAAAAAAAAAATTTAAAAAGTTGAGAACGCAAGTGTAAAAATAAGAAAAATTTAAAGATATCCATTGTAATTAAAATGTGCATTGTGGTGTAATTACTCTTTTAAGAAAGCATGTGAATGCGTGTAAGATAGTTTGGACATAGGAAAATAGTTATATGTATGACCAAATTAATAATTCAAAATTTTGATGTTAATTCAAGGATGAAAGTGGAAGTTTACAATATTTGCAAGGACATTATTGTTCAAAAATATATATTTTTTTTCCCATTCCCACAGATTTATATATGTGTATATAATCTGTATCTTTAAAACCCAATTTGTGAATACATATGTAGATAGACAAATACAAAGATTCCGGTTAATATTGTTATCAAATAATATTATTTAGGTTTTTGCTGTCGTCCTTTAAATTGTTTGAAGGTTTGATAGATTAGAATTTACACTGATTTGAAGTCAATCTAGTTATATATATTCAATAATGAGTCTAGATTGAAGAATAAGTTGATTGTAATCTACACGAGAGAACATATTCATGTTTTGAAGATTGCTATACGTTTTAAGCTTCTTTTCGACAAACTAGAGGATGGGGTCTACGATTTTTAATTTTTTTTTCTCTAGTTTAACACGCACCCATAAATGTAATAATACCCAAACAATTTCAAAAACGTTATAGTTCCACAACATCCTTGAAATCTAACTGAACATACATCTTTTTATTCTGTTTTCATACATGTCCATCAACATAAACTTTCTAATCTCATTCTTTTACATTAGAATGACCTTGAGATTCGATTTTCTTGTACACAAATCTTTTCGAAATAAAAATGTAAACGCACAAATTAACAGCACTCAAAGCTGCTAACACCAAGTAAAAGTAGGGAAGATTTGCTCGATTAATGTTGTTACCAAGCCACTTGTGCCCACTTTTTGAACTAATTTCTTGCACAACAGATATCAGAACACTGCTTAAAAAGCTTCCAACGCCCACAACACTGATGTATGCAGCTGCACCAATGCTTCTCATTGCAACAGGCATTTGATCGTAGAATAACTCCTGCAATCCAACCACTGTAAACACATCGGAGAGCCCGGTCAACATGTATTGTGGAACTAACCACCAAACTCTCATTGGAACTACTGATTTTGGAGAGTCGATAAGCCCGTTTTTTCTTGCAATCCCGACCCTTCTGGCCTCTACGGAAGCTGCCACGACCATGGTGATTATGGATAAGAATAGTCCAAACCCGATTCTTTGTAGAATCGTTATCCCAGAAGAGTGCCCGGTTATTCGTCTAGCTATTGGAACAAAGAGTTTCTCATATAGTAGAACCGCGGTAAGAATTGTGAAACCAGTGAACACTTGAAAGGATGCTGCTGGTATATGGAAGTTTCGTCCAATAGATCTGTTCATAGTGCTACCTTGTTTGGTAAAATAAGTGCCGAGTTGCGCAATCACAACAGCAAACATCAAACAACTAAACCAAATGGGAATCAGCTGGAGGAGAAGCTTTACTTCCTCGACTTGGTTTACAGAGCAAAGTCTCCACTGGTTTCTTTTCTCACTTGATGCATCTATTTCATCTATAATCATGGCCTTGTCAAAAAATCTGCAAAATGTAATCCTTTTAGATTACTTCAAAACAGAAACATGTGATGCAGATTCTATGATATATTCAGAGCAACATTTTACATCTATACACACTCTTACACTTGAAGCATTTTGTCAAACAGGTTGAGGATGTGCCCACTATAGTAAACTGTCTAATCAAACCAGGATGCTAGATTAGTGTCAATATACAACCTGATCTAGTACACGTCACCCACTAATTAAGTGTTTTGATGGATTAAGCCAAGTGGTTTAATTAGAGATGGAGTCACGTCAAATCGGTACGTGTCCATAAAACGTTTGGTCAAACTTGGTTAGGCCATCGATCATAGCTATTATTCTATTTGACCTCATTTTTGGCTAATTTATGCACGATTTGTCCACATCCATTTCTTTTACACGGATTTGCCCACATCCATTCATTCATTTTTGACTACAAAGATAGTTCTATTTTCTGTTTTGTTTGAAAAAATAAATAAATAAAGCAATTTTGTTTTATTTTTCACCAAAAGGGTTGTTGAAAAAGTAACTGTCCATTCCCAAACTTTTCATTTTGACTTGCAATTTCTCGAACTAATATATCAAGTGATATGCACTAAGTATATTAAGTCAACATTAAAATCAAATTTTGATGAAATGTGTGGTTGAAAAGTCGTGGAACCTATAAAATATGTGATTATAATTAATTGATAATTTTGACTTAGAATGTGAAATGACCAAAGTCTAATGTACCAGATTATGCAATGAAATCCAACAGAACATGTAGGGACCATTGGTCATGGATTATCTCCTAATATGCATTTATCAATTATATCATACGAAGAAGATCTAACAATTCAATATCATTGGTTTTAAACAATATATAAAATGTTCATTGTATTGAAATATATTAAAGACTATTTAAAGTATTATTTAATCTAACCTGTCAAACATGTTTGTTGACTTAAAAGAGAGACATCGTACCTAAACTTACTAGTGCGGACCAGAGTACAAATTCTCACCCCGCCCTCCAAGCCGATACCGCTGCTATCCTCTTCTTGGCAAATGCCGCGGCCCTCCCTCTCCGATAGTTTCCGCTTTCTCATGGCCGCAACAACCACTTGTGCCACCCTAGTAAATGGACTCCCCACTGGAGCTTGGCAGCGATAAGTCCTGCTTCCAATCAAGAACACCACGAGTGCGGCTGCCACGGCCACCGCCAGCATTCCGAAACCAAAATTCCACCCAACATAATCCTGCACGTAAATTACCACCAACACAGCAGCAGTAGCACCACACACAATTCCCACATACCACCAATTGAAAAATGAACTTTTTGCAGCCTTTTCTTCAGGTAGATTTTCATCAAATTGATCAGCAGCAAAAGTCTGCACACATGGCTTGTGCCCACCTTCTCCAATTGCAATAATATAAAGTGCTATAAAGAAAAAAACATGGCCATGGGCTATGGATTTTATCGACACTGCTATGGTTAGCAAAACCAGACCCTGTAAACAACACAACCCTTGATCACCACCGCCGGAAAATTTTATTTATGATGAAAAATAAAGGAAAAGTGATGAACATACAGTGAGATATATGATGGAGGATAAGAGGATGGTCCAGAATCTTCCTGTATAAGAATCAGCAAGGAAGCCACCCACCACCGGAAACAGGGCGGAGACACCTTGCCAGATGTTGACATTCTTGGCGGCGGTGGCGGTAGACTGGCCAACCTCCTTAATCAAGTACGAGAACAGGTTCCCCGACACCCCATAGTAGGCAAATCGCTCAGCCACCTCTACAACTGCAAGTAAAAATAAAAACAAATTGGTAAAAATTTAATAAGAAAAATTAATAATTTGACAGTGAAAAAAGAAGGGTAGTTACAGATGATGAAAATGGCAGATTTCCAGGCACCCTTGGAGGAATTCATTTGGGAATTTCCAGCCATAGAGCAATTATTTTTCCTTAATATTTTCGGGGAATATAGGATTGCCTCCGAACACTTAAATACTGTGGGCTTTGATGGGAAATACGTATGTATAGAAAAAAGGTTTGGCGCCGGACCAAATTGTGAGATTCTGAGACACGGCTGTCTATCTTGATTTAACACCAGTATCAATATTGGTGCAGCAACAGGGAATGAATAATGGACCCGCTACTGATTCTTGTCCAATGTCTTGTCCAAAATTTTCTTATAGATTGAGGCTCAATTACGGATCTTCGTTAAAATATGTTTACAACCCATTACCATTGGCCATTAAAACTGTAATTAAATACTGAGTCATGGGGTATGCAGTTACCTCTATTTTCTGGCTATATAAACTCACTTCTGGACTTTAAAAAATCACTACAACAAAAACGAAATTGTCTCTTCATATATACAGTAAAATATTATACTCAAATTATTTTTTCGTATTTTTGGAGTACACTTGAGAGTTCTGAAAACCTTTTGTGATTGCTGCACAATTGGTTTATTTGATCGTTGTATTCTGGAGGTGATTGTCCACAGAGGTCGCAGCAGTTATCGACGGGCAATTTCGCTTTAGGATATCGTGATGTCACGAGACTCGATCTATTGATAAGTTTTTTCTGCACTTTACTATTATTTTATCCAACAAATTCTATGGGCTTCTTATTCACTGTCATTAAATTATGACGAGAGAGCAAATATAAATGAAAAAATACAAGTTAAATTTGAGAATAACATTTATGACTTTAAGTACGTCAATGAAACACTCACACTCTTGCCGACAAGACATTTGGAGAGGAAAAAAAAAAAAAACTTATTATAAGTGATTTCATATATTTAGTCAATATTGTCATAATAATGGGTGTTCTAACCACTTACCAAATTTACCTCAAGAAAACACTCTTGCCGACGAGTTACTTTGGGGGAAAAAAATGTAAAATGGGAAGAAAAACTTACTACTAGCAATTTCATATTAGTCAACATTGTCATAATTAGGAGTGTTCTTACCAACTAACCACATTAATGAAGAGATGATAAATATAGTTAATGCTATTCGTCACTGGTACTAGTGCTTATCATTAAGGTTGAACCCCGCCCCGCCCCGCCCCTACCCTAGAGCATTGTGGAATGTTTTTCAGCAGATCAAGGTACAAAAGTTATTATACTAGTGTCCACAAAGAATCTAATTCCAAATCTTATTAGAGGCAGGAATCGAACTCTGCTGCCAATTTAGTTAAGACTACTTCACTCTTGTCATTTGCACCACTGAACTATGCCCCGATGGTCTACTAGTGCTTATCATTAGTCTAGTAATCGTGAGTTCTTAGTTTGTTGTTCCATTACTAATTTAAATAGCCGTGAGACCTTAATTTATTATCTCTATCGAACAATAAATTAAGAGACATTACGATCTAGATTAGTGATTTCTATCCCTAATAATAAATATCATTAATTCTAAGTTTATTATTAAGATGTATTCATGTGATATGGGCAATGCCACAAAGACCACCCATCTAGATGGTAGATTCTGTTTTCATTCACTATAATTTTAACAATTTATATATAAATATTAAATAATGCTTGACACCAATGATATCTTTATATATACAAGCAATCCTTACCATATTAAGCATTCGTTATATTGTAGCAAAATTCTATAAATGAGTTTTCACAACAATAATGGTTAGATTTACTAATATTCATGAATCCAATTGATATTTTAAATTTAGTTTTCACACTATTCAAGTTTATATATTCAATATCAGACTTAATTTTACCTCATAATCCATTATATTACAACAAATATTAAACTTAGCAAATAGATACAACCATTTTCAATAAAATTAGCAAAAGAAAATGAAGAATTAAGATAATGCTATATCAACATGTTAAAAAGAACTCATGGTGCGTTTGATTACAAATATTTTCCATGAAAAATGTGTTTTTCCACTTAATTTCCTACTCTGTACTATTTGATTGATATTTTTTTCCACGGAAAATATTTTCTTATTTTTGGTCACGTGACTATATTTTCGTTGAAAACAAGGAAATATTTTCTTTAAAGAGAGAGTTTTTATGTTTCATGTAATTCACTCTCTCCTCTCTCTCATCTAACTACCAATAAAAAATAGATAATTGTAATTTTTTTAAATTGAAAACTAAATCAATCAAACATATTTAATTAATAATTTTCATGCAAATAAATTTTAGGCAATCCAATTGCTTATAATTTACTTCCTTATCATACAAATTTCATACTTACAATCAAACGCGCCCTTAAAGAGCTATGAAAAATGTATGTTTGTACGTTGTATTGTCTAATACAGTATATTAAAAACATGTCTGAAATACATTTTACTTGGGTAATTAACAAGAAGTCACTCCCTCTTACAATCATGTGGTAAAACAAAGCACATGTCATTAGTCAATTAGATACACATTTATAAAAAGTGTCTTTACTCAATGTGTTAATGATTTCAATTTCATCTCTTCGTTTGCAGAAAGTGGGAAAGATGAACAGAGTATTTGTGGTGGAATCATAAAGTTGAATATAATTCAAAAATAATAATAATTAGTGTATAATATATGCCCCACGTGAGTTTGGGGAGAATAGTAATTTTGTTCCCAATTATATACCATAATTTATTGTCCCACATTAATTGTCGACGGTTGATAGTTACTTCATAAATATATATAAAAAATAATTAAATAGGTCTCTTTTTTTTTTTTAATGATCGAGGAAATTGATCTTTATTTTATCAACACGTTGTGACCGACAAGAAAATTAATTATTAGTAAGATAATGGAGATAACAATTTGTTCCATTGTTAATCCTTTGCCAACTTCACCACGATATTGTCATATCAATTTACTAATAAATAAATAAGGTCGACTTTATTGGGATAATCTATCAATAATTTTAAGCATTAAATTTTAAATTATGTTGGCGTCTTGTAAGATATACATTATTTTTTCTCCATTGTCGTTGCTCTCTTTACTTCTTTCCGTCCTCTACTTCTATCATCGCCAGAAAATTTACACAAGTCCCATCCCTTCCACCTCCTTCTCCCGCCCCCCATTGTCCCTCCACCACCCTTCACAAGATCCCACATTCCCATTCCCTCCTGCTTTCACGTCACCTTACCACCATAGTAGTACCCTTCCCAATAGTACCATGCATTTTTTAAATTTTTTTGTCTATTAATTCGTGATTTTATCCACATAACAATTCTTGTTAATTTTAATATTTATTTATTTTCATAAATTTGACATTTAGATATATTTTCTTTGACAAAAAAATGATGTAATATTGCAAACAAATGAAGTTCTAATCAAGAGATAAATGATGGAAATCCGTGCTTTATTTACATTTATTTTATAAAAAACAAAACAAACCATTAAAGGTATTTTGATGGCTATATCTCAAGCTTTTTGTACATTAGATTAACACTTTAAATTGTTAGAGAGTAGATTTCGAGCAATTATAATAAATAATTCAAAAGTTTAGAAATTAATTCTCACTAGCTATTTCAAATATGTGACTGCACAAGGGTTCAAATAATTGATAAGAAGAGCAATTGTTTTTAAAGCAACCTTATAGAAAAAGCTTGTTTTTTGTAATATTCGGTATAAGCGAATTTTTTGTGTATATAGATAATTCAATCTTTCCAATCTCTTAGCCTAGATTTCCAAATCAATAGCCTTAGCCAACCCACGTCATTGAATACCAAACAAAATAACTCGGATTTAGTGTGTTTGGAAGACCACAATTGTCTTCAAAATAACGACATAAGAAATATAGTTAACACGATGTCTTTAATTAAGGATGACAAGTTTTTCGTATCATTAGAAAATTCAAGTTAAACAATATTTCACTCTAGATATTGGGGAAAAAAAACTAAATAATATTTATTTGAAATGTACAGTTAGATTGAAATGAAACAACTATGTTCGGTAGGTGCACTCGAGGAGAAGCACTTTGTGTAGTGTATTCAAATAATTGGGAAATGCATGGCCAAAAGAATCCTAAGCATTATAATTCACTCACAAACTTTTGAGAAGGCACTAGAAGTATTCATGCATGCACCTACTATATTCCTCCCAACTTTTGAGGCTACCCACTAATTTTCAGTTCAAGGAATATATGTAAGTGTCTGCCAAATCACATGACAAAACAGATATATGTTAGGGAGTCAGATTCATTCAAAGACACTCTCATATATGTACAACCAAGAATGTGCATCCTCCAACTTGGCCGTGGACCGAGTTGAGCCAACTTGGCTCATCCAACTTCAAGCTCAACTCAGCTCAGCGTGCAAGATGGCTAAGTTCATTGGTTAACGAGTTGAGCTGTGACCAAATAGTGACTGTTCCCTTTTTCAATAAAAATTAAAAATTTGCATTGATAAAAAAATGCACCCGCAACTCCCAATATTTAGGTTGTTATGTCGAGCCAGCTTAGCTCATTGCCATAGCTATAATTGACCTATATGAGACCAATCTTTGAATTTGGAATCTATATGTTAAATTTACATTGCAAAAAATATATGATTTGGAATTTATTGATGGTTTTGTAAAAGGGATTGTCAATCCAACATTTTATCAAACCCTAATATTTATCAAACCCTTTTCACATCCACACACACACACACACACACACACACACACACACACACACACACACACTCTCTCTCTCTCTCTCTCTCTCTCTCTCTCTATGCTGAAATCAATGAGAATATTAAAAGCGAAAGCATACATTAATCCATGTATCTGATTCCTTGAATTATATATATATGAGTTGCGATCTTCCAATTGATACGCAATTCCTTTGGAATTCTTCTCTATTGATCATGGAGATGCAGAAAGATTGAAAAATTCACGTTCAATTGGGAACCGCGACCTCCATGATATAATAACTGTATTGAGCAGTTATTATATTTCACTTATTTTAAATTGATCCCTCATCAATTTAGAATAATCATTCTTGTCTCTACACTTAAAAATAACACCACACATTTTAATACATATACATGTGTGGCTCCAATTTGTTGGAGTTTTCCAACATTATTTGTTTAGTTTCATCACGAAAATTGAAGTCATCGTATAATGCCATCTATAACAAGTAGTAAGTAGTTGTGTATTGAATGTCATAAAAGAGTTTTTATAACAAGTGTTTACCTTTATCAAACGTGTAATTCTTGACATTTAATAATTAATTATCGTGAAATTTTTTATGAGAAATGTTGTTGGTACAAATTAAAGATAGTTCTCATATAAGATGAATAGTAGGAGAAAAAAAAATAAGAATTATATGAATAGTATATGAGAAAAAAGATAGAATTAAACGAGTATAATAAATATAGGAATGGTACAACTATTAAAGGAAATAATATTATAATAGAAATAACAGCTACACGAGCCCTTAAAATACTCAATAATCTATTTAAGATCTTTAATATCTGATCCTGCTAACAAAAGAATAATAATAATAATAAAAAAAAAAAAACATGCTTGGAGTTTTTTAATTTTTTCTGATTTAATTATACTTTTATAATAAGTATACGATTGAATCCTCCTTGCTATTATTTTCCTATTTATCCTTTACCTACCTATTGTGTATGGAAATTTAAATATTTAAAAAAAAAAAAAAAGACAGCTTTTGTATAAAACGATAAGTGATATGAGTAGACCACACTTTACTTTCTATTACAAGACAAAACACATTTGACATTCCTTTCAAAGGTTACATTGAATTTGTTTATTAATAAGAATATGTGCTCGTGCGACTAAAAAATTCTTTCCTCACTTTATGTAACTTATTCTAACCTAAATTTTAGACAAAATCGCATGATTCTAATTTGTTGTTAGAAAGATACCCAGTAATATATGTTTTATGGCTTTTTGTTTGTTCGGGGTTTTAAGGGGAAGGATTCAGTGAGATTCCGAAATAGGGGACACCATTCCCCACAGAACTTAAGCTCACAAATTGTGAATCGACACCTTCATTAAAATCCAAGATATAGCTCTTCAAACTTTAAAATCAATGTACCATGATTTATTAGGTAAAGATTAAGAGCTCACATGTACATGTTACATAAAATCTCTACAACTTTATAAGATACAATACACTTGGACCAAGGAAAACCGTGGATATATGATTTTATATTGGATTAATATCAATGATTTATGATACACATAGTTCAAGTTCAACTCACATCCTTGCGATAATTGTCTCAATCATTTTATTTTTTATAATTGCATTTCAAACTTGCATTGCATAACAACGTTATTTTCGCCTGATTCCATCCTTTTCCTCCAAAATTAATTCAACAATATGAATTTAAAAATGGAGTCCATGTACAATCAACATAGTCCAACTTTTATGTTTTTGTAGAATAGATAGATTCTGCAAATACTTTTTCATTCTCCTTTTGTAATTGGCTCGACATGTGCTAAAATCAGAATGCAACATCTAGTTGGTCACACATGAAAGACTCCCAAGAGGAGAAGAATGAGGTGAAACAGAAGTTTGAGCATAATTTGAAGAAACTCGTGTTATTTTATCCATTAGTTTTTTTCCTAAATTTTATATAGACAAATGAAGACGTGGATGAAAGATATGTCAATAAAAGAAGAAAATGAAATGCTTTGAAAATCTATACCTAATTTGTTTTCAATCTTTGCTAAAAATAGAAGTGAAGTCACATCTTTATTACGATTTTCTTTTTTAAGTAATTTGATTTCTTCTAGGGTTTTCGTAGACATACATGGCAATTAATGTTTATTTATAAAATATTTTCTCTTGAATGTTAAAATTTGGAGAACCCCGGGATGTGACACCATATGCATGCATGAGATAAAGAAGTCTACAAAACATTGAATGAATTACTGCAACACTTTCCTTTCCTTTTATTATAACTAGTCTCATGCCCGTGCAAGGCACGGGATTCGTTATTTTGAAGGTAATGTTAGCGTGTTAAATGTTAATAATTGATGGGAGATGTGTATTACAAAATTTCCATATACACATTTGTGTAAAATAAATTATGTTTTATATAGATGTAAGAGTGAATTAAAAATGTGAATAAAGGAGGAGCAGCAAGTAAGAAATAGCTTGTTACTTATTTTAATTCTTTTTTCATATGCAAAATACTAAATAGAGTTCACAAAGAAAATTATTATGAGTGTATACTATCACTCTAAACAGGGAAACATAATAAATCATATCCATTTGACTCGAACTAATTCATCTTTAGCAAAGAACAATAGTGCATAACATTGATGTGATATCGGGCATGTGGAACAGGTGGGGCCCAAAGGGATGCGTACTATTTCACCAAGCTCCATGAAGCTCAGCCGTTGTTTTCCTTGGAAGTGGAGCGAAACACCAAACAAATCGCAAAACTCACTAGTGCTTTAGCTATTTCTTAAATACATGAGTTGGAGTTGTGGAACTTAAAGATTTTAGACTTGGTATCGAGAATAAAGATGTCATGATGACCGAGTGAAGATCGAGCAGATTATTTAAAGTATAAGAAGTCGTTAGGAAAAAGATTTTTATGATGAATCATTACCAGGAAGAGTGAGAAACATAAAACTTACATCTTTCACATGAATAACGTGTTTTCCTTTGCATACATACTAGCAAGTTTTATACTTTTCGGCCTCCGCATGCTTGAAACCTAAAGCAACTCTACCTTTTTGAGGTATTATACATGGCTTAAAATAGGGAAGGAACTTCGCTGTTTCATTCCCTCATATTCCATGGAGACAGACATGCTCTGTGTAACATGCCACAGACAACATTAAAAGATCTTGATAGACTACAAATTGTACTAATACACTAATAGTGAATGCCACGAGAAGATGAGACTCTTGCTAGTAAGAGAAAACATATATCCAATCATATAACAAAATGTCAATGAACATATTCAACTAAAGTAACGAAAAACATTTTTAACAGACTAATCATACTTGAGGAATCTACTGAACTGCAAATCCTAAAGACTAAGGTAATATATTAACTTGTTTCATTAATTTGCATGGAGGATCACAAAGATCAAACTTGGATAGTTCAATTGGAGAAACTTATCTAAGATAGAGTGCACTACTGTAATTAATTACAATTAGACATTATATACAAGAGAAGAATAAACACAAATTAGAGTGTACAATTTGTCAATAATAGTTAAATGATAAATATTATAATAGAAACTCTATGGAAAAAATTACAAAGCCTAACTAAAAATTAAACTCTACAAAATCTAAAAAAGAAGAACAAAAATATCATCATACCCGAAGATAACACAATTCAATTGATGTTGAAAATATTAATATGTTTACTTTAAGAATAATATCCTGTAACCTAAAAGAAATTGGAAACAAATTAAATATGGACAGAATCAGGAATGACTAAAAATATGACAAGTAAAGAAAATCATAATAAACATAAAAAAATCGAAGTATATGAAGCAAATTGAATTAAGGTACATATTTTTTTACTGAATTAACAAATGGCACCTCTTGTGGGGGTTTGGGGGGGCAACGCCTCTGATGGGGATCGACATGCCCTGTTGGTTGCGGGGGTTGAAGGGGCAGCGCCCCTCGTGGAGGTTCGAGGGCAACACCCTCGACGAGATTTTGATTTTGATATATATATGGAATTGAATATTTTCTAATAATTTTAATTACATTATTAATAAATGAAATTGTATTTATAGTTTGTGTGTAAAATGTAAATAAGTAGAATTTTTGTCAAAAGAAAAAAGGAAATAAAAAAGGCGGGAGTGCGGATACACGAAATGAATTTTGAATTTATTATATGTAGGTATGGAATGGACCAAAAAACTTTAAAAAAAAAATTGAAGGACGAAAAAAAAGAATTTTGTAGCAGATTTGGGATTGGAGACATCAGTCTCCGCAGCGGAGAGTAACCTCCACACGCGAAGAGGAAGCCTCCGCACGCGGAGAGTTTGCTCTGCACAGCTAAGCAAATGTGATCTACTCCAATCCCTATAATTTAATAGCTTAAAAAAATTAAAAAACATTTGGAAGAAAAGATAATAATGAAAATTTAGAGAAAACTTAATTTTTTTTACAAGTCTTTCCATTTTAATTTCACAACGGAGCTCGTGTCTCCGTGTGCGGATGCTAGAGTCTCCGAAGAAAAGATAATAACGATAATTTAGAGAAAACTTAATTTTTTATAAATCTTTCCATTTTAATTTCACAACGGAGCGAATTATTTATATCTGTTCATAACTCCGATATTTATTTTAAATATATCGAAAACATAAAACTTAACAAAATTGAAAAAATCGAAACCCTTACCCGATGAGATTGTTTTGCTATTTCACAGCGACTTTGAGAAAAAGCCGAAGAAAACTGAATAATTTATTTGTTGTTTGACATCAAAATATATAATGAGAAACTATGTTATTGCAATTGCATGTATAAGGTGGAAAGAGGTAAAATACAAACTAAGCCGGCTTGTAGATATTTTATTTCTATAACTAAGGCGGCAAATTTTATTGTATGTTATTGCAATTGTATGTATAAGGTGGAAAGAGGCAAAATACAAGCCGACTTCTTTTCTATAATAAGGCGGCAAATTTGTTTGTCCATAATATACGCAACAGTAATATAAACCAGTTTCAAACCAGATTAATGTGAAAACTAATGTGCAAAAATGAACAGTGAATCTCAGATTCGTTCTTTTAAGGAGAGGAGGGATTATTATTATTATTATTATTATTATTATTATTATTATTATTATTATTATTATTTATTTTTAACTCTTTTGCCTGAAAAAAGTTGTATGATCGTTGTTATCCCCTAGATCCAAAGTCCCATGTCAAATCTCCACGTGGACAGCCACGTAAGAACCATAACTACGAGGACAGCCATGTGGACTTCGGATAAAGGAAGAGTTAACAAAGTCAAAATAAAAGAAAGAAGCAATCGACCAATGTCCCATCCTACTGAAGCAAATGTTGTTACTGAACTCCTTCCTCCCACATGAAGCACTGAGGCTCTGACGCCTGCAGCAAAGGTTCCTCCAAGCTGTTCGAAATTCTATTTTGCCAGAGGCCTTCAAGTCAACGCCGACCTTGACCTACACAGAAGATTTGAATATCCATGAAGTGATTGATGTGACGTTTGCAACAAGGTACGTCAGTGTGTCAGTGTCAGCCTACTAAGTAGAACGACTGACCCCATGTCAAGTATTAATTGTAAGAGTGGACATTGATGTGAAGTTTCAATCCAAGTGATTATGCCACGTGGTTTTGATCCAACGATCACCACGTCGATCAAGATAGTATAAATAGCTTTTTTCAGTATGAAAAAGGGGTTGGCATCTTTGTATTGATACGAAAAAACAAATGTATTATCATTATAGTTAAAAGATAGAAGGGAAGCAAGATTTATGTAGATTGTTCTTTACATGTTTTACAAACACGAATAGCAACCATCAAAATTCCAACATAAACACCATATTTCTATATCTATCCTTGCACATATTCCATAATATAAAGGAGAGATTTATTTTATAAAATCTACTCGACATTCGTTGATAGTGCAATTACCGTCGAAACAAAACAGTCGCAGTCCGAATATCACCGTCTCTTGCCGAAAAGTGCCTTCCACGTCCTTCCTAATTTGGCAAGAGTTGGCTCGGTATTTGTTGGGCTCATTTTTTAGGGTCAATAAATTGGTGCCGTCTGTGGAAAATCGATACATTTAACCACGAACACACATGAAAGAAAGGTCAGGCTACACTTGGAAGTTTGGCTGACAAAAATTCTAACTCTTGCAAAAAGGAGACTCCTCGAAAAACGAATTGTTAGAAACTTAGAACTCTCAAAGAAAGGGAAAAATTTACAATAAGTGTTTTAAGAAAGATGGGTTCAAATTGATAGCCCAAGATTGGCTAACCAAGAGGGGGGTGAATTGGTTTTTTAAACTTTTTCGATAGTGATATAAGATTTAAAAACTAATGTTCACACAAATAATAATAAACCAATATAAATGTAAATAGATACATAAGTAAGGGAAATAAGTTTGCACAAGATGATAGCGTTAAGTAAAAGAGTTAGAGAATGCAAACGATATGATATGGAGGTTCGATCCAACACAATGATCTACGTCCCCCGTTACCGAGATCTCCGTCACGAGCAAGGCCCTTTTCACTATGTTGATTGACTTGTGATGCAATCCAACCTTTTACAAAGCTTCCGGTGACTTACAACCAAGGAGCACCGTTCCTTTACAACGTTGAGATTTCCGGGACCTCAACACGACCCTCAATTCACAAATGAATATACAAGTGACTTACTTCTCTTCTAGATGAATAATAGAATCAAGATTGATGACAAGAAGAGAAGAGGCAAACACTTCTATAGTTGGCAATGAGTTTAGCTCAAAGTGTTGGTATGACAAACTTTTTGATTTGAACAAAGGATTTTCACAAGATTAATTGCTCAAAAAGTTTCTCAAGAATTTGATGTTATTGATCTTCTAAAATAATGAAAGTATGAATAAGATCAATAAATGTCTCACTTTTTTGCTCAAATGGATAATTTAAAGTGAAGGAATAGTGAGGTATATATAGCATCAAAACGGTCAAAAACTTCTGTCTTACCGGACGCATTTTACCGGACGTCTGGTAAATACCGGACGGTCATATATCCGTTAAATTTTGTCAGAAAAATGGAACGTTGGAAAAATGACCGTTGGCCAAAAAAACTGTTTTACCGGACGTCCGGTACAGCCAGTTTGGCCCGGAACGTCCTCCTTTTAATTTCGTATCAATGTAGGATTTGGAGAGACGTTAAAACAATGTTTTTCAAGATGTTAAGCATATTTTAAAAATGTGTTTTGATTTCACTTTTGAAAAACATATATTTTTGTTTTTATTTTTGTAAAAAATATTTGTATCGAAGGTTTTTATGACTTTGAGCATATTACGTTGCATTGCCAAGTATAAGAATGTGTTACCTTTACATATAATCGTAAAGACATTTTAAGAGCTAAGTCTAAGGAGCTTGATGTGCATTTCTTGATTTGTTTGTCGACTTGTGTCTTGACTTTCTTGATCTCAAACTTGTGCTATCAAATAAGTTCTTGTACAATAATCACGATGTTCAAGATCAATTTGTTAATAGTAATAAACATGATTTGTTTGTAATAATCAAAACGAGACGTTAACCATAGGTCAACACAAATGATGAAAGTGTACCTAGAAGGACAAAAGAATACCTTGAAGAAAGGGAACCCTCATGAGCTGCCCCAACTACTCACCCACGACCTCCAGCATGAAGACGATGAGGGTCCAGAGAAAGGGGAAGGGTCGCATCCAGCTTACTAGGGAAATGGCCACAATGGCTGCCAATATGAAGAATATAACCAAAAAAAAATTGTGAGCCTAAGAATAACTAACCAAGAGGGGGGTAAATTGGTATTTGAAACGTTTTTGACAATTAGTCTCAAAACTATTCAATACACAAGAAACAAATTCAAAGTAGTTACCAAGCTCTCCGTCACGAGCAATGTCAAATACACTAAAGTGGTAACTTATAACAAGGAGTACTAATCCTTAGGTGACTTAAAGTAAGGAGCGCTTATCCTTAGGTGACTTACAGCAAGGAGTATCTATCCTTAGGTGACTTACAATAAGGAGTACATATCCTTACAATCGAGTTTTCACAATGCTCTCAAAACTGTCAAAATGTAAGTGATAATTTTACAATTGAAGAAACTCTCTTAACCAATGATAATCAAGTTAAGTATTAGAGAGTTAGGTAAACACTTCATAGATAACAAATAATAAAACTCAAGTGTTTGTGTTGTAAATTTTGATGAATAATGAAATAGTTTGTATTTTTGTATCAAAATTTTCAACATATAATCTCTCTTAACAAATAATAAAAGTTAAGTATTAAGAGAGATTTACACTTGAATATAAGGGTTGGCAAAGAAAACTTCTATAAACTTAAGTAGGTGCGCAAAAACACACTTATCAAATACCTCCAAACTTAAGTTCTTGTTTGTCCCGAGCAAGATTATCTACCACACAATCATGCAAACTAGATAAAGATCAACACATTAGATAACCTGCCAAAAATATTTAAGAGTGTAAAATTGTCTATCAATTCACAAGTATGCTCCGAATAATGCTAACAAAATTCATTTTAGCTTATCAAATGTTCGATCAGTGTGTTATGTGTGGGTGCATAGTCACTTTCAATCATCATCTACATTAGGAAAAAGTTGTCAAAATGGAAAAGAATTCAAATTGGTTCCAACCCGACCCTTTGTGGTTAAATATGTCATTTTCTGCTCGTGAGATTCACACCCCTTAAATAGATATATTTTTTCTCTCCCCGAGTGTAAATCTAAAGGTTCTTCTCAATTCACTCGTTTCTTTTTCCGTTCTTGTTCGGTTGGGTCTAACTAGCAATATCAACCTCTAGTCATGTGATGATTCTCCACTAGATGAGTGCTTCGTCATTCAAGTTTATACTAGGTAATTCATACCCACTAGTTATCTAAACCCATAAATCGAATGCAATTGCACAATTTCATCAAAATTTTCAATAAAAGCTCATAATTGACCTCACTCCCTTAAACTTTCTTATTGACCCTTGCAACAAGCTTTAGGTCGATAGCTCTCCTGGTTGTTTAGACCAAAAGGGTACCGGGTTTCGAGATACCCCAACGGATTTAATAACTCGAGTCAAAAAGGCTACGAAGTGAGACCTAGGATTCAACAAGTGCAAAATTATTCTTTTAAGCACAACAAAACTGATGGGGCTTAGATCCCTAGTATATGGTAATTACCTAGCTTATACTTAGCAAAAGACACTCCACACAACAATTTCTTTTCAACACGTATGCAATCATCACACATCTAGATAATATCCTTTACCGGCTCGACCACTCCCAAACTTATCTTACAATATGGTAAAGTGAAAGAGAAGAGAATATAGGTTGATACAATTTTTCAAGCAGCTCACAACCTAGTTCTTACCAATTCAAAAATCTCTCCACCATTCCAAAAATTTCCACATCTAGATAACAATTAATTGTGACCATTGTGCTCAAATTAACTTGGAATCTTGCATGAACAACTATTTTTGAAAAAATTTAGGCACAAATAGCATATTTGGTTATAACTCATGAATCAACAACAATTTTAAACATCAAACCACGCTAAGTCGATAAGGCTATCTAATATGTCAACGCAAAATCACAACAATCAAAACACAATCACCCCAAAACTTAAATCCTACATTGTCCTCAATGTGAAAAAGAACCAGATAAAGAGGAGGTAATAACGTAACTTCCCTGATTAGACATTTGTGAAGAGGTACCAATGCTTCACTTGAACTTTTGATGCTTTTAATGGATTGGGCAAGTGACCTTCTTGTACACCAATCTACCCCCAAATTTGTGAGAAACTATAGATATGTGGGACTTCAAAAATCTCCTTGTACACAATTGATCCCTAAGCTTGTGAGGAACCATAAAAATGTGGGACTTCAAAAATTACCTACAAAATATAATGATAGTCAATCAAAATAGAAGCATGAAAATACATATAAGTAAATAAAAAAATGCAAAAGTTAGAAAATTGGGTTGCCTCCCAACAAACGCTTTTTATTAGTCTTTAGCTCGACTTTGGCAGTTGAATCATGGACACCTAAAGAAGGCTTTGGATGCCTTACCCATTTTTCTACGTTTGGCTTTGTTCCACTTTTCATTAGATCTCCAAACCTCTATATTGCCCTTCTACAAATAATAAGATTTTCCTATTCCCTTCAAATCCAACTATATAGACTTCCACCATATCATCGAATTTAATCACAAACTTAATTTTCAGGCAATAAATGAAGTCGGAAAAATGAACATTGCTTTCATCCTCATTGCTTGCTATATTTTCATTTGGCCCCTTTGTGGTTAAATTATCATTCTCTTTGAGCTCTTTGTCTATAGAGGATATATCTTCGGATTGAATGACCGGTCCGCAATTCGACTCTACAGGCAATAAGAGGTCGGTCCCGTCGACTCCATCAAGTGGATAATACCCCCATTGCTGAAATCCTTTCCAGTACATGTAATCTCCCATGAGCATATCGCTTTCATCCAACTTGGTAAGTTCTTTGAAATACTTTTCAAGTACATTCTCACTCAATATGGGAGGACCATCTCCCACAAGCTTGATATCATTATCCTAGTCATCAGGTACAAAATCTCCAACAGGCATGTACCATTTGTCATTTTTGTTAATGGCTTGTTTTCGACACCTTAAATGTTTCCGAAATCTCAGAAACACATGTGTAAACTAGTGTATGAGAACATGCATTTTTCAGTACAATGCACCGCGTAGAATTTACGCAGCTTGGATATCCTCCAAGCACATCTTGACTATCCAAGTAGAGATTTTTCATTGCTAAAGTTTTGTTAATTTACCAAAGTCAGAATCAAGCAAATATCTGAAAAGTACGGGGAGAGAATACAAACACAAGATATATTAATACTGTGGGGGTAGCCAAAAAAATGCAAAAAGAAAGTAAATAAAAGTTAAAAAAAGTGTTAAAGTTAAAATTAACTAAAGTGGTAATCAAAGTAAAAACATTTCCCGGCAACGGCGCCTAAAACTTATTCGCTTGAAAATAATATACCGCAAGTGCACGAGTCGCGTTCAAGTAATATAGTGGACCTTTAGAATTCGAGTTGTCGATCCCTCGGGGAATGTTACTTTAGATCACACGACTTTAATCAATTTAATTTTAACAATGAAAGCAAACACACAATAAAGTTTGATGTTGGAAATTAAGGAAAATTAACTAAAAATCTACAAAATAAGAAAATATAAACACTTAGAAATTTTGGAGGAAAAACGTGGTTGGGATTCATGGTTTCACTTAACCATCTCCTAATTAATTTATCCACAAGCCAATTAATAAAACATAATTTGTTAGTTAACCTACTATATCTCTATGTCGATTAAAACCAAACAACCGCATTAAATATTGTGAAAATAGCTCAATGGGTCACATAAGTCTAATGGTATATCTCTATCCACTTAACAAACCTAGGGTTTTTACTATTTGGTCTAAAATGCACAATCTTCTCTCGAACGATGTACAAATCACTAAATACAATCATCTATTGACCACATAAATGAAAATACATGAAATACAATAGTAAAAACACCTGAAAATAAATAATATAACATTAAAGAGCAAATATTAAAATTAATTACAAGCTAGGTTAAACTAATACTACAAATCCCAACACAATCAATTAGCTCATGTTATATAAATAATAAAAAGAAGAATGTTTTATACAATATATTACAAATATGAAAAAAATAATTGAAAGAACACAAAGTTATAGAAAAAACCTATTTTTGAACCTTGGCTTTGACATCTCCAAATATTCCTCCCAATCTTTAGAGGTATTCTCCTTGTGCTTTTGATTTTACCCCTAAAATTACAAGTAAATCAAAAGAAGAAGAAAAGAAAAGAAAAGAAAAGAAAATAGAAGAGAAACAGAAGAAAATAAGTGATTAAATATTTGATCCTTAAATATTCCCAAAACCAAGCACAAACAAAAGCCTAAAATGCCCTCCAAAATTCTGATTTTCGACAATTTTATTTCAGAAGTGAAGTGCGCGAGTGCACACTTTTGGTGAAATCAAAATTTGCACATGAGGTCCTCCGGATAATTTGCATAGTTAGTCCCTCAACTTTGATAATTGACATTTTGGTCCTCAAATTTTGATTTTTCTTTCAACTTTGCCCTCCATAGATTGTATCCCAATGTCCTCCTACTTTTGGCACTTATGTAACTTGGTCCCAAACTTCACATTTTTGTCCATTTTTTTCATTTTTTGTCTTGTTCTCTTTTTTTTTTGGGTGATTTTTGCCTACAAAAGCAAATGTTACACAATTGTGAGTAGAAATCCACTCATTTTAATCAATAATTAGCTTGTCTAGGTATTAAATAGGTACGCAAAAACACACTTATCAATGGAAAACAACAGTTAGAATATTCCCAAATTATTGGGAGTTTAATAGACTTAATGAATTGTACAATACCTGATATAGCTTACTCGGTAAGTAAGCTTAGTCGTTACACAAATAACCCCAAGTAATCAACATTGTGAGGCATTACTTAGAGTTTCGGGATACTTGAAATGGACCGGAGAGTACTTATTATTTTATGGAAAATATTCTCCAGTTTTTAAAGGATATAATGATATCAATTGGATATCAGATACAGACGAGTCAAAGTCTACTAGTGGCTATGTATTTACTCTCGGTGGTGGCGCTATATCATGGAAATCTTCTAAGCAAACATGTATAAGTCGATCTACTACAAAATCTGAGGTTATTGCTTTAGATAAAGTGAGAGAAGAAGTAGAATGATTAAGACATTTCGTAGAAGATATTCCTATATGGCCAAAGCCTGTACCGGCTATTTGTATTCATTGCGATAACCAGATAACAACAGCTAAGGTTGAAAATTTTATGTATAACGGTAAGTCAAGATATATACATCGTAGACATAACACCGTTTGGCAATTGCTCTCAAATGGGAAAATATCAATTGATTTGGTTAAGTCAAAAGAAAATCTGGTAGATCCATTTACTAAAAGGTTATCTAGAGAGCGTATAGACTACGTATCGAGAGAAATGGGTTTAAAGCCTAAAACCCAATGAGTCATCTTAGTGGAAACCTAAACTGGCAACTGGAGATCCCACAGACTAGGTTTAATATGAAAACTAATTATGATTGACTCGATAAGAAGCATTTAGGAGTTTAACTCCTTCCCATTTCTATGACTCGATAAACTTTGCTTTTAATGATGACTATAAATAGTACAAGTGAGTACATTATGGTACTCTTTATAGAACATCACCTATGTAAGTACAAACTGGACGGTTCTTTGAGAATTTACTTAGGTGAATTCTCTAAAGCACTCAACCCAAGTAGTTCATGGCAGAAATAATGAACACAATAGAGAACCAAGTTTGATATATGAGATAATGTGTTTGGTCTATTGTCTGAGCTTGCAATAACAGCTAATAGTTCAAAATATTGTATTCACTAATTAGCCAACTGAGTTCGATATATTCTTGCTAAAGAACGTTCACTGATTGTTGGAATTAATTGAATTTAATTGAGTTAAATCATTAAATGTGATATTTAATAATTTGGGTAAATTGGAAAAGTCTCCAATATAATCATATAAGTTGATAAGCCATTTTAAGTGTCTTATATATGATTAGGAATCCCACATCGAAAGTTTACATGAATAAAAACTTGTTTATATAGTAGGACGTGTGAACAAACTATAATTTAATAAGTGACCTACAAATTGGCTAACTTTGGCTAGCCAAGGCTAGCGAACTAGATACCATTAGAGTGGTGTTTCGCACCACCCGCGCCGCGTCGTATCCTGGTCTGCACACGCCATAAAGTTCGCATTGGGCACTTTAGAGGCATACGCACGCATCGTCACGATAAGCAATGAAACCTTATAATTTTTAGAAATGGATTCAAGGTGTTAAATGCCACAATAAGGAATGTTTCCCTAACACGGGGACCCACCATCAAGTGCACGGAAGGGAGCTCTGCCCAGTGGAAATGGATCCACTAGCCGACCCGGTGACAACGTGCTCAAGAATGTGGACCCCAGAGATCCACCGACATTTTTGACATGATCGGACTATCAAGGCCTAGAAATAGCTCTCATCAGTCACCCTCATTCAAAGGGAACCGAAACGTGATCAAGGACATAAACTTATGGGGTTTCTCCTCCCCCTCCTAGAAATAGGTGGAACAGAAGAGAGCTGTGAACTTGAGAAATCAAGTGAAAACTTTGTGACCCTTTCGTTACCAAGCTGAGGATGATAATTCAGATGGTCCATGCAGAATTTTTGAATTGGAGGATGATGATGAAATTCTACCATTCTCCCAGGAGTTAAGAAGTGTCCCCGTTCTAGATCACTTGGTGCCACCAAAGATACCTAAATACGAAGGAAAGGATGACCCGACGAAGCACCTCAACAATTATAAGACCCATATGTCACTTAGAGGAACCTCACTGTGCTAAAGTGCAAAGCTTTCCATCTCACATTGACTGGGGCTGCTAAAATTTGGTATAGCCGTATTCCAGCGACAGTATTAGATGTTGGCCGGATCTCAAAAAGGCTTTTCTGAACCAATATTTGTCTAGTAAAGAAAGAGAAGCCCCAATTCAAAGGTTGCATGACATGAGGCAGCATGCAGATGAAACTTAGAAATGCTACCCAGATCGATTCATGGATTAAATAACATATGGCGAACAATCACAAATAGAGATGCCCTTTCAGCTCTGAGAGGAGGCCTCAACATGAACACCCTCGTTTGGAGAGACGTGCGAAATAAGAACCTCACATCCTACGATGCCTTGGTGGAAATGTTGAGGAGCAAATTTGTCAATGAGGGGTTGATTGATCACCGCAACCGAACTTCGTTGGGACTCTCACTTCCTTATAAACAGCGGCAAGGTCATGTATCACACTTGGTAAACCTGCAATGAACCCAAGCAGGACATACCATTGCTCCCACCTGAAGCCAAGCATTAGCCACCGCCACATTAAACGTAGTGCCCTTATTGGCATACGAAGAGGTTGTATGTAGATTAAATTAAAATTTATTATTATTATTATTATTATTATTATTATGGGGTTTGTTAGTTATGAAATGCGATTCTTGTGTGCAAGAGTTAAGTATTGTTCCCATAAATTATAATTCGATCTAAATTTAAAATAAGTTTGCTACCCACACTCTTCATTAACCCACTTTTAGCCCAACTTCTTAAACGGATCAAGTTGTAACACATACCCACTATCCATTAAACCCGTTAGACCCATCCAAAGCCCACCTGATCCAAAAACCCTTACCCCTACTAGCCTTTATATTTGTGAAATGAGAGAAGCTATTTCAACGGGGATAATATTTGCAGGCTTGCCGGAGAGTTCTATCCTTGTGATTTTCACATCAAGAAGTCCATTCTTTGAGGTGTGTGATGTAATTCGTGATCCTTAGTTTGAAGTGCTTTCATTTTTCACATCAAGAAGTCCATCATCTGCGAACTTTTTGTTGCAAGTAAAAGGCTAGAGAATTACATTATTCTCACTAGATTGATTCATCTTGCGCTGATTCTACTTGTACTTATGGTGATTACTAAATGAGCTTTTTGGGCAATAAAACATGTGAAGATAGCAATTTGTAACAAAATGATAAAAATTTCTTGTTGATTATACGACACTCTACATCGAATGAAAATATGTTGAGAAAATAGATGTAGATTTTATTGTAGATGGGTTTTTCATTGTTAAAGCTCGATGGGCACAACTTCATTAGTTGATGTTGTAATGAGATTTTTGGTTATATATTGTATAAAAATTTGTGCTTATTTTAAATTTCAGCTACCCCTAACATGATTTTCTAGGTCTACCCTTATTTGCCATCATGTTTAGGCTAATTGACAAATTTTTTAATCAGTGAACTAAAAAGCAAGTCCAAACATTACTTAGATGCGAGGCCCTGACAAGTGCACGAAAGTGTACTTTAAATACCAAATTACTATGCTAAAATGCTAAAAAGTGAGTAGAAATCATATGAATTAATTCATGTTTTCGAAGTGCTGTGCTATTTACTTTAAGATAATTTCTAATCTGATTCATATGTTTGGTTTTAGGTTTTTATCCAAATGTCTTTAAAAAAAATTTGGCCGGTGCGATAGTAGAAAAGGAGAATTTTCAAATTTCTGGACAAATTTCTGGCATGTTCAAATTCTAATCTTCTTGTGGACTTTAAAGACACGAGAAGACAACAAAAAATGACACTTTTTGGGACAACAGTCAAGGAGGAAAACATAGAAGGAGAAGGCCACCAATTCCATGGAAAACTAAACATCTTGGTGAAACTAGGAATGAACTCAATTGAATTCGATGATTTCAACATTATTTGATTCGTAGATTTAGATTTTCATTTTAAACAATTCTATGGTTTAGATTTTCTTTTCGTAAAGTATTTTGAGATTGGCTAAACTTTTGTCAAGTTCTTCGTAGATTCAGTCACGCATTTCCTAATGAATGATTGAAGTACTCGTTTAAGTTATAATCTCATTTATTTATTTTTACTTGTGTGATTCATTACTACTTTATATTTCAAGTATATGTTTGTTTTTGAATTTTATTCTAGTAAACAAAAGTATGAACGCTATGTCAGAAGATTTAATCTTTAGAATTAAAATTGAATTAAATATTTTAATTACATTTCTTTCGATTAGAGAAACTAGATTGAGCATCTCTAATTGAGTTGTAAAAATAAATCATTGATGTTGAATGACCTAATTCAATTGAGGGAATTTTGACACTTCACTATTTCTAACATGGATTTTATTTTCATTCAAACAAATATTTTTTTCTCACTCATTCAAAAGAACATTCATCTTTCGGATCCTTTAAATATTTTTAACTATCTCCTTGTGGAATCGACCCCCGAAGTTTTGCTACGACTACCGCATGATTCTTTGGGCGTAATCAAATTTTGGAGTCGTTGTCGGGGAAATGGTACAAAAACTAAAGGAATTGATTGTAAAAGGGTGACTTTGTTCCTTTATTATTCTTTAGTTTATTTATTTTATTTATTGTTATTCCTTATTTTCACATTATTTCGTTTTTGTGTTTTATGAGCAGATATCGAAATGAGTAAGGAAGATTTGTTAATAGACCCTATATAGTGTTTGAATCTCTTTCTAACCCTATTTTCGATATTGTATGTGTTAACATTGATGCCACATCACATCACACAACACCATGAATGAAAGTGAGCACTAAGATCTGCCCTATATAGCTCTTCAGGATTATCTTTATCCTACACACACATCCATACCATCAAGCATTATTTTTTCCACCTAATAATGATCTTAAACCGAGAATGATTCAATTTCTTCCTACTTTTCACGAACTCGAAAGTAAAAACACATACGTGCATATTAGAGAGTTTGAGAAGGTGGTTGCATCATCCCACAATCAACTTGGTCCATTGGATACAGTCAGACTTAAATTTTTTCTATTTTCACTTGAAGAAAAAGCAAAAAACTGGTTGTATTCTCTAAGATCACGTTCGATTGGAACATGGGGTGAAATGACTCAAACTTTTTTCAGTAAATATTTTCCTTATCATAAGACTAGTGCTTTGAAAAGTAAATTTCTTCATTTACTCAAAAAATAGTGAGACCTTGTACCAACTATGGAAAAGATACAAAGAATTACAAGCTTTTTGCCCTTACCATGGTTATGAGAGTTAGCATATTCTGAGTTATTTTTAAGAAAGACTAACACCTAGAAAGCATCAATTTGTTAAGATGATGTGTAATGATGAGTTCTTGTAAAAAGACCTAGATGTGGTCATTGAGTACTTAGATGACCTCACTGAAAAAGCTCACGCTTGGATTGGACCTAGTGCTTTTGATAGCACTAACAGGTCACAACCCGTAGGAAACTCTTCTAGCATATATATTTATCTTAGGAAGGAAGATAGCCTCAGAGCCAAGGTAGAAGCCTTTACTAGAGAACTTGAAACCCGACGTGCTAAGAACTTAATGCCTACACATACTGTTACTTGTGTTGAGTCCCTTGGACCTTGTTGTGTGTGTAGTGGAATTGATCATTTAGCGCAAGAATGTACCACTCTAGATTATATAAATAAGGTTTACGAGGAACACTAAAATGTTTTAGGTATGTACAAGAAGCCCTAAGCTCTTTTTTCTGATATATACAATTAGGGGTGACGGAATCACTCCAATTTTAGTTAGAAATATGAAAACTAACAACCTGTCCAGACATCTAGGGTTTACACTACACCTTCTTATTAGCCCAGATCTTCTAGGAACTCTTTAGAGGATAGTTTACATGCATTTATAGAGGCACATGGTAAACCAATCAGAAGTTTGAGACTATGATTATTCAAGTTGTTGAGAAAAACAAAGAGATGAAAAAACATGTCTAAATTGACTAATATCTTAGCGGTAGTGGAACATAGGAAGTTTTCAACTCAGGCTCAACTAAATCCTAAGGACAACACATAGAATAAACCTCAGGTTGAAAAGAAAAAAACCTTAAGAAAGTGAATGACATCGCCACTCGAACTGGGAAGGTTATAGAAATGAAAAGGACTATAGTGATTTTGAAGAGAGCAGTTCTAGTGAAGAGGTAGTGGAAAACCTAGCTGAAGTGCCCTTTCCTAAACTCTCAAGCCTAAGGAGGATGATGAGTGTTATCAAACATATATGATTGATGCGCTCACTTAGGAAGAAACACTTGCAACTGCCGATTTTGACCTATTGAATTATTTTCTCTTAAATTCTAAAATTTCGGCAAGTTGTGATAATGGGGAATATGCTAATATTTTTGTTGTTTTTGCAAAATTTTAGGATTATGGGACATTACCATGACAGCTCAAGTTTGAAAAATTGCCAGATTAGAGTGGATAACAGCAACCATTAAACATTGAGAGTCCCAAACAAGAGGGTAAACCGTTGCCTCAGGATTGAAACAAGTGTTTCTTGGACCAAGTGATATTTTCCTATAATTATATCTTCATAATTGAATGCATTACAAGGTGAGCACCTTTTAAAGATTCTAAATGAACATAAATCTGCATTAGGTTGGACCATAGCTGACATTAAGGGTATTAACCCTTTAATTTGCTGACATAGAATTCACCTAGAGAGGGGAAACAAGCCTTAAAATAGACCCACAACGTTGGTTAAACCCCACAATGAAAGAAGTGGTGAAAATGAGGTATTAAAATTGTTAAATGTAAGTAGCATTTACCCAATTGCAGATAGTAAATGGATTAGTCCTACACAAATAGTCCCTAAAAAGTCAGGTGTTACGGTGTTAAAGAATGAAGTATGCGAATTGGTTCCCACAAAATTAGTGACCAAATGGCGCATGTGCATTGATTATAAGAAGTTGAATGCTGCTACTCATAAGGACTATTTCTTCTTCCCTTTTTGGACCAAATTTTAGAGCGTGTGGCTGTCCATCCCTTTTACTATTTCTTGTTTGGCCATTCTGGTTATTATCAAATCAAAATTGCCTTAGAAGACCTGGAAAAGACCACATTTACTTGTTATTTTATTACTTATACATTTCACAGGATGCCATTTAGACTATATAACACCCCCTACTACATTTCAAAGATGCATGATGAGTACATTTAGTGACATGGTAGAAAATTGCATAAAATTTTCATGGATGACTCGACTATTATTGTGACTTATTTTGATGCATACTTACTGAATTTGGAGAGAGCTTTGACTCGATGTGAGGAAAATGGGTTAATTTTGATTTAGGAATAGTGCCATTTCATATAAACTTCAATATGTGTCTTAGGGCATGTAATTTCTTCTAAAGGGATAGAGGTTGATAAACTAAAGATTGCATTAATCTCTAATTTGTCTACACCTAAGACCATAAAAGATATTAGATCCTTTCTTGGCCATGTGGGCTTTTATAGAATGTTCATACATAATTTTTCATCTATATCTAGACCATTATGTAACCTCCTAACCAAAAAGGTTACTTTTGAATGGACGCCGACTTGTCAAAAGGCGTTTGAAACAATGATTGGCAAGCTAACTTCAGTACCCATAATGTAGCTACCTGATTGGACATTGTCATTTAAGATTATGTTTGATGCAAATGATTATGCTGTAGGTGGTATCCTTAGGCAACGAAGGAAAGATAAGTATTATGTTATTTACTATGCTAGTAGAACTCTAAACAGTGCTCAAATGAATTACTCCACTACCAAAAATGAGTTATTAGCAGTAATCTTTTCTCTAGATTAGTTTTGTTATTATTTGATTGGTTCTCCTATTACAATTTTCCTAAAACATTTTTAGGAAAACATTTGAACCAAAACAGAAAGTATATTTGTACGATTCTAGACTTCACAAACACCCACGAAAAACTTAGATCTAGGTAGACTGACTCATTTGTGGTGAAACAAGTTTTTTCTGAAAATGGGGCAGTTGAAATTGAAGATCCTAACGATGGTAGAGTATTTAAAGTGAATGGGTAGTGTCTCAAGATAGTTTATGTGCAACATGTGCATGCAGGGAATAAATTCCTCTTTTACCTTTCTCGACATCACTCAGGTATGTCAAGATGCTTACTAAATTCTTTTCATGCACACAAGCATTGTGGTAAGATAATAGTTTGACATATGTAGCTAGAAGAGTCTCTTAAATCTTCATATGAGAGAATTAGTGAGGATTGAGAGCTATCACATATTAAAAATGGTAATAGGCGTTTATTGATTTCTTAAATATTTTCTCACATTTTTAATTTCAAGTGTGTGTATTAGGTTTTGGACGTTTATTTGTAAAGAGTAGAAACAAGGAAAAGGACAAGAGTTGGTAAGTGTTCAAGTGAAGCGGACTAAAAGGCAGTAACATATTAAAAAGGGGGAATATATAAAAAAAGATAGAAAAAAGAAAAAGAGATGATTGATTTTAGGGATTGAAATGTTGAAGATCTTCATGCCCTTCTCTTCATATAGCCCTACTTAAGTCTCATTACAATCTTTTGCATTGACTGTTTTGATCCCAATCAAGATTGTGAAAAGAATGGATGAATTCTCATTTGATAATGTTCCTATCATAAGATCAATGTTTATTTGTTGCTTGTTCATAAATATTTAAACCTCCAAGTTCTCGAGCGTACATCTTTTGTTAGCTCTATAAAGAGAACCCTTGCACTAAACACTTTAATGCCCATGAGTTATGGAGTTGAATGTTTAGCTTGAGACACACTATGTTACATGTGATCCAGTTGGCAGTAAGATGGCTATGACTTGACACTCACTCACAAATTCTGTAAGTGCTTTTCATATCCTAATATTGATGACACTATTAACTTCTTGTAATGTTGAGTTCGAAAGGCATGAATTGTAGTTGAATTGGAACTTGACTATTTAAATTGTATTGTGGACCATTCATTGGTTGTCTTGTTTTGCATAAAATTGCTAAGGACTAGCAATAAGCAAGTTGAGATGTGTGATAAGTGCACGAAAGTGTACTTTTAACACCAAATTACTATGCTAAAATGCCAAAAAGTGAATAGAAATCATATGAATTAATTCATGTTCCAGAAGTGTTGTTCTATTTACTTTAAGAAATTTTCTAATCCAATTCATGTGTTTAATTTCAAATCTTTACCAAATGAAAAGTGGATTCGCAGCACTGGTAGTGGCGTCGCAACGCTGGTCTCAAAAAAATGAGAATTTTTAACTTTTTGGACTCTTTCTGGTCCATTCTAATTCTAATCTTCTTGGGGACTTTAAAGGCACGAGAAGACAACAAAAAATGACACTTTTTGGAACAACAATCAAGGAGGGAAAGCAAGAGGAGGTGTCCAACAATTCCATGAAAACTAAACATCTTGGTAAAGTTAGGAAGGAACTCAACTCGATTCAGTGATTTCAATATTATTTGATTCATAGATTTAGATTTTCATTTTAAACAATTCTATGATTTTGATCTTCTTTTTGTAATAAGTATTTTGATATTTGCTAAACTTTTATTAAATTCCTCATATATTCAGTCACGCTTTCCCTATTGAATGATTGAAATACTCGTTTAAGTTTTAATCTCATTTATTTATTTTTACTAGTGTGATTCATTACTGCTTTATGTTTCAAGTATATGGGGTTTTTTAATTCTATTTTAGTAAACAAAAGTATGAATGTTATGACATGAGAGTTAATCTTTAGAATTACTATTGAATTAAACTGATTTTAATGACATTTCTTCCGATCATAGAAACTATATTGAGCATCTCTAATTGAGGTAGAAACTATATTTTTTACATTGACAGCAAATATGAATTCCACAGTTGACCGATTAATGCACGCTAGGCCTAAACGCGCTTTATTTATTTATTTATTTTTTTTCCTTTTTAAAAGATTTTATTTGACTTTAGTTAATTAAGTTTTTTTTAAATAACTTTTATTGGACTCTTGTTTCAAATCTTTTAAATGGCTTTATCTATACAAAAGTAAAAAATGACTTATTCGATAAAGATTTAGACAAAATTTAAGCTACGATGCTATCTATATTATGTAATTATGATTTTGAAACTTATTGATTTATTGAATACTTCGGAAGTATATTTGAAATTCCTATAAATCGGTTAAGAGTTGTCTACTTGAAAGGTGAAACTATAAAAAAATGGTATAACTTTTGCATTTCAAAAACTTGAAATTGTATAATTGACTACTTGTAAGAATTATTAAGTAAACACAATATTTTATAATTTCAGATGTTTAATATGTATTATTTTAATTATTAGATAATTATTAGAATGAATAATTTTTTAAAATCCCTATAATAAAAAGAGGCTATCTTTGGGTATATTCATGCTGAACACGTATTGGATCCAATCTCCAACTACAACAATGTCGTTTGAGCATTTCCACATTTCATCTCTCTCTCTCTCTCTCTCTCTCTCTGTGTAGAAGAATAAACTTGTAAACAACCAAAAACCCTAGTTGCATTCTCCCAGATTTCTCATCGGGCTTAATCATGGTATCTCATCATCTCTATTTCACATGAAAACATGAGTGTGTTTAATGGGCTAATTTTGGCTCATTGTGTGGGTGTGTGCAGGCAGATGTAGAGATCGATGTTGCAACTCGGTAACCGAAGAAGAGGACGTTCAAGAAGTTTAGCTTTAGGGGCATGGACCTCGATGCCATCCTTGATATGTCTACTTATGAGCTCATTAAGCTCTTCCATGTCCGTGCCCTAATATGTACGTTTTTTGTATATTGCAGTTTTTTGTAATTTGTTCAGTAAATTAATGGTCTGGGAAATTTTAAGTTATTTGTGTTTGATTGCAAAAATTTTATATTTAATAATCTACTTTTATGATGCTTTCTTTTTTCTTAAATTGTAAAATTCTTTCAATGATTGAGAATTCTCTCCTCTAGAAAGCTTTTGGGTTATATGCAAAGCCAAGATATAATATGTTGTATATTGTTCAACAATTAAATAATCTATTGTGGAATGATAATGAAGCATGTGGCTGGGAATTCTTAAACCATGCGGATCAACAAAAATATAAGAAAAACATATAGAATATTATAGCCACATTTAAGATCAATTTTCATTCCAAAATACATTGAAATTACATTTCATATTCATATTCAAAAAATCCCCTTTGTGTTCTTGAAGTTTTGGAGTATTCCACAAGTGTTTTAAGTGTTGAATTCTTTACAAGGCATGATCAATCCTACGAACTATTTGCCGCGAAACCCTTTGAGCACCAAAATTAATCGAGAGGGGGCAAATATCGTTTGAGGACAACGATCTTCGTGTTTGGGCCTTTGATTCTTCTATGGAGTTGCTCATCATTTATTTCTGGAGTTCATGGAAGCGATATCGTTGATGCTATTGATTCTTTGTTCATCGGTGTATTCTCCAACCCCGCGATATGAGAAACTATGAGATAAGTTTATTATCTTTTTGTAGTTATTTTCATTGTTGAATATAAGTTTGGTTTTGATTTAATGTTGCTGGTCATAATTCTTGGTTTATTCTCCATTTCCTCTCATAGGAAAAATATTCCCAACATAATATACATTACATATTTACATAGGAAAAAATTGTTATCTTGTTTAGGTAAAATTCTAGTTCATCTTTCAAAAGCTACTGATTTATGGCATGTTTAGCAAGGTTTTAAGTCAATACAGACAATACTAAGGAAGAAAAGAATTCAAAAGTTCTCGTCTTTCTTATTTATGGATTTTCATGTTATGTGCCAATTTTTCTGGTTAAATGAGGCATATGTTACTACCAAATATACACAGTCAAAGACATTGGCTAACCAAGCAAGCTATAGTCACTTGAATCTTAATAATTTTTGGCTGGTTTCGAAATAGGATTATGTACCGAATGTTTTTAACAACTTCGGTGCAAATGTGGTTGTGGATGGTAGCATTTTTAACCTGGGCTTATGGGATAATGCAGGTAATTTTTTCAAGATAGCAAGTCCAGCTAAGAAAATATTGCAAAGAATGTTAGAAATATAAGATTTTCTGGTTTCACATGCAATTTCGTTAAATGATCTGATGAATGAGATATTTTGTATTCCTTTATTATCCGTTTGAATGCATGGAAGGCAAATATTGAGGTGATGGATATAAAAATAGTACTTGTTAGTATTATTGCTATACTTACGTGTATAATTCTTTTTGTTTACTATTTGGGTTTTGAAGATTTGTATTTGAAGCATTTTGTGCTTACAATTCTTGTTGCTCTGTGAACTGAAGTTGCACTCCAGTGCATCATAGATAAAATGGACAACATTGATTTGGAAGACGATTCTATTCACACCGACACACAACTCCATGGCTGTTACTAATGAGCGCTTCTAGATCACTCTAGGAACAAGCAAACCATACTCTTTGTGGGAGATTGTATGTGGATTTTGGTTGCAATAAATCTTGCTTGATATTTGTCTTTTTATGTTTGTTGTCAATTTTGACATGAGATTATTATGTGAAATAGCGGGTTGTTTATACAGAGTAGAAATCATCCTATAAATTGAGTTCCTCGCAAAACATTAAAATCGTCAACCTTCTTTGCAGAAAAGAACTACATTACTACGATATTTACAACTTTAAATTTAATAACATTGGATCCAAAATATTATACACTTAAACAATGCATAACTAACTTTAATAAATAAATAGTTGTAACGAGAACTTAAACACAACAGATATCAAATGTTCATATCAAGAACAGGGGCGGACACAGGGGGGTCCTGGGGGGGCACGTGCCCCCCTAACTTTTTTTTTTTTTTTTCGTGTTTGGTATCGATTGAAATCTAAATTTTAATCTAAAACAAAGTTTACAATAAATTTTAATGATATATTTCATAGAATCCATAAATGTTTTAACTTTTATCAAAATTTACTACAAATTTGATTTTAATTTCCACCAAACAGGGGCAAAATCATAATAAATTGAATTTCAATAACATGCTAATTTTAAAAATTTACCGACGATTGTACGCTAATCAAATCTACAAATTGCTTATGTAATCTCAAAGCTTATTTCGATAACTATATTATGGGTATATCGAATAGTCCAAATAGATATCGAAAATAGTTAAAAATATGTTAAACGTAAGTCTTAAAGAAAAACGTCTAATTCGCATTTTTTCAAAAAAAATCAATAATTTCATTAAAATTTACTATTTTTGCGATACACTTCAATGTAATTTTCATCATTTATTAGGAAACTTTATATGGAACATGACATAAAAATTTTTCGAAATTTTACATCCGAAAAAGTCATATCCCATGTAAATTTTCGGATGCAAAATTATATGGGATATAATTTTTTTTTTACGTAAATTTTCGAGTGTAAAATTTATCCCAACTTCTTTGCAAGTTCGAGTGTGCCCCCTAACAAAAATTTTCTGCGTCCGCCCCTGATCAAGAATAAAAAATATAGAAAGAAAAGAGATGAAAAATATATTCCAGCTAACTTATGATTATCTTTCATTCTTACAAATGAATTTCTCTCAGATTTACATTTATTTTTAAAATTATCGGACTAACATGCAACGTACATTCATCCTACTAGTAATAATAAAAATAACTAACGCATTTTTACGTTTAGACTCGTAAAACTTGAAGTTTACCTCCTTGTAGTGCCACAATTCACGTTTTTTTAGAAAACTACTTCTAATTTTGCACCAAAATTTTAATTATTAATTAACTTCGAAAAACTTACTGAGCTATAACCAATGTATTTAAGTGTAAACTAAAAAGTAAGCTTGATTTATGTGACCTAATATAAAAATAGCCCATCACATGTACTTGAGATATCTGTGAGGTAAACACACAGGTAAGTACGAAAGAAAGCTATTTGAATTTTAGTCTTGTTTGTCTCTTAGGCCCGTTCGATAGAGATTAAAATTGAAAAATTAATCGTTATTATTGACTTTTATTAGATGAATGGAATCCAATAACGACCATATTTTCAATTTTAATTCCTACCGAATATGGCCTTATTCTTTTAAAACTTATTTTTTATATATTCATTTTCAACCACACATTCACATAATAAATTATTCTACACGTAAACCCAAATTTCTTTTCTAATTTTTAGCCATACATTCTCCAAAAAAATTACTATTTAAAGTAATATTTTTTTTTTCAAAAAAATGGCCACCAAACAAGGACTTAAAATGATCTTAAACTGTAAATTCTCACAAGAGTAAGAACACGATGTATTCAAATTCAAGGCAAGATAGGCCGTCCGACCATTTCATGCTCCACAGCTCGCCCATTACTAAATTTTCAACCCCTTTCCCGCTAGGGGGTGGGATGGGCAATCATTTACCCACGATTAATATATTATATATTTTTTCTTTAAAATTAAAATTTTCTTTTTAAATAATATTAAACTGGGGCGAGGCATGATGTGTGTGACCGATACTCGTCCTTCAAACTCGAGTCAGGGCAAGGTTTCGTGTTCTAAACCTGACCCACCAACCCAAGAGACGAGGAGTTCTCACCCCCATTCGGGCATACATGGGTGGATCGAATTATTTGTCATCACTAAATACACATTCTCCTCAATTTATTGATATTAGTTGGATTCAACTTAAATTCAATAAACAAATTAAATGCGGTTGTCTGATTGTCGTCACGCATTAAACGTTGACTTCAGCGAGTATACTAGAAGCGCGGGAATTTTTTGAACTTCAACAAAAATCTCGAGTCACAATTAGTGCTCGATTTATTTGGTTAGTTGAGTTCAACCTATTCAATAAATCAAAATAAATGAACCATTTGACCACAAGAGACCTATAGAAGAGCGACGAATAGATTCTTGAATTGTGTACAATTATTACAATGTCAATGCAAAATATATCGAAATGACGAAATGAGTTAAACTATATGTATATTGTTGTTGACATTTCCCATATGCATCAAAATTTGCCCAATGATGTGAACGGTGGTGTAAAAATCAATGGTTATGATGGATGTCATGTGTTGAGATGTCAAACTTAAAGTAAACCAGAAGAGTGATGTTATTCATCCTCAGTGATGTTATAAACACGGTCTATGTTACTATAAATGATAAGTTAAATTAAAAGTGAAATTAAATGACTTACTTAATTTCACATATCATTTAATGTCACATTAACGCCGCTTAGACCGTGTTTGTAATCTCAGTGGAGATGAATAACATTACTCAAACAAGAACGTACATGACCAATGATTGTTACAAAAAATATCACACTCAACTCAAGTACTCAACCATGCCTCCCAAAAATTGAATTATCAAACATTTTTTAATTAATTCAGTGCTCTCCTAATTAAACTCAAAATTTACAATAGTACATGCAATGTGAGATTTGCTCAATACTTTCATAATTCTTCTCTTACGTTTTTTTATACATGTAAAACATATTCCGTGTACATGTATATTTTTCCGTGTTCGAAAGGGTAATTTAGTCATTTCATTCCCCATAATCCGCCTCTCTACATGCCTATCTATGTGTCTGTACTTATTTTACCATGTCGGAATCAACAAGTCTCGAAACAATTCTAATGTAAATCCCTCTAGTTTTGAAGAGTGGTTTAGTCAATCGATAGTCACTAGAGTATAGTCTACCCGTGTACTGTACAACAAATTAAGAGAAGATAAGAAAAATGGGAAAAAACATTCAAACTTGTGTCTCACCCCGAAATTTTTAATCTACATATAAATGTGTGCTTGAGCCACATTATTTTGGAAGAATGTATTATGGAATAGTAGATTGATGGAGAATGTGTGGTTGAAAAAGAAAGAAAAATTATTTATGTGATGAAAAATATTATTTTATTGAAAATGAGTAGAAGAATGAAAATGAAAATTTAATTTGACTCAAATAGGGGCAAAGCTAAGCCAAACATGGAAAAAATTATACAACCTCCGATGAGTTAAATGTTTATTAGTTATTGAATTTATACTTTCGTCACACTTTACTAGCTGAGTTCTAAAGTACTTTTGAGTGGTCATTAAATTTTAACACGTTGCACTCTGTCACTCATTCATTCACATGTTTTATTAATCACTGAACTTGTATCTCCATCCGTTTTATTCACCGAATCTTAAAATGCTTTTGAGTGGTTACAAAACTTTACTCACAAAATTCAATTGTTCAAAAATTGAAAATTTTAAAGTATAAAATACCATAAACGAATATATTGTCATTCTTCCCTCTTGAATTACCTTGTGACAACTCTAAAAATTATATTTAATCCCCGTTCGGTAGGGATTAAAATTCAATTAAAATTGAAAATATGACCGTTATTGGGTCCCACTCGTCTAATAAAAATCAACAATAACAGATAGTTTTTCAATTTTAATCTCTACCGAACGGCCCCTTAGTCTTAATTAATATTATTGATTATAAATCAAAAATTTAATTGCTTGTTTGAGATATAATTATTTACAATTCTTGATTTGGTATCTCAATCGAAAAAAAAAATTCTCTATTTTATTTTCCCGACGTAAAAAAAAAAAAGATTATGATTTATGTTAATTTGAAACTAGCATTCTTCTTTTCCCTTTAAATAATTTTTCTTTTTTGACCTCTAGAAAAATTATATTTTCTTGATCAATATCGATATTCTTGTTTTAGATTAAGAATCTCATTATCTAGACGTTATTTTTTATTTTTATCTAGGTTGAATCTTATAGAAAATCAATTTTACTTGAAAAATTATGAAGTTCAATGACCATTTAGAAGTATTTTAAAGTTTAGTGAGTAAAGTGTGATGAAAATATAAGTTTTATGACTAATAGAACATGGTGAATGAGTATTTAGGAGGGTGTTTGGTGTAGATTAAAATTAGATTTTTAGTAGATCGTGATAAAAGTTTTTGAAATGTTTGTTTGAAAAATTGTTAGATCCTGTTGACACCGACCTCCGAGGTCGTTGAGCTCGGACTGTCATATCCCAATGAGGACAAGGAAATGAGAGTTCGGTTATGCGAGGTCAGATCGGCAGGAGCATAGCTTTCCCAACAAGCCATTGTAGTCTTCCAAGACGCTACAGTGGCTAATGATTACGGATCACTGACAAGATCTTTGGGCATCAAATCAAAGGGATACACGTGGAAAGGTCCTGTGTCAGCGCCCACCTATTCCTCCAACCAGAAGCTTTAGCCTGCTTTAATAGACAATGCATTTACTACCGGGATCAACAAGTCCCATCATCCTCAGTCAACTGTACAACGTTGAGGTCGGGCGCCAATCCCGTTAGGACAACACACCAATTAGCTCAGCTCAGTCTCTGGGTTGACAAGACATGAGGATTAGACGTTATTATGTTTCTACTATAAAAGGCTCAGAAAACAAAGATGGCAGGGGAGGCAGACAGAAAATCTAAAGGAATACACTAAGGAGAAAAACCCAGTGAACCCTTTGAATACTCCAGACTATCTGTAAAAAAGAAGTAATTGATACAGAGACAATCTAGCGTTCTTCTTCATTGTATCCTTTAGACTACTTTCTGCACTCTTAGTTGGCTTTAATCTTGTTCATACAATTTTGAACGTCAACAGATCCATAAAAAATGTGATTAATATTGATTATTTGACTTTGACTTAAATTAAAATCAAATTTTAATTCGTACCAAACATGGGCCGGCATTAAAGTTCAATGATGACTCAAAAATATTTTAAGGACTTATAAAATATAGTGGGCGAGTAATGAAATGAATCATATTAAAGTTTATGACTAATCCAAAGTATTAAACACCACGAAGATACAAGTGTAGGGACTAATGAAATATTTAGCCTCATTTGGTTTGGATTAAAATCTGATTTTAATCAAGTCAAAGTCAAACAATTGATATTAACCATATTTTTCGTGGATTCCACAACTTTTCAACTACACATTTCAAAAACTTATATTACAATCTACTAAAAAATCTAGATCCCGTTTGGTACGGATTAAAATCTAATTTTAATCTAAATCAAAATAAGACAATCAATATTAACCATATTTTTCATAATTCCCACAGCTTTTCAACTATACATTTCAAAAATTTCTATCACAATTTACTAAAAATCTAATTTTATTCTATACCAAACACCCTTGTAAATTATCGTACAATCGTTTTTTACAGTGTGCACAAAAACAACAGCAGTGAACAAACAATACCTCTAAAACCCATTTTGCATCACTCTTTCTCTCTCTAAAAACCCATGCTTTCTCAAGCATATTTTGGCTGTTGAAATTGTGAATCAATTGCTTGGGCGACCGCGACCCTCTAAAGTGCACCGAAGGAAGAGGAAACAACGGTACTTCCAGAGTTTACTTTTTCAAGGTAAGAATGGGCTGGTAATTGACTCAAGTCAATGTTCTAGCACACTGCGCTACGGCGCTGAAGTAACCCGCGCTATCGGTTAAAAGTGGATTTTCACGTATTTGCATGTGTGTTTTTGCTCCGATTTGTTGTCTATTATGTGTTTTTATGAGCTTTTGTAAACATAAATGTCTATTTTCTCTGGCGTGAAAAAGGAAAATGTACCTTTCCTTTTATTATTAAATTTATCCGTGTGATTTTAATTTTTTTTTTCGAAGAATTGTTTTTGTTTCTGATGGATTTTTATTTTTTATGTATTAATTTATTTGAGTTTTATAGTGGGTTTGGGTTTCGTTTCCCCTCCCCCTTTTTCTTGGGGTTTTTTGGAGGTTGAAACATGGGTTTGGTGTGTGAGATTTTTTGGTGTTTTAATTTCCTTATGTTCTACGAAATGTAATTCTCTAAAGACTTTTGTTCAACATTTCTCCACACTTTACCATTTTGGGTCAAAATGTAAAACAGAATTGGTTTATTCTCTATAGACGCAGGAAGTTGGATGTTCAGAAGTGTTGTTTTCCTCTCTGCTTCACGTATTTAATGTCTGCTGTTCTCGCCTTAACTGAGTTTTGTTTATATAACTTTTTTTCTGAGGTTCATATTTTGCTTTCTACACACTCCAAATGCTAACTGAGCTAACCCTTGGCTTCGGTGTTGCTGCAGGATAATTAATTATTGAAACTGAGTATATATAATTTAGTATGTTATTCTTGCAATGCTTAAAAGTATCGTGTGCCGCGAGGATGAAACTCACCTCAAGAATACTACATCAAATACACTCATTTTGAAATGTTGTATACTCGCGTTTTCTACTTTTCCCAAATAATTACTGATTGCTGATTGGAATATATTTCGTCTTTGATAATCTCAGTTGTCTAAAGGGAATGGAAGAAAGTCCATCATCTACAATATTTGATGCTAAGATAACAGGAATCCGATTTGGGTTGGCAACCAGTCAAGAAATTGTAAGTATATATGATTCCTTCACTTCCTTTCTTTGAACTGTTTAAGCCCTTGAAACTAAAATTTTCATTTTCATTCTTGTACTCATTTTCAACCACACATTTTTCAATAAAATAATATTTTTCATCACATCAATAACTTTTTCCTTCTTTTTCAACCACATATTTTCCATCAATCCATTATTCCAAAATACATTCTTCCAAAATAACGTGGCTCAAACACACCCTAAAGTTTCAGGAAGGTTTGCTTGGCCCACGATGCAGTGATTCTTTCTTTTATTTTTGTTCAAGTCAAAAAATTTCCTGTCCTATTTTTCTGAAGGAAAAAAAGGAAAAGTTTTAATGACATGAATCTGAAATACTTGTCTCGAGTTACTTCAGAATCATAATGGTAGAGTTTAGCACTTTTCTTTTGCTTTGCTGTGGTTAATATTATAATAATTTTTCTCTTATTCATAGGAAGCTAGAAAATTGCGTTCAACTGATAATATACACTTTACTGAGTACCATTTCAATGAATGATGCTATTTCTGATTTTTCTGGTGGAAAAGTAATTGTTTCTTGATATTTTGAGTAGTGTAAAGCATCCATTAGTGACTGTCCTATCAGCCATTCTAGCCAGCTGTCCAATCCTTTCCTTGGTTTGCCTCTTGAAGCTGGCAGATGTGAGTCCTGCGGGACTGCTGAGCCGGGGCAATGTGAAGGTATGAAAAGTTTAAAGAATTAGAACATTTCATAATCAGAATTTTTTTTTTTTTTTTTTTTTGTCTAGAATAAGATGACTGCTCACATTTTTCAGAAGATACAAGTTCTAAAAACTTTTGGTTTGTTGTTAACATATTCAGGTCATTTTGGATACATTGAATTGCCAACTCCGATATATCATCCTGACCATGTTGGTGAACTGAAAAGAATGTTAAGCTTGTTGTGCTTGAAGTGTTTGAAGATTAAAAATAGGAAGGTATGAGTTCCCATAGACACTTCTTGTACAAAGTAAGTTGTATTGTCTCGCAGGATCTATTAAAATGAAAGCCATGTCTTGTTTGGTAGTAAGTTTAAGCACTCTAAATTGTCCGCTTGCTATCTAGATCTAGACTAGATATTGTTGTGTACCTGTAATTAGAACAATCTGCATCAATCCTGCTTTAAAATCTATTTTTATCACTATTTTACATTCACGTTTCATGTTGTGAAAACTTTAAAAGACACATGCTTTTTCTATTTTGATTTGTTATACCTGAAAATACGCATTACATTTTATGATTAATCTCCTAATTGTACGTCTGTGTTGTGTTTACTCTTATCACAATCTAGAACAGATAGTTGAGGGAAAAGCATTGTCACACTCCTGATTCGTTCTATATTGATTTTCATTTTGATTTGACTGACCTGCCTTGAATTATTCCGGTTTTTAATCATCGCGCTTCATCTTACTGGGTTTTTTGCTTTCAATTTCAGGTCAAGAATATTGGTGTTGCCGAAAGAGTGTTATCCTCATGTTGCGAGGTACTTTTAACTGTCTGATGATTTCAAGAATGTTGAATATAGGATTTATATTTCTGTACAGAGTATTATATATGATGCTTTTCTATATAATTTAGCCCCTGTTCAATCCCAATTTTTTGAGAATATATTTTGTAAAAAGTTATTTTTTTGGAGCATGTGTGGTTAAAATGTATGTTTTGGGTTTATTTGCAAAATTATTTTATTGGAAGAATGTGGGGTTGAAAATGAATTTGCGGAAAAATGAGTTTTAAAGAATGGGGTTCAAACAAGGCTTCGTATTGTGTGTTTACCATTATTAGTTTTGTGGTACTACATTTTTAGACCTAAGTTATTAGATTTTCTCTCAGCATCTGTCCAAGATTAAGTTGATTCTGTGATCTCAAATGAAATAAAAGAACAAACTTGTAATGTGTTAACTGAAAACTTTATTAATTTTGCATTTAAATTGGAGCTTTAGCCCCTGTTTGGTGCACATTTTTGTTCCAAGAATGCATTTTTTTGGTTGATATGATGAGGAATATATAGTTGAAAAAGAATGAAAAGTTATTGATGTGATGAAAAATATTTTTTTATTGAAAAATGCGTGGTTGAAAATGAATAGAAAAATGAGAATGAAAAAAATAATGTGGCTCGAACAAGTTCTTATAGTATTCTGCACTATTTGCAATCTACAGTAAAGCTGATCTATGTGGCAGCATGGGTGATGTTAGGATATTATATTTTGTTTTACTAGCTCCATTGGATCACTAGCATCTAGCGATGTCAAAAAGGCTCGGCTCGAGCTAGCCTGTGAGCTTTTTATTTTTATTTTTTTATTTTAAGTTTAGGAGCCTGTTTGGTACGGCTTAAAATCCAATTAAAATTGAAAATATGGCCGTTATTGGTCCCACCCGTCTAACAAAAGTCAACAATAACGGTTATATTTTCAATTTTAATCTGATTTTAATCTCTACCACACACCCTCTAGATGTATTTTTTTAATATATTAATATAATATTTTATTATTATTTATAATAGGTATAAATTGCACATATTTTAAATACATTATAAAAAATTATAGATTTATAACGAATTTAAATAAAAAAACACGAGCCGGCTTGACTCGGGCCCAACTCAGCCTGTTAAGGCTCTGGCCAAGCTTCATTTTTTTGGTCGAACTTTTGCTCGGCTTGGGCCCCAAAAAGCTCGGACCTGTTTTGCTTAAGCCTAGCCCGAGCTTTGAGTTTTGGCTCGCGGCTCGACTCGACTCAACTTGTTGACATGGCTACTAGCAACTATAATTGTTAAGTAATCCAACCAATGCCCTTGTAGCACTAGGTTTCTCATACGATGTACATCCTTGGGTATGTCTCAGCTGGAAGATGGTGAAAGATTGTTGCCTCTTGTCACAAGTTTTTGGCTTTTTATAGGCATCTATATCTAGTAGTTTAAGGATTTTCCTTTTGTCTTTAGTTCTTTTTTTTTTTGGAAGAACGAGATGTATTTTTTATTTTATTTTATTTTGAACATGGATGTTTTTATGCTTTAAAAGGACCCCTCGTTCTCTTGAGCAATGTTCTTCATGACTTTAATACAGTTCTGATTCTCGTCCAAAACACATTCATGGTCCCTTATCCACCAGTTCAGTTTTGTCAAACTGCAAGGCAATATCATTTTATCCTCTTAATGGAATGGAGTTAATCTTTATTTGTTAAATTTGAAGTCATTGTTTATGATATTTATTGAACTAATTTATTTATCAATCACAGCCATCACCAATCACAAATCAATTAGTGAAATTTTTCGAGGCGTTTATTGAGGGTTTTTTATCTTCATTTTTTCAGGAGACTTCACAAATCTCAATCAACGAGGTCAGGACTACCGACGGGGCTTGTTACTTGGAGTTGAAAATACCATCAAGATCAGTTCGAGAAGGATTCTGGAACTTCTTGGAAAAATATGGATTTCGATACGGGCGTAGCTATTCTCGAGCTTTGCTTCCTTCTGAGGTTAATCTGTGCTTATCTTTTAATTGGACTTAAGGTTTAGTGTTATTGCATATTTGCATGTGTATTTTTTAATTACAAGTAATATTATAGATCGAGAATTTTGATTTTACCAATAGTGTTACTGCATTGATTGGTTTGCCAATGTTTGTTCACCCTCATCATATTGTTCTGCCAATTTATTAGGCCACTTGGTTGTGTTTATGGTGGTTGCTTGGTCACTCTAGAATTTTATTTTCTGCAACAGCCCAAGCACGCTACTGTTTAGTATTTATAAATTTTAATCCATGAGTCATGAAGGAAGATGTGGAGCACATGTTCCGCTGCCACTAGGATTTTATTGCTATTTTCTCATAGCACACCTCGAACCTTTCTTCGTGATCTCAGACTTTTAGTTTTATTTGTATATTTGTAAAGACCACTGGGGACTGGAATGGAATATCTGGATTTCTTTATTGAGCTTGCTCTTTCTTGGATTATATAAATTGTTCTAGTTAGCATTTGTTTGGGTTTCCTTTTTAGTTGCTCAAAAGTTTTCAAAGTCAAACATATGTTTTAATGGCACATTTCATAGGGCCCACAAGTAGCACTCATTTACCCACTACTCATTTCTACCAGTTATAATTTTAGCTTCTAAAAAGGAAAACCAAACAAAGACTTACTTTCCAGTGTTCACAGACGTGCAGTTCCCTGTTGTTTTCATTCTTCCTTTTTACGTTCCCCATTTGGTTGTGCCGTCATGAGCACATGCAGATTAAGGCTTTCTATCCTTGTCTATTCTTTTTGGTTGATGCACCCCATTCTGTTATATGGTGACATATTTTCTTTAGCATGAAACATGTAAAGAAGGGCTGGATTTTGTTGATTAAATTCTGAACTCGGAACTTGTGCCATCTACCATGTAACTTCTGTAAATGACTGAATCTTTCTGCCAGGTGGCATAGCACATATCTGATCAAACTTATTTTCTTTGTTCCATGACTGTCAGGTGATGGTAATATTGAAAAAAATTCCCAAGGAGACTAGGAAAAAACTTGATGCAAAAGGGTATTTCCCTCAAGATGGATACATCCTGCAACACTTGCCAGTTCCTCCAAACTGTTTGTCCGTGCCAGACGTTTCTGATGGGATAAGTACTATGTCTACGGTAAGACATTCTTGTGATCTCTACTCCCTGCTTGAACCTTATTATCAATGCTGGCTTATACTCATTATCGCGTTGTTATGTTGGCCAGGATTATTCTATAACTCTGCTTAAGAAAGTGCTGAAACAAGTTGAAGTCATAAAAAATTCTAGATCTGGAACGCCAAACTTTGAATCTCAGGAAATTGAAGCCAACGATTTGCAGGCAGCTGTAGCACAGTATTTTCAGTTTAGAGGCACGGGCAAGGTACTTGTTTAGCTTTGTTCATGTTTTATTTCTCTCTTGCCCAGCACATTGTTCTTCAATTTTATATGGGGTTTCCTCCTGGTTTATATATTGCGATCAAGATGCTGTAATTGATGTTTTGAGTAACTGTCTTTGTTGCTTTTCAATTTCTGTTTCCTCTACCAGGCATCTCGTGATGTGGATACACGTTTCGGAGTCAATAAAGAGATAAATGCTTCTTCTACTAAAGCTTGGCTTGAGAAGATGAAAACTCTGTTTATTAGAAAGGGATCTGGATTTTCTTCTCGCAGTGTGATAACTGGTGATTCCTTCAAAGGCGTGTCTGAGATTGGTTTACCATTCGAAATAGCCCAAAAGATCACCTTTGAGGAGAGAGTAAACCAGCACAACATGCAATACTTGCAAAGACTGGTTGATGAAAAGCTTTGTTTAACTTACAGGGATGGCCTGTCCACATATTCGTTGAGGGAAGGGTCCAAGGGGCATACTTTTTTGAAACCTGGACAGATAGTGCACCGTAGAATAATGGATGGAGATATAGTGTTTATCAACAGACCACCAACTACACATAAGCATTCCCTCCAAGCTCTGTCAGTTTATATTCATGATGATCATACGGTCAAGATCAATCCCCTCATTTGTGGTCCACTTAGTGCTGACTTTGATGGGGATTGCATCCATTTATTTTATCCTCAGTCTCTTGAAGCAAAAGCAGAAGTGGTAGAGCTTTTCTCTGTTGAGAAACAGCTGCTTAGCTCTCACACCGGCAATTTCAACCTGCAACTGGGAATCGATTCACTTCTATCTCTGAAACTCATTTTCCAAAACTACTACTTGAGCAAAGCAGCAGCACAACAATTGGCGATGTTTGCCCCCAATTCTTTACCTGAACCTGCAGTGTTGAAATCTTGTAAAGCTGGCCCTTTTTGGACTGCTGCACAGATTTTGCAGATCACTTTACCTCCTAATTTTGACTGTTCTGGGGAGAGACATACGATTTGTAAAAGCGATGTATTGAGAGTTGAGTTTAACAGGGATGTGATGCAGTCCATTGTCAATGACATAGTCACATCAATTTTCTTTTTGAAGGGCCCTAAGGAGGTTCTGGGGTTTTTCAACTCTCTACAACCCCTGTTGATGGACAATCTCTACTCGGAAGGGTTCAGTGTTAGTTTAAGAGATCTTTTCATACCTGGGGACATTTTGAAGAACATCCAAGCTGATATTCAGAAGATTTCTCGATTGGTACATGATTTGCGTGCATGTTATAGTGAATCTGTTGCGTTACAGTTGGAGAATTACTTGCGCAGTATGAAAAAACCAGTTACAGACTTCATACTCAAATCTTCTGCAATAGGCCATCTCATAGATTCAAAAAGTGAATCTGCTCTCAGCAAGGTGGTTCAACAAATTGGATTCTTGGGGTTGCAATTGGAAGATAAGGGGAAGTTCTATACTGGGACTTTGGTGAATGCTATGTCATCACTATTCCAAAACAAGTATCCTTCCAGTGATAACTATCCTACTGAGAAATATGGGTTGGTTGGTAGACCCCTCTTTCAAGGATTGGATCCATATCAGGAAATGGTTCATTCAATCTCCAGTAGAGAAGTAATTGTCCGATCCTCTAGAGGATTAACTGAACCAGGAACATTATTCAAGAATCTGATGGCCGTCCTTCGAGATGTTATGATTTGCCACGATGGCACAGTGAGAAATATGAGCAGTAACTCCATCCTTCAATTTGAATACGGAGTTAACAGTGCCAATATTGCAAGTGAGTTTTCCACTGGTGACCCAGTTGGAGTATTAGCTGCAACTGCCATGTCAAATCCTGCGTACAAGGCGGTTCTTGATTCTTCGCCGAGTAGTAACTCTTCGTGGGAGATGATGAAGGTAACTAGTGTTTTTATAATTTGGAAATGCATTCGATTTAAATTTCTTTAATTTTGACCGTGACAAATTATTGACACTTTCCCTGCTGTTTCTGAGCTCAGGAAATATTGCTTTGTGGAGTCAATTTCAAAAATGATAGTTCTGACCGACGGATAATGCTATATCTAAATGATTGTGACTGTGGAAGAAAGTATTGCCAAGAAAATGCGGCATGTGTGGTCAAGAATCATTTGACGAAAGTTAGTCTTAAGGATGTATCATTTGATTTCCTGATAGAGTATGCCCCTGTTCCCCTCTCAACATTTCTCATCTTTTGGGACTTAGCCTTGGTGATTATATTGCCTGTGTTAGTTTATCATATGAGAACCTATTAAGGTTTTTCAACTCTTAATTATTGCCCTAATTGTAGGTAAATGCTATAATGAATTTAATATTAAATGAACTCTTGCTTCACAATTCTCCCTGATCTTTATGAAACCATTTCTGGTTGGGGTTATACTGTTTGCTCGGATCTGGATTTGGGAAGATGTATAACCTTGTTTGTTCTTTCGTGAAAGAAAATTTTAGATAACTCTCACGCTTTTACATCCCAAAACAATGATGCTCTTCTTACCTTTCTTTTTGTGCACATATTTCTGAATATTTTGCCATTATTACATTTGAAATTTCTCATCACTGTCAGTACTTGCAGTCCTGTTTTTGACTCTCTGAGCTCATATTGAAACATGCATGGATGGCAAGACAGTTATACTAATTGCCATCAAGATAATGATCTTGTGCTTTGTTTGTAGTGTGATGTCCAACATTGTTCTAAATTGTTATAGATTGTTTCCTTGTTTATTATGCATCCTTCATTAGATGCTTACAGTTCTCGTTTTTCTGATTGTTGGAATGTTGATTTTACAAGGGGTTCATTGATTCAACTAAGGTGGTTAATGAGAATATCATTTGTTCTTGTTGCTTCTTCTGTACAGGTATAGACGATCTGAAACAGCAGGTGATAGTTCTGAGATTGGTGCTGGCCTTGTTGGCCACCTGCATCTCAACAAGGTTTTCACATCATTTTAAGGATATTGCAGTTTTCTTATTTTGTTCAGATTTTTGTGGCTAATAATTCTTGTTTTCTCTTGATTGAGCAGACACAGCTGAAACAGTCAAATATTAGCACGAATGATATTCTCGAAAAATGTCAAGACACTATCAATCTATGTCGGAAGAAGAAAAAAGTTGGCAACCTGTTTAAGAGAATAGATTTATCATTCAGGTTGGTTTTTGGTTGCTGGGCATGCAATTATAGTTTTTGGACGTGCATCTTGATTTATTCAGTTTTCATATACATATTGCAACTTGGTCTGTGGGTTTTCCACCAAATTTTTTTTCCCCCAAAAGGTTGTAAATTTCTGTCTTTAAACTATTGCTGACTTATGACAGGTGTGATGCAGAACATTATCATAAAATTGATGTCCATACATTTCGAAGTGTGCAAGTATAATATACTGGCGGATGTAACCTAAGTTTTATGATATTATGCAAGAGATATTAATGTGTACTAACAATTGGTGTGATTGATATGATCTTTTGCACCTTCCTATGTAGCCTAACAGTTTTGGCACTATGTGGATGGGCTGGACAATCCCTAATTAAATTAAGAGGTTCGTTGGGGAAGGTTTGAACCATTATAAAAGGAAAGGTACCTTAAAATATGAAGTACACTGAAATTTTGGCTTTGGGATCAAACTGAGGAAGATAATATTTTGGACTTTGGGATGACTTATGATTTAGTATCAGCAAGTTTGTGCTTCAAAAAGAGGCTTACACCCTAATAATTTCAATAAAGGGACAACAGATTACTCATATAGGTTTTAGGTTTCATCCTTCATGGGAATGTCGGTAGATCATCGTGCAAGGATTATGAAGTAGTTCCTAGTGAGAACCTATCTATGCAACATAGGTTGGTGGTGCTGGATACAGTTATTTGGTTCAATTATTAACAAGGACGTGAAGAGGATGTTACTTATAGGATTGGATAGCGCCAGTGATAGATTGAAGGTCAGCATATGACGATTTGGGTGGTTAAGGCATGTCTTGTGTAGACATAAAGATATTCCCATTTACACAGGAGTAATATGATCTCGATAGAATTGTCAGAAGAGATGAAAATTAACATGGCTTGATATGATTGCAAATGGTTTTATTTTATTGGATTGAAATCATGTATAAAGAGGGAATGTTTGGAGCTATAAGGAAAGGATTCATGCTGACTCAAATTTATAGTGAGTAGCGCTTAGTTTGTAAGAGGTGTTGTATATTTACATACATTGACAGAGTAGCAAATGTGATATTTGGGGCTTGTTGGGTATGGTTGGCAACCCGCCTTTCTGTAACATTGCATGACATATTGGCAATATTCTCATGATTCCAAATTTTCAAGCATATAAACTTTATGGTCATGTACTGTCCTAACATTTCAATCATATGGGCTTGATTCTATGATATTTTTTGTAGAATGTGCTACTGTTGCTTGTAATTGCACTAAAGATGGTGTAGAACTTTTTCGTCTTTAGTGAAGAGAAATAGCTCGGGTAATATATTTCAATAGCAATGTGAAAAATTTCAAATGGTATAATATTTTATGATTTCTTAAATTTCGCTTCCAAATTAATTAATTGCTGAATGGATTAGAATAGGAAAATAACCCATAGCATCTATGTCTACTTGATTAGACTGCATTTGATAAGATAATTTTAGTTGCAAAATTATTCGTTTCTTTTTCTCTGATTGATTGTTTTCTTCTTTAGTTTAGCATAATTTTTTCGTTGTTCAGTAATTGGTCCAAACACATAAATATTAGATTTTGAGACATATTTTACTTGTCTGCAGCAATTGTTGTTCTTTTTGCCATTCTGCCGAAAGCAAGTGGACGGACACTCCGTGCTTGCAGTTCCTTTGGCTAGGGGCTAATGATGATCATTTAGAGAGGATTTCTCATATTCTTGCTGATACAGTTTGCCCAGTGTTGTTAGAAACAATTATTAAAGGTATTTATACGATTTGTTTCTAGTTTTTATTATTTAAACAAATCTGGAATATTCTGTTTTTCTTTGTGCTGTATAATATCTAGTTATGTTTGACCTAGAATGTAATATGTCCATTTGGGGAATATACTAGTTTGTTCAAAGAGTTACCTGTAATAATACTTCTCAAATTTCTTGTTTTCTATTCCTTTGCATACTGTGCTTTATTGTTGGAAAGAAGTGGATTTTGATGAGCCCTCTGTCCTCTGTAAGAGGCTGTGACTGTGGACTTATATTTAATCATGAATTGGCAGGTGATCCTATGGTTTCTGCGGCAAATGTAATTTGGATTAATTCTGATGCAACTTCAATCAGGAGCCCTTTTAAGAGCAAAAAGGGTGAGTTGGCTCTTGATATAGTTCTTGAAAAAAAGGCTGTCAGGAAGAGTGGCGATGCCTGGAGGGTAGTCATGGACTCCTGCTTACCGGTCATCCATTTGATTGATACCAAGCGTTCGATTCCGTATGCTATAAAACAAGTGCAAGAGTTGCTTGGTATTTCTTGTGCATTCGAGCAAGCTGTTCAGGTATCTTCATATATCTTTTGCACCTCTTTCTCTCTCCCTCTCTCTCACGCTTTCGCATCTTCAGTCATCTTGGAGATATGTACACATTCATAGAACTTGCATGTCTTTTTTTGAATCATTGTTTATTTGAAGATCTGCTGTTACTTTTGTATCATTTCCTTTTCATTTGGGGGAGGTGAGGTGTTCGAGAAGATGAGGATGTTGAAAGAGGAATCATTTCTTTGTTTTGAGATACTATTAACTGAAAAAGTGGAATGTGATGCAGGGGTGGGTCAACGGGGGTAGAGTGGTGCTCCATTTAGGGGGTAAAAAAGTCACGGTGGAGATAGCGAGAGGAATGAAGATGGTCATTTTTTATTATTATAGTGTGTACATGTCCAAACAATTCTCTTTGGGAATTCATCAGGATTTTGAGATATTATTAGATGGAATCTGTGGCAGGGTTTTTAGGAGTTATATCATATTCAGTTGGTTGATGCTACAACTAAATCACATTTTTTTTGCTTCATTCTAAAAAACCAGATTTCAAAATTTCTGATTTTCTTTTGGTTAGCTTCGTTATGAGCTTGTATACAGTAGGCTGAAGTTATAAAGGACGTTTCGGGCTTTGTGAAGCCAATTGCACATGTATGGTTGGTAGCTAAGAGGAATACAGAGCTTTGAGGAAAAGGCTTAATTCTTAAGATTGATTTTGAGAAGGCATATGGTCATGTAGATTGAGAGTTTTTAGATTCTTTCATAGAGGAGAAATATTTTGGTACAAGTTGGAGGAAATGGATTCATGGATGTCTTAGAATGGTTTCATTTTCTGATCATTATAAACGGCAAAGCAAGGGGTAAAAACAGGTTTCAGGAGGATTTAGACAAGGTGATCCCATGTCACCTTTTTGGTTCACGTTAGTGTAAGATCTCCTATGGCGGCTAAGCTTTGTTGCAAGGATATGAGACGCTAAAGGCTAAGGCATCAGCCTCACGTTTACAATTTGCAGATGACACACCATAGGCTTCTCTTTGTACCATTCTAGGAATATTTATTTTTCACGTTCTTATCACGTCTTGAGTATAGTAGAACTATGATATTGGGGGATCTACATTGATTAGTGCTTTATTCAAAGTTTGGCATCTAGGATTGGTTGTTCAGTTAATTCTGAAATGCTGGGCCTTCCCTTGGGAGGCAATCCTTTCTTTTATAACTTAATGGTCTTTGGGAGAGTAACTGAAAGACTGGAGTGGAAAAAATCTCCCTTCTCTAGAGGGTGTAGACTAACTTGCATTTAAGCTAATTTGTGTAGCATTCTGAACTATTACATAAGAAGGTTTAAGATGCCAGGTAATTTGGGTGCATGAATAGAAAGATTTATGAGAGATTTTGGTTGGAAGGTGGGGGAGAAGTTCAACGGAATCATTTGGTAGCTTATGATTTAGCTTCTAGAAGCAATATCAGAGGAGGGTTGGAGTGGGTAATCTAAAGTTACATGGCAATTGCGTAGCAGGTTTCGTTTGGAACAACTATCTTTATGAGGAAGGGTTGTGATGGTTAAATATGCATGGATGGGAGAGGCCCTTTTGTAGGAACGGTTAGAAGTTCATACATCTGGGTTTTTCTTCTTTCATTTGATTCAGTAACTGGGATGTGGGGATGGAAAATTAGATAAGATTCCTGGAAGATGTTTGGTGGGCTCATTACCCAGCAGTCTTGGGATTGAAAAATGCTGCCATTAAATTTACTAAATTTTTGAAAACAATTTCAGTTTCATTGAGATTTAAGGGATAGTAGCTGCCAGAATTATCTTTCTTATTATCAACCTTGAGAGTATTTCTGTGAAGCCTCATTTTTCTGATAGAAGGTTGTTGGGCTGGAGGCCTGCAGGGTATTTTCTTGCAAATCCTATTTTGTAGAGTTTTACATTATTTGAACCTGTCTTTCATTCGGAAATCATGTCTTTACTGGAGTGACAAAATTGCTTATAATTAGATTATCAAATCACGAAAATGACATTGTGATGTTTTTATGTGATAAAGTAATTGAATACTATTTTGTAACGCCCCAATTTTCATTAAACTCAAGGCGCTACTTAAGTCGAAATATCCTGTAAATCATTTTCCTCAATAAACGCCAAAATACGTAAATATTTATTTTTTTCAAAACTATAGCAATTTAACATTAAATGCGGAAACATCATTTGAATAGTTCACTCATCTAAGAGTCAATACCAAACATAATAAGTAAAGTGTCACAATTTGCAAAATACTAAAATTTGAGATTTAAGATAAAATGGAGACCGGCTATTAAAATACTAGTTTCAAAAATTTATAAATTAAATTGTCTATTATTTAATCATGATTGCCCCGCTTATTGCCTTGCCTTGCCGAGCTCCTTAACCTGAAATGGTGGATAAATATTGGGGTGAGCATAACGAATTATACTCAGTGGGGAAACAGCAATCAGTCCAAGTTAAATCTAAACGTGAAATCAAATTATGAATATAATACCAATACAACATACTGTAGAATATGTACTGTGGGACATCCCCAAGGACCCAATTTCGATCCCGGACCTATTTACGGTCCCTGACAACATGTTATAGCGCATAACCATTTTTGCACTGTGGGACAACCCCAAGGACCCACTTTCGATCCCGGACCTATTTACGGTCCCTGGCAACCTTTTCATATGTATAAGCATCATATCACAATCAAAATCACACATCAAGAATTAACATAGACAAAATAACCACAATTGCATAAATGTAAACCCCACCTCAAAGTCTTGGAAATTTTTCTTGAAATTGAACTGATGCGATGTTACAATGCTTTAAACTTTTCCCGCGACCTCGTCTAGCAAGAACAAAATTAATATAATTCAGGATACTAAGCCCTAATTAATGTTTTAAAACTTTTAGGGACATTGATTGAACTTTTGAAAATAAAGAAACGGGTAATTGGATAATTATTTGAATATTTAGGGTCTAATTATCAAAATTAAAATGTTTAGGGCCAATAAGATAAAATTAGAAAATATAATAAAATTAATTTGAATAATACATAAACTTTTTTTTTGATATGAAGAATAATACATAAACTTTAGGGGTGAAGAAAGAATAAAATTAAATAAGGGACTAACTTGAATGTTTTTCCAAACTTGGGGATTTAAATAAATGAACTTTCATTTTTAATAGCAAAGCCCCCATCCCAATTCTATATTCACGTCCCTGAAGGCTGCTGGTTACGAAAATCAACGACTCCAAATTGGGTTTTCACATTTAAGTGATTTTCAGCCAAAATTGATGCTAGAGGATGAAGCCTAATATAAATGGTGGTTCATATGATAGTGTTCCAGACGAGAAGATGGAGAATAGAAGTTGGGCTAAGTTTTGTTTGGCATGAAAAATTACTGGCGATTTCGAATTTCGAGTTCTCTGCACCAGAATTTCAATCACAAGATCAAGATATGGAGAGCAAGGATTGGAATTGCAATTGAACCGAATGGAGTACGATATTTCATTCACAGATTTCGTTTTCTGCAATTTATCTATTCTTTTTCCCCTTTTTCATGTATGAAGATATTGAGAACAACATAGATTTTGGAATTCCAGAAACTAAAAATCAATTTCGAAGTAGTTACCTGAAGAGATTGTTTGCCGAGAGATTTACTGGTTTGGAATCTGAAGAAATTGTGCATTGTGTAACGTGGATTAAACGATGATGATGATAACGAAATCATGGTAAAATAGTTTTGAAAACTGAAGAAAGTTACCAGTTGAATGCCAAGCTCTCTGTGAGAAGTTTGCAGCCGTGAGTTGAATATTTTGGAGAGGTAGAATTTATGATTTTAGGTTTTTGATACTATTTAGGCATACAAAAGTAGGTTTCCATAATTTGGACACTTGATTGGGCCGTAAACGGACTTAAATTTCGGCCGAATAAGAATAATGGACCAATGGTAATTTAAAATAGGTATTGGGTGTAAGATTCGACCCAATAAGAAAATATTGAATTTTTGAGATTAAAAATCGTTTTCGAATTATTATATTAAATGTTTTGCTAGACAACTCGACGGAACGTAAAATAAATTCTAAAATTTGACGGAAACGTCGTAGCGACACAACTTAAGCTATAAAATTGGCATTTTAAAAATTCGGGTCGCTACAACCTCCCCCACTTAAATAAATTTCGTCCTCGAAATTAAACTTACTTGATTTGATGTCTGGGTATTTAGCCAAGATCTCATCTTCTCTTTCCCATGTTGTCTCGTCTCTACCATGTTTGCTCCATTGGACTTTAACTAAAGGAATATTTTTATTCCTCAAGGTATGAACTTTCCTCTCGAGTATAACTGCAGGAGTCTCCTCATATGTCATATCCTTGTTAACATCCAATGAGGCATAACTAACAATGTGGTCTGGATCATGGACATATTTCCTTAACATTGAGATGTGGAAAACATTATGTACTGCTGATAGCTCTGGCGGTAAGGCCAACCTATAGGCCACGTTTCCAACTTTTTCCAAGATTTCCAAAAGGTCCAATAAACCTTGGTCTAAGCTTCCCTTTCTTTCCAAACCTTACCACACCTTTCATAGGAGACACTTTAAGGAACACTTTTTCACCAATTCCAAATTGTAGTTCCTTTCGTCTCTTGTCGGCATAAGACTTCTGTCTGTCTTGTGCTGTCTTAATCCTTTCTCTAATCTTTTCCACAGCATTTACAGTTTGTTCCACTATTTCTGGACCCAAAATCCTTTTCTCACCAACTTCATCCCAATGAATTGGTGATCTGCACTTTCTGCCATAAAGGGCTTCATATGGTGCCATGCCAATAGTAGACTGGAAACTATTGTTATATGCAAACTCAACCAACGGTAAATGCATTTCCCAGTTACCACTAAGGTCTAAAACGCAAGCTCTCAACATGTCCTCTAAAATCTGTATAGTTCTCTCTGACTGTCCATCTGTCTGTGGATGATATGCTGTACTGAATTTCAATCTAGTACCCATGGCTGTCTGCAGGCTTTCCCAGAACTTGGATGTAAATCTGGTATCCCTGTCTGACACTATAGAAACTGGTACACCATGCAATCTTACAATTTCTCTGATGTACAACTGAGCATACTGGTCTAAACTGAAAGTCATCTTCACTGGTAGAAAATGAGCAGATTTTGTCAAACGATCAACTATGACCCATATAGCTTGATGACCTCTAACTGATCTAGGAAGTCCAACGACAAAATCCATTGCTATGTGTTCCCACTTCCATTCTGGGATCTCCAGTGGGTTCAACAATCCAGAAGGACGTTGATGTTCGGCTTTAACTTGTTGGCAAGTCATGCACTTCTCAACAAACAAGCCAATTGACCTCTTCATATTTCTCCACCAATAAATTTTTCGTAGATCTTGGTACATCTTTGTACCTCCTGGGTGTGCAGTATAAGGTGAATAATGTGCTTCCTCTAGAATCTCCTTCCTTAATGTTTCATCCTTCGGTACACACAATCTTCCCATAAACATGAGAGTGTCATCAGTTGATACTTCAAAACCTTTAACACTGCCAGCGAGTACACGGTCCTTAATCTTGCACAAAAATTTATCCTTACCCTGAGCTTCTTTAATTCTGTCTCTGAGAGTCGATCGAACAATCAAAGCAGCTATAATTGCAGTTGTGTGATGTGGAGAAGCTACAACTTCAAGTCTCATGTTGGCAAAATCATTGATCAATTGTTCTTGACTGGTTAGGGCAACTAACTGTCCTTTACCTTTCCGGCTAAGTGCATCAGCAACCACATTAGCCTTACCAGGGTGGTAGTGGATAGTACAGTCATAATCTTTAACTAACTCCAACCACCTTCTCTGTCTCATATTCAATTCCTTCTGAGTAAAGAAATACTTTAGACTCTTATGGTCTGTGTATATCTCGCACTTACTACCATAAAGATAGTGTCGCCATATTTTTAGAGCATGAATTACAGCAGCCAATTCCAAGTCATGCGTAGGGTAGTTCTGCTCATGTTGCTTCAACTGTCTAGAGGCATATGCAATCACTTTTCCATGCTGCATCAGTACACATCCCAAACCTTGTTTCGATGCATCACTATAGATAACAAAACCTTCTGACCCTTCTGGAATAGCCAAAACTGGTGCAGATATCAATTTCTGTTTCAATTCTTGGAAACTCTTATCGCACTTTTCTGTCCACTGAAATTTCACTCCCTTCCTGGTCAACTGTGTCATTGGTCCAGCTATTTTTGAAAATCCTTCGATGAACCTTCGATAGTAGCCAGCCAATCCCAAGAAACTACGAACTTCATTCACATTGGTTGGTGCACTCCAATTAGCGACAGCCTCAACCTTGGCTGGATCAACTTCAATACCATCTGCGGTAACCACATGTCCAAGAAAACCAATTCGGTCGAGCCAGAATTCGCACTTCTTGAATTTTGCATATAACCTTTCCTGTCGAAGTGTCTGTAATACAATGCTGAGATGCTCCTCATGTTGCTCATTGTTCCTTGAATAAATCAGAATGTCATCAATAAAAACAATTACAAACCGATCCAAGTATTGATGAAATACTCGGTTCATCAAGTCCATAAAAACAGCTGGTGCATTAGTTAACCCAAACGGCATCACAGTGAATTCGTAATGTCCGTATCGAGTCCTAAATGCGGTTTTTGGTACATCATTGTCCTTAACCTTCAATTGATGGTAACCTGATCTCAAATCAATCTTGGAGAATACAGTGGCACCCTTTAATTGATCAAACAAATCTTCTATTCGTGGTAAAGGGTACTTATTCTTGACTGTGAGACGATTCAACTCCCTGTAATCAATGCACATCCTCATCGATCCATCTTTCTTTTTCACAAACAGTACCGGCGCTCCCCAAGGAGATACACTCGGTCGAATAAATCCTTTATCCAACAGTTCTTGTAGTTGCACCTTCAACTCCTGAAGTTCCTTCGGTGCCATCCTGTAGGGTGCTTTAGATATGGGTGCAGCTCCAGGTACCAAGTCAATCGTGAATTCCACTTGTCTATCTGGTGGAATACCAAACAAATCCTCTGGAAATACATCCACAAAATTACGCACAACTGGTACATCTGTAGCAGTTACCTCAGTTGCCTGAACACTAGTGATGCTCACTAGATATCCCTGACTGGTACTCTTTCTCAACATCCTTTGTGCTTTCAATGCTGATATGACACGAGGCATGGTTTTGACTTTTGTCCCAAAGAAGGTGAATTCACATTCTCCTGGTTTCTGAAAGAGCACCTCTCTCTCATGACACTTAATCGTAGCGTGATTACAACTAAGCCAGTCCATGCCTAAAATGATATCAAAATCCTTCATGTCTATTAAGTACAAGTCCGCCTCTAAGTTCTTCCCATCAATTTCAAACTTAACAGCTTTCGACATCAGATTAGTGATAATAGTTTCACCTGAGGGAATACTAACCTCTAGAGCATCATTCACACTTTCACATACATTTCCAATCTTAGCATGAAAACTAGCAGAGATGAAAGAATGCGTAGCACCAGAATCAATCAAAACAATAGCAGGTACATTGAATACTGATAGAATACCTGTTATCACGTCGGGATCTTCCTCTGCCTCCTTCTGAGTTAAAGCAAAAACTCGAGCCTTTCCTCTCTTAGCATCTTCCTTACCCTTGAATTCAGGACATTCATCAGCAAAATGACCAGTTTTCTTACATCTGAAACACATCCCCTTTCCAAGCAGGCATTCCCCATAGTGTTGCTTACCACACTTCGGGCATACGGGTTTCTCAGTGCTAGCCTTTTCCTCAACTTTTCCCCATGATTTCCTTTTCTTGTTCTGATATCTGTCTTTGCCCATATTCTGACTGTCCCATTTCCTTTTCACTGGTGCCTCTGCGGGTTTTTGAATAGTCTTATCCAGGTTTAAGCGAGAAGATATAGCTTGTGCTCGCTCAATAGCTTCAGCATACGTAGTGAGTCCCAAACCTGCCATGATTCCTCCAATTTCTGGACGTAAACCCCTTTCGAACCTTCTAGCCTTCTTGATATCCGTGTCAACCAGATGGATAGCATACCTGGACAACTGGTTGAATTTTGTTTCATATTCTACCACTGACATACTTCCCTGCCTAAGTTCAAGGAACTCTGTTTCTTTCTGATCCCGAAAAGATTGGGGAAAATACTTTTGTATTATTAACTCCTTGAATCCTGCCCATGTCAGTTCAAGTTGCTGTGCTTCAGTCCTGGTGCGCAGATATGACTCCCACCAATGATCTGCGTCCTCAGCAAGCTGAAATACAGCGCATGACACTTTCTGAGTGTCCGAGCAAGCTATGTGTTTAAAGATTCGTTCTAATGCCCTTAGCCATTCCTCTGCAGCTAAGGGTCCCTCTCGACCATTGAATGTTGGTGGCTTATATCGGCGAAACTGTTCAACAACCATGCTGGTGTTGTTTGCATTAGCATGTGGATTCGATAAATTAGGGGCACTCCGTGGAGCTGTTGGGACTTGTTGCTGAGTGAACCTCTGGAGAGCATTCGCGAGGTCCCTTAATGCATTATTTCCCGCATCACCAGTAGCAATCTGGCCTGGGGTAGCTTGTCTTCCAGCAGCCCGATTCGCAGGAGTTCGATTTGTTCTACGAGACATTTCCTAAACCATAACAATATTAGTCTCAGCCTCCACTTAATTGTGCAATTCACAATGTTCATCCATGAGAGATAAAATCTAAAAATGAAACATCATAGAAAACACAGTGGAGCTAAAATCAAATTTTATTATTATCTCATATTTTCCAAAAGGAAAATAAAATGATAAAATTGCAACTAATATCTATAATCCAAAATATGTTCTCCTACTGAATTCCACAAACAATCCTTCATACATCTCTCTCTCATACATTCCTTTTGACATATCAATTATGAAAGTAAATTCCATTGAAATGAGTTACTACGTGTTTTAGTCTAATTCCGAGGACTAAATTTATAATTTCTGAAATTTTTAAAATATTTCACATCACAAGTTCAACTCCTAAACATAATAATTCATGGAAAATTTTATAACATGTACTGGATACAAACTTTCAAACTGCATCAACTATAGTAAAATTTCATTCTCATGTAACTTTTCGTAGTAAACATTCAATTTCAGATGCAGCTATATAATAAATTCATGGTATCCAGCAATTGAAAATTTTCAAATTTTATCAAATAAAATTTTCTAAACATTTTTACCTTTTTCGGAGTCGGCGTGGCGCGGCAGGAGCGGGTGGCATTCAAATTAATTACTAAACATTTTTTCATTTATTTTATTTTTACAAATATTTCACAAGTCTACAGAAAGGTAAACCTGCGCTCTGATACCACACTGTAACGCCCCAATTTTCATTAAACTCAAGGCGCTACTTAAGTCGAAATATCCTGTAAATCATTTTCCTCAATAAACACCAAAATGCGTAAATATTTATTTTTTCAAAACTATAGCAATTTAACATTAAATGCGGAAACATCATTTGAATAGTTCACTCATCTAAGAGTCAATACCAAACATAATAAGTAAAGTGTCACAATTTGCAAAAATACTAAAATTTGAGATATAAGACAAAATGGAGACCGGCTATTAAAATACTAGTTTCAAAAATTTATAAATTAAATTGTCTATTATTTAATCATGATTGCCCCGCTTATTGCCTTGCCTTGCCGAGCTCCTTAACCTGAAATGGTGGATAAATATTGGGGTGAGCATAACGAATTATACTCAGTGGGGAAACAGCAATCAGTCCAAGTTAAATCTAAACATGAAATTAAATCATGAATATAATACAAATACAACATACTGTAGAAATATGTACTGTGGGACATCCCCAAGGACCCAATTACGATCCCGGACCTATTTACGGTCCCTGACAACATGTTATAGCGCTTAACAATTTTGCACTGTGGGACAACCCCAAGGACCCACTTTCGATCCCGGACCTATTTACGGCCCCTGGCAACCTTTTCATATGTATAGGCATAATATCACAATCAAAATCACATATCAAGAATTAACATAGACAAAATAATCACAATTGCTTAAATGTAAATCCCACCTCAAAGTCTTGGAAATTTTTCTTGAAATTGAACTGATGCGATGTTACAATGCTTTAAACTTTTCCCGCGACCTCGTCTAGCAAGAACAAAATTAATATAATTCAGGATACTAAGCCCTAATTAATGTTTTAAAACTTTTAGGGACATTGATTGAACTTTTGAAAATAAAGAAACGGGTAATTGGATAATTATTTGAATATTTAGGGTCTAATTATCAAAATTAAAATGTTTAGGGCCAATAAGATAAAATTAGAAAATATAATAAAATTAATTTGAATAATACATAAACTTTTTTTTTGATATGAAGAATAATACATAAACTTTAGGGGTGAAGAAAGAATAAAATTAAATAAGGGACTAACTTGAATGTTTTTCCAAACTTGGGGATTTAAATAAATGAACTTTCATTTTTAATAGCAAAGCCCCCATCCCAATTCTATATTCACGTCCCTGAAGGCTGCTGGTTACGAAAATCAACGACTCCAAATTGGGTTTTCACATTTAAGTGATTTTCAGCCAAAATTGATGCTAGAGGATGAAGCCTAATATAAATGGTGGTTCATATGATAGTGTTCCAGACGAGAAGATGGAGAATAGAAGTTGGGCTAAGTTTTGTTTGGCATGAAAAATTACTGGCGATTTCGAATTTCGAGTTCTCTGCACCAGAATTTCAATCACAAGATCAAGATATGGAGAGCAAGGATTGGAATTGCAATTGAACCGAATGGAGTACGATATTTCATTCACAGATTTCGTTTTCTGCAATTTATCTATTCTTTTTCCCCTTTTTCATGTATGAAGATATTGAGAACAACATAGATTTTGGAATTCCAGAAACTAAAAATCAATTTCGAAGTAGTTACCTGAAGAGATTGTTTGCCGAGAGATTTACTGGTTTGGAATCTGAAGAAATTGTGCATTGTGTAACGTGGATTAAACGATGATGATGATAACGAAATCATGGTAAAATAGTTTTGAAAACTGAAGAAAGTTACCAGTTGAATGCCAAGCTCTCTGTGAGAAGTTTGCAGCCGTGAGTTGAATATTTTGGAGAGGTAGAATTTATGATTTTAGGTTTTTGATACTATTTAGGCATACAAAAGTAGGTTTCCATAATTTGGACACTTGATTGGGCCGTAAACGGACTTAAATTTCGGCCGAATAAGAATAATGGACCAATGGTAATTTAAAATAGGTATTGGGTGTAAGATTCGACCCAATAAGAAAATATTGAATTTTTGAGATTAAAAATCGTTTTCGAATTATTATATTAAATGTTTTGCTAGACAACTCGACGGAACGTAAAATAAATTCTAAAATTTGACGGAAACGTCGTAGCGACACAACTTAAGCTATAAAATTGGCATTTTAAAAATTCGGGTCGCTACAACAATCAATCTTCACTCTAGCAAAACTATCTAGGACAAGGTTAACTTTTACCTCCTCATCTTTCAAGTTCAATTCAATAATCATTATTTCCATAATATGCTCATTTCTTTTTCATAGACTCACTCTCACATTTAGCTCATGTTTATTTCGGATTAAAATCGAATTTTAATTTAAGTCAAAGTCAAACAATCAATATTAACCATATATTTCATAGATCCTACCACTGACCACACATTTCAAAAACTTTTATCACAATCTAATAAAAATCTAATTTTAATCTCCACCAAATACTCATTTAATTTTAAGAATTTAAGTGCACAGTTCTCATATAGACACATTTATGAGGTATCTTTAGTGATACACTAACATCAATTTCAAGTCTTTGATGTGACACGCAACCTACTGAAAATTAGGAGTTAGTGTTGTCTGACTCGATCCAATTTTGAATGAAAACGAATGGAACTGAATACCAACGAAAATTGTAGAAATTGAACTATTGGTTTCATATCATAGAACCAAATTGGAACTGAGCCGCCCAATTCCGATTCGATTTTTTATATTTAAAAATTATAAAAATAAAGTATGAAACTACTTGTCGGATTAAAAATAAATAAAAATAGAGATGAAATCACTTGCAATTCTAATAATATAACAATACAAAAAATCAATTAAACGGAATATGCGTAAAAAATGACAAACTGTAAAACACGGGATAAACGGTAAAATCAAATATAAAATTAATTCTTAAAAAAATCCATATAACAATATGTATTAGGAATACATAGAAATGTTCTCCTTCCTACAGTGAGAAGTCTTATTTTGCCTATTTTGATAGAACCTTACTTACACTTCTCACATTTGGAGAAAATTGTAAGATTTTCATATCAACAAGTGTGCGGTCGTATCTTACCCGCTATGGACATGAGAATAATTTCGTAAGAATACATGTAGTATTTGTAACATTATTATCTTTAAAAGTCATGAATGATATTGATTCTTAATGGCTAATTACTGAAAATAACGAGAAATTTTAGTTCTTGTGAAATATTGAATTAAAGCTATTTTTTTTTCTCTATATTAGATTTTGTTGTAGAGAAAATAAGAAGTGTTTGGAAAATGAAATTTTATTTTAAATAATTGAGTAATGTTTCTTGTACAGAAGCATTACTCACAGGAGCTTTACAAGCCCCTCACAAAGGGGTGGAGGGCAAGGCCCACACGTATTTTTTTTTTTAAAAAAAAGGGCAAGCCACACCCTTTGTGAGGGGGCCAGTGAAGCCCTTGTGAGTAATGCTTTTGTACTCTAAGGATTCATTTGATTGCAAAGATGGAAAATATGTGAAAAGAAAATGAATTTTAGGGAATTGAATTATTTAAAAATTATTTTACTGATAATTGTAATTAATTGTATTTGATTTGTATAATTTTCCACCTGAAAAATATTGAAATTTTGGTATCCGTTTGGCTCTATTTTTCATGGAAATTGTCAATTAAAATGATAATTTCTTTTACTATTGAATTTAGAATTTGTTTCACTTGCCAAAAAAATTTAAAAAATTATCATACCGAATCTCATTTGTTTGACTTTGTTTTTCATGAAAATTGTCAATAAAAGTGATAAATTTTTTTATAGTTGTATCTAGAAGTTTTTTCCAATTGCTTAAAAAAAAAAAACTGGACAAAACCAAGGAATTGGTAAACATGTAAGTCAAAGGTGGAAATTTTTTTTCATGAAAAATAAAGTGTATCAAACAAGACAAAAGTAGAAGTTGGAATTTATTTTCCATTTTTCATGGAAAATAATGGCATATCAAACCCACCCTAAATTATTTTGGGAACTTTTAAAAATTTGGTGTGCAATGCACTAACAAAAAGAGAAATTTGGACGAACCAAATTCACTATTAATTTTTAAAGTAGTACTTAGAGCCGTACCAAAATCGATAGATTCTCGATCCATAGTTCAAATATCGCCCCGTTTTGTAGAGGAATCGAAATTGAACAGCCAATACTATATGATTCCGATCCGATTCTATAAAACACCTTTTGAAAAATATAAATTACATTTTTCATTGCTTAAATGAAAAGAAGGAGAAGTAAAAACAGATACTTAAACTGGGAGCAGACAAGCTAATTGAATTAGATACGCAACTACACAAATAACTAAACCAATATAATTATATAAAGGCGAATTTCTAGAAAGGGGTGATGAAATTCAAATGTGACAATGATGTCCATTGTTGACCAATGGATTCCTTAAGGTCAAAAATTCCTTGAAATAATTGCTTAATTTCTGGAATACAATTCGATTGGAGCCATTATTCCTTAATGCTAAAGCTAATTGTCAATCTCCTACAGCTTTCAGGCTATGTAGAAGGCCGCCAAATATATATATATATATATATATATATATATATATATATATATATTGTTGCAGGGCGAAGCTACAGGAAATTCTAGTGGAGGCCCGCAGCGATACTAACGTGCAAATCGTTCGTTTGACTTGGGTATATGGGCTAAAGACTAATCGAACCATTTACTAGCTGGTTCCCGGCCGACCTGACCCAAAGTCTAACTATGAGTTTTTGAATTGCAACAACTTAAATATACGCTATTGGAGCAGGAATTATGATGACTGTTGGCACTATATATATCCATATTTCCTTCTTTTTTCAGTTCAAGTCCCCTTATAACCACTGAGGTGAGTATTCGGTCGTAAATTTCAGGGCTCCGTGGGATTAATTGAGATATACGCAAGCTGGCCCAAACTTCCACGATTATAAAAAAAAATATGCATATTTTGTTATCAATCAAAATTGATAGAATAAAAGTTCCCACTAGCGAACCATATCAAAGCCAACTAAACTATCTGTGAGCCAAAATGATATACGAACTCACAATAATAATGTTAGCGAGCATATATATATTTTACCAAATTTTGCACATCAGCAAAGCCAATTAGTCTTATACAAAATGAAACTCAAATGGAGGATAAAATTGAAAATAGGAAAAAGATAGAACAAGATCGCATAGAGAAGCTAAATGATAAGGGAAAAGCTCCAATGTCTGTGCTAAGGCTGCCAAAACATCAATACTTTTATTTTGATGAACATAAAGAATAGTGCATACAATCGCACCCGCTCCTTCGCAGACAGCAGGCGAAGCTAGCCATCCATCACTTGAGATCTGTTACTCATATAAATAATTGTACAATAAACACACGTGGCAAGTGGACAATTTCCAACGAAGTCCTAAATATAGCCAAGTGACAAACTACACAGCAAATGAACCTAGATCCGTGCCACATCATTCTGCCCATGGGGAAATTTGGCCAAGCCACTGTTGGCCGAACCCCTATCTTGCCGGAACCTATTTTGGCCGAGCCACTATTGGTCGAACCCTTATGAAGAGCTGGGCCCCGATGGATGACATGAAATATGAAGAAGCGTATTGGAGAAGATCTCACACTAGATCTTATATCAAGTGGGTGATGTGACAACTCACTATACATGTAGCTCTACTTAATGAAACAAGTCAAGTCTAGTCTTACATATCAGGCCTAGGGCTACCAAGCCGTCACAAGCATTAAATACGAAATGGTCTATGCATGATTGATTGATGGCTACGATAAGAGGTCTCGGCCATACGGATGAGGCCACGTGTTCCATCATCTAACGGCTCTCCATTATTGTATCTTACTATAAAAGCACACACTTAACATTGTAAAGGGTAATGCAAATTTATACACACAAAGAAAGCTTTGGCATTCTCTCTGCGAAGAAGATTTATTTCTTGGGCCAACCCCCTTTTATTATAGAGATAATCACACTACAACTAAAGAAACACTTGGAGCTCTTCTCTTCTGTTGGACCATTTTTTGGGTCAACAGATTGGCACCGTCTGTGGGAATCTTACAGATACCATAACCACGTACATCCTAGTGGTAAAAGATGTCCACGAAGAACCTTGAACAAAGGACTTGATTCTTGAAAAAGAATCACCACTGGAAGGCCATCGAAAAGGGTACCATGAACTCAAGTCGCCAAGGCACACAAAATGAAGGAAGACGACGGGAGGCTTCTGAAGAAGAAGTCCTCCGAACAAACATCAATATGCACTGCCCCCATCATCGCCACAGAAGGGGGGTACAACCACCCGCCTAGCGCGAAGAGTTGGTGAGATGGCAGCAAACATGAGGAATATGGCCCAACAAAACGCCGCCATGCAGCAGCTACTCATGCAGATGCAACAACAGGCCTTACCACCCAGAGGGCGAGTATATGGACACAGCAACATATCCTCAAAGGCACGGGGAGAGCGACCCGAAAAAAGGGAATTGGGAGTTGAGGCTTCCAACAATTGTGCCACAAGCCATCTAGCCGGGGATGCACCCTAGAATTTCCCCCCGGAGTACTCACAAGATTGCGAACCACAAAGGTCTGCTAGTGTCTTTGACCGGATTGGGCCTTCTAGGCCCAGGAATAGGCCACACCGACTTCCGACTCAAAGACCACTGGAGCCAAGCGAGGAAGATGAACCTCAGGAAGTCCGACCTCCCCCTAGGAATAGGCGGGAGAGGAGGGACGCCGCTAACGTACGAAATCAGGTCAACGCAACTCCTAGGTATCAAGCCGATGGAAACGACTCGGACGGGCCCTGCAGGTCCTTCGAGATGGACGACGATGACGAGAGCTTGCCCTTTTCGCAGGAACTGCGAAACGTGCTAGTTCCTAACCACTTCGTTCCCCCCAAGATACCCAAGTATGAGGGCAAGGACGATCCGGAGAAACATCTCAACAACTACAAAACTCAAATGTCCTTAAGGGGAGCCTCGCCAGCGCTTAAGTGTAGAGCTTTCCACCTCACTCTAACAGGGGTGGTGGAAATCTGGTACAGCCGCATCCCAGCGGGCAGCATCAGAAGTTGGCCGGACCTGAAAAAGGCCTTCCTCAACCAATACTTGTCCAGCAAAGATGGGGAGGCCCCAATCCAGAGGCTACAAGACATGAGACAGCAAGCAGGGGAAACCTTGAAGAGCTACTTGGCTCGCTTTACTGATGAAATGACATACTGCGAGCAAGTCACTGATAGATAGGCTCTTTCAGCCCTAAGGGGAGGACTCAACATGAATACTTTGTTTTGGAGGGATGTACGCAACCAGAACCCCTCCACTTATGATGCTTTGGTAGAGATGATGAGAAGCGAAATTGTTAATGAAGAACTCATAGACCATTACAATCGGACCTCAATGGGGTTGCCACCATCCCAAAGACACAGGAGGGGTCCTATATCTCACCTGGTGGACCAACAATGGACTCAAGTGGGGCATACTATAGCTCCTACGTCCGGGCAGGCATTGGCCACCGCGACTCTAAACGCAGTACCCTCTTTGGCGTATGAAGAAGCAGACCCCCATCAAACCCACGGGCCATCGAACTGGCCGAGGGGAAGAGGAAGAGGAAAGGCGAAGGGTGTGGAACCTAGGAATAGGCCATATCCTGCGCCCCACCCGTCAGCCGGGAGAGGCGCCGAAAAATACTCGTAACGACCGCGTCGAAGCAAATACAGAGACCCTCAGAAGGAGGGAAGAAACGTCCGCCCCCAGGAGGATGTCCCCCCGCTCCGACAAGAGCCTCGGTACAGCGGTACCAGATGGAACCTTAGGAACGAGCCCCCTCGAAGAAAACACGAGGAGGATGGAAACAGAGCACGGGGCCAAAGACCCAGAAGAGGATCATCGGCTGATGCCAGAAATGCACCTATCAGGGAAATAGACACCATCATTGGTGGTCCGCACATTGGGGAAAGTTCGAAAAACGCCCTAAGGAACTACGCAAGAGAAGCCAAGGATCCCCATATGTTGAATTATCTAATCAAGGGTTCTAGCAAGGGGTCTGGAAGCGCTCCACCCATTACCTTCTCACCAGAAGACTCTGTGGGGTCCACTACCCGCATTGTGACGCTTTAGTGGTTCGAGCTGTGGTGGCCAGGAATGGCCTCAAACACATGCTAATCGATAACGGGAGTTCGGTTAATATACTTTTCGGAACCACCTTTGATAAGATGACAGTAGACAATGAGCTGGCACCCATGACCACCCCCTTATATGGTTTCACTAGGGACAGCATCATTCCGAGAGGAAGGATTACTCTGGCGGTCGAGATGGGAGAATCTCCTTTCCAGGTCCAACACTTCATGGAATTTCTGGTGGTGGACCATAGGTCCGCCTATCATGGTGTCCTGGGACGACCCGCCTTAAGGGAGCTAGAGGCAATAACTTCCATACATCACCTTTGCATGAAATTCCCCACCAAGGAAGGCATCGCAACGGTCAGGGGCGATCAGGCGGGCTCCAGGGAGTGCTATCTAAGCTCTTTGAGGAAGTCCAAACCCAGAAGCTTCAACATGGTACTGATGGACGCAGAAATGAAGGAAGCACCCGAAGAAGGTGACACCCCTGAACAAGGGAGATATGTCAGCGTGGCAGACGCCCTGGGAGCCGTCGAAATAGACCGGACCCCAGGATTACGGAGTCAGATTCACAGGCCGCTTCGGTGGAAGAGTTGGAACCTTTTCCCATCGATTCAAGAAACCCCACCAATACACTGTAAATTGGGAAAGAGCTCAGCGCGGAGATAAAAGCCGAATTGAGAAATTTCTTGCTCGCTAACTTAGATATATTCGCCTGGAGGCATGAAGATATGGTGGGCATAGACCCTAACATCAGCTGCCACCAGCTCAACATAGACCCCAAAGTCGCCCCCCACCGATAGAAAAGAAGGGCCTTAAATCCGGAAAGGTACTCGGCGCTGAAAAAAGAAGTGCATAGACTTGTATCCAATGGGTTTATCAGGGAAGCAGTATACCCAAAATGGATATCCAACCTCGTCCTGGTTAAGAAGGCTAACGGCAAGTGGAAGGTCTGCGTGGATTTTTCTAATCTCAACCAAGCCTGTCCAAAAGACAGTTTCCCACTCCCAAGGATCGACCAACTGGTCGACTCCACTGCAGGTCATGAACTCCTGAGTTTCATGGACGCCTATTCTGGGTACAATCAGATCCCGATGCACCCTACAGACGAAGAACACACCTCCTTCGTGACGGACCGAGGCCTATATTGTTACAAGGTAATGCCTTTTGGTTTGAAGAACGCCGGAGCCACGTACTAACGGTTAGTAAATAAGATGTTCGCAGACCTGTTGGGCGAGACGATGGAGTTATACGTGGACGATATGTTGGTAAAAAGTCTCAAGGCGGTGGACCACATACCCCATATGCAGGCCACGTTTAGGATCTTTAGAAAATACCACATGAAGCTCAACCCATCCAAATGTGCATTCGGAGTCACCTTAGGAAAATTCTTGGGATTCATGGTTAACCAGCGAGGCATTGAGGCCAACCCTGAGAAAATCGAAGCACTACTGAATATAAAGTCTCCCAGCAAGCCAAGTGAGGTACAATGCCTCACAGGGAGGCTCACAGCACTGAGTCGTTTCATCTCCAAAGCTACCGACAGGTGTCTCCCGTTCTTCCAGGTTCTAAAAGGGAGAAATAAGTTCCAATGGAGCGAAGAATGCGAAGAGGCATTCCAGGGACTGAAGAGGCACCTGGGCCAGGCCCCACTCCTCTCCAAACCAAGAAAGGGAAAAGTCCTGTCATTATACCTGGCCGTAAGTGCCAATGCTGTAAGTTCGGTGCTTGTAAGGGAACAGGATAATGTACAACTACCCGTGTATTATGTTAGCAAGGCCTTTGTGCCAGCGGAAACACTCTACGCCAACGTCGAGAAGCTGGCCTTATCATTGATGATTGCCTCGAGAAAGTTGAGGCCCTATTTCCAGGCCCACAGTATCCACGTAATGACTAACATCCCCCTCAGGCAGGTGCTCCAGAAGCTGGACGCATCCGGAAGATTGATGAAATGGGCTATGGAGCTAAGTGAATTCGACATCTCGTACCAACCCAGAACTGTTGTGAAAGGACAAGCCGTAGCGAATTTTGTGGCCGAATTCACAGAGCCAACCGACATCGATATTACTATGGAGCCCGCGGAACCACCAACCTGGATATTGTTTATGGACGGATCGGCAGGGAAAAGTGGCTCGGGAGCTAGGGTGTTGCTGGAAAGCCCAGAAGGCCACACACTTAACTGCGCCGTAAGGTTCGGATTTAAGACAACCAACAACGCGGCCGAATACGAGACATTACTGGCAGGCCTTAAGCTCGCTAGAGAAATGCAGGTGAAAAGTCTAGCTGTGCGAAGTGACTCCCAACTAGTGGTAAGTCAAGTCAACGGTGATTTTACCGCCAAAGACAAGGGCATGGCAGCTTACCTAAAGATGGTCCGAGGACTGATCCCCTAATTTGATAAGTTCGAACTGGCCTAGGTTCCCAGGGTAGAAAACGTGCATGCAGACGCGCTATCAAAACTGGCTAGTAGTAAAGACTCGGAGTTACTCAAGTTTATACCTATTGACTATCTTGCCAAGCCATCCACTTCCAAGACAGAAGAAGTAATGTGGGTCGCAGAGGCTCCTGACTGGATGCGACCCATCCTGGAGTATCTCAGAGATCACACCCTCCCAGAAAACAAGCAAGAAGCCTAGAAACTCAGACGCAGAGCTGCCCATTACATAATCAAGGATGAGGTCTTGTACAGACGGGGATTCTCTTCGCCACTCATACGGTGCACTGGAGGTGAAGAAGCGGATTACATCTTGAGGGAAATACACGAGTGAGTATGTGGAAACCATACTGGAGGCCTAACACTCGCCCACAAGGTCCTAAGGCAGGGATACTACTGGCCCACCTTAAGAAAGGATGCCATTCATTTTGTGAAGAAATGTGACAAGTGTCAGCGTTTCTCCCCCATACAGCGACAACCATCCCAGGAACTCACTGTTGTATCCAGCCCTTGGCCCTTTGCCAAATGGGAGAACGACCTGATAGGCCCCATGCCTAAAGGGAAATGAGGGGCTAATCACGCCGTTGTCGCCATCGATTACTTTACCAAATGGGTTGAGGCAGAGCCATTGGCGAAAATCACAGAGGCGCATACTTCAAAATTTTTGTGGAAAAACATCATATGCCGTTTTGGAATTCCCCACTCAATAGTAATAGACAATGGGCGATAGTTCGACAACAAGAAACTTCGCGACCTCTGTGACGAGTTAAACATCCGAAAGCATTTTTCCTCCCCTCACCATCCTCAAGCAAATGGCCAGGTCGAGGCGGTTAACAAAACCATCAAGCACCTTCTCAAAAAGAAGCTGGATGAATCAAAAGGGGCATGGGTTGACGAGCTTCCCAATGTACTGTGGGCAATACGGACTACCAGTCGGACGGCTACCGGGGAAGCCCCCTTTTTCTATGACTTACGGAGTAGAGGCAATGAGCCCCGTAGAAATCGGCTTGCCATCGCCCTGGCACCTACATTTCAACAAAATCTCAAACGAAGAGATAAGACGAGACGATCTTGACTTCCTTGAAGAGAAGATGGAGACTTCGCAGGGCAAGCTACTGAGGTACCAAAAGAAAATGGCCAGATACTACAATGCCAAGGTTAAGCGAAAGTCCTTCAGGAGAGGTGACTTAGTGCTCCGGAAGGTGTTTCTGTCTACAAAAGAACCCGGAGCAGGCTCTCTAGGCCCCAATTGGGAAGGACCCTACCGCATTACAAACGAGGTCCGACCCGGTACATTCTTAATTGAGAACTTGGATGGCAAGGTTCAACCCCACCCCTGGAACATGGAACATCTGCGTGTGTACTATCAGTAAAGCCCCATTTTGTATATGTACTGCTTATGATCTATGTATCTCCTAGTTCGTGAATTCGGTCAAGTATGTATGGTTCACTCATCTTCACCAATGGTTAGTCATGTGATGAACCCACGTTACCGTGTTAGAAACTAAACGGTCAGTCGTATGGTAAACCCATGCTCCCAATTCATAACTTCAATTAAGCGTAACCGGCCCCTAGTCTCCACCAACGGTTATTATGTGATGGGCCTACGCTTTCGAATTATTTATTATGACAAGTTCGTAAATTACTGGTTATGGATAGTCCATACATCTACGGTTGCTGCATGACGAGCCTATATCTAGTCCGTTTGTTAAGATAAATGGTTCCCACACAATATTAAATAATAAGAAGTACACGGCTCGGGAAATAACAAAAAAAAAATTTCATTAATAAGGAATTACAGAAGGAACTGGTAATATAAAAACCCTAATCTAGGGTACGACATCCTCCTTGGCGGGCTCCCCAATAACCTCTGTCGCTTCCTCATCGTCCCCTTCGATCACTGGGGTCGAAGGCTCATCCGGCAGGAACTTGCTCTTTATGGAAGACAAGTCCATTTGAGGGATCGTCCCTGCCAATCTGGCAAAAACTTCCTCATAGGCGACCCTCCGCCAATGGATTTCCAGCCTATCATATTCGGCAGTCTCGTGAAAGTGTGCCACATAATTTTGAACTACCGCGTCCTCAGCTTTCTTGAGTTTCTTATTGAAGGCAGATGCCTCGGTTTTGAGGTCCTCCACACGAGCTGCCAACTCTGCCTTCTCCCTATTCGCCACCTCCAGGGCCGACGAAGCGATTCTCTGGAGATTGTCAGAATTTTCTATGCGCTTCGTCAGGGCATTTACATCGGCCCGGCAGAGGTGAATTTCATCCTTCAGTTCCTTATTCTCTTTGGAGAGAACCTCCACCTCGACTCGACCTCAACCAACTTCAAGTTGGAAGCTTCAACGGCCTTTTTGGCGCAGGAGGCCTCAGCATTAGCCTTAATGACGGAAAACTCGGCATTCTGGGCTCGTTGGAGATAATCCTTTACCATTCCTTGCAGCCGCCTCGCCTCCATTTGGGCGCAACCATGAAGTTCTGAGAGCGAGCTTGCATCGCGAGTCCGGTCTCCATAAGGTCGGCAACGTCACAACACTCGGCATGGTTGGAATATCTCTCTGTCCAGTACTTATGGCTGAGCCTAGCCGCCCCTTGAGCCTCCACCGGGAGCATTTCCATTACGGCATGAGCGATTTCATTGGATCGCCCACCCAAAAAATTCTGGACTTTGTCATCACTATGGACGCCGAAATTCGCCACTTTCTTCTTCCTCCTCTGAAGAGGGGCACCTTCCTCAGTTACTTCCTCACCCTCCACCACTTTAATGGAAGCAAGGGGCTCAACCATCATGGGCTTCTTCAGTGATTCCCCCAGGGTCGTTTGGCGTTTCGGTGGGGGTGGAGGCCCAGTATTCTTAGTGAGGACCAGTTTTCTCTTGGGGGGCCTATCCGTCGAAGCTTCGCCCTTTTGCTCCTCCCCTTTATCCTTATCACTGGTTTTTTAAGGAGGCGGCCCTAGACAAACGGGCAAGTTCATCCCTTTGACTTTTGTAAGTAGAGGAATCCTTGACCAGCGGTTTCTTTCTGTGAGCCTCCCCAAGACTCCTCAAATCCAGGAGGGTCGGTTTTACACGTTCCTTATTATCGTGTTGCCCTGCAGGAAAGAGCGTATCAGAAAGAGAACAGAAACGAAAAGGGACGAATGATCGAACTGATGTTTTTACCTTTCGTTGCTATCAAAAAATGGGTGACGAAGAAACTCCTCTTAGCGATCAGGTTTTTGAAATGCCTCCGCTCGACAGGGAGTTCGTAAATGGCTCTTACTGCAGCCCACTCAGACGGCTCGAGACAAAATTGTTCTGCTATAGCTGCATAAACCCCACGTTAGTTCGGCGTTAACAAAGCAATTAAATGAACAAACAAATAGGACTCAACTCACTGTACTCATGGTATTGGGTCGGTACTATTATCTCTGGGACCACATCCCCTTCTACCGTCTGCCATCGACCCCTAACCCAAAACCAAGACGATTTCCAGTTCTTTATAGAGGTTGGGGTTCCCTAGACGAAGGGGGAATGCGAGCCCCATGGATTAATACAGTACCACCCCTTACAGTCGACCCCCCCACTAGAAGCTCAAGGCTGAAAAAGGGTTTGAAAGACGTGGGGAGGCATATCCTCACCGAGAGTAACCTCCTTCCAAAGAAGAAAGGCCCCCGCAAGCTGACTCCAGGCATTGGGGACTAGTTGGGTAGGGGCGAGGTTGTAGTGCCTAAGGATAAACCTAAAGAACGGGTGTATAGGCAATCTTAACCCCCCAGCCAATATCGCCTCGTTCACCGCTACACAACCCTGCCTAGGAAAACAGGCTCTCTTTTCCTAGGTCAGTAGCAACAGCTCGATATTGTCAAGAATTCGATACGACTCTCTAAACCCCTCCAGTTCACCCTCCTTTATGTCGGTCGGCCATAAAGAGGCCCCCCACCTAATGCTACGATCTACGGGCCCTTCATGCATCATCCAAGCGCTAAAGGGACCCCCCATCGCTTCCACAATCCTCCCTGTAAGAATGACAGGGAGGATACCGGCCTTCGCACAAATAAGGGCCATATCCGCCCTGGCAGACCTTTCTACTTCCCCATTTCTTGAAGAAGAAGGCATCAAAACTAGAAGAGAAGGCTGGAAGTTAGCCTAAGAGAAATAGAATACTTACGTAGACTCTAAAAAAAACCAGGCCTTGAAGGGACGCTATAGAGAGAGCAAAATCTTCGACGGCAGCAGGAAAACAAGGGGTTTGGACGGGGATATCTCAGGAGAACTTGGTCGCAAATTTTTCAGAAAGTGGAAAAAGTGGAAAAAACGGATTTCCAACCTTTTATATAGGATTCACGAACAAGCTCCCACCGTTAGATGTCTCCTACAAATTTAATCTGGGCCATCCACCTATAATCCTACCACTTATGCCAATCAGAAGGTGACCAGTCAGGTTGAAAAATCAAGGGCGTAGATGGACACGTACCTGGCACGCGCCCAGGAAGGGCGTAGGCGTGGGTAAGCGCGCACCGGCATAATCATTACGCATTGAATGCACACGTCGCCCAAGTTTTGGAAATGACCAGAATCGCCAGCTGTAGTTCATCGGGACTCAGCGCTTCTGGAAGCAACGACATATGTCAATAGGGTTCGGATGGGCGTATCCAGGGTTCGGAAACCTCTCAAAAGGAACTGCGAGATCGGTTGCAGGAAAAACCACCCCCCCAAGCGGAACAAGTCACCTGGATCTCGGTGCTACACATGCACTACTAATGACGAGTTTTCCTTACAAAGACAAAAAGGGCTCGTCTAAGGCAATTCAACCCCTATTGAAAGACTGCTTCGTCAAAATTGGCTCTTCCCTCCCAAGAAGGGGGGTTCGACCAAAATGATTCGGCTAAAACTAGGGCCGCCTTCACGGATGGCCTCGCCATTTTATTGCCAAGACCTCGCCATTAGTCCTGCCTCGCCGTCAACTGTTGACATTTTCTTAAGTTAAAACCGAAAGTCCACACATTACATGAATGCACATACATGAACTTAGGGGACTGATGTTACCCGCACGAACAAATGACGAAATCAACCTACCACGTGGCGTGGAAAGATCCGCATAAAAGAACTTTAGTCGACATTAAACCGAACCCTCAACGGCGGACGGGGAAGAAGCATTGCTTACTCGATCCCATCCTCTTCGCTCCAATCCAAGCACAAGGGGCTAGGTATATAAGGATTGATGGGACAACACGCTGTTGGCGCCGCCTCTACGGACCTGGGCCGTCCCATCAGGAGCTGCAAGGGAAGATTTGAGGATCTAAGCATTCATGACTTGCTTGGCAGTTAGGATGGGACGCCTAAGTTCTGCGGATAAGGCCACGTGTTCCATCCTCTAATGGCTCCCCACTATCGTATTTTACTATAAAAAGGCCTCGGCCAAAGTAAATTCAGCCTTATGATGTGGTATGAACAGATAGAGAGGATCCCACATTGACCGACTTAACTATTTATACTTCAAAGTCCGACCCACACATGAATGTGGGACTCAGACTTAGGGGACTGATGTTACTCATATAAATAATTTAAAATAAACACACGTGGCAAGTGGACAAGTTCCAACGAAGTCCTAAATATAGCCAGTGACAAACTACACAGCAAATGAACCTAGATCCGTCCCACATCATTCTACCCATGGGGAAATTTGGCCGAGCCACTGTTGGCCGAACCCCTATCTTGCCGGAACCTCTTTTCGCTGAGCCACTATTGGTCGAACCCTTATGAAGAGCTGGGCCCCGATGGATGACATGGAATATGAAGAGGCATATTGGAGAAGATCTCACACTAGATCTTGTATCAAGTGGGTGATGTGACAACTCACTATACATGTAGCTCTACTTAATGAAACAAGTCAAGTCTAGTCTTACATATCAGGCCTAGGGCTACCAAGCCGTCACAAGCATTAAATACGAAATGGTCTATGCATGATTGATTGATGGCTACGATAAGAGGTCTCGGCCATACGGATGAGGCCACGTGTTCCATCATCTAACGGCTCTCCATTATTGTATCTTACTATAAAAGCACACACTTAACATTTTAAAGGGTAATGCAAATTTATACACACAAAGAAAGCTTTGGCATTCTCTCTGCGAAGAAGATTTATTTCTTGGGCCAACCCCCTTTTATTATAGAGATAATCACACTACAACTAAAGAAACACTTGGAGCTCTTCTCTTCTGTTGGACCATTTTTTGGGGTCAACAAGATCTATAATCTAAAATCTTGCAAAACTCATTTTAAAAGGGATCATGAAATAGATTAATTACCCGAAGTGATTAAAATGATAAGGGGGCAAAGTCAATAGAGAGAAGTATGCAAAATTCCTGATAACCGAAAACCTTTTTATATGGGTCAAAGAGGACGAGGTCACAGAACAAAATTAAGGTACGTATGACCACTCCATGCACCTTTGAGCCCTCTAAATCATTAAACTTCAGTAAAGGAGATTAACCCAATTATTGGTGGACCATATGTTGGCGGGAAGACAATGAACGCACAAAGAAATTATGCTAATATCCTTCAATTATATTTAATGATGATGATGAGCACGTTTTCACAGGGTGGCTTTTTTCTTGGCACAGAAAAGAACATCGTACGACAGTAGTCTGCTTCATTAGACTACCTTCTGCCTTTTCTCGATTGTTTCAAGATGAAAGAAATTTTGATTACAATTTGTAGAAAGCTTGCAAAAAAGAAATTAGATGCATTGAAAGTAAATTGATCATTAATTGATGAAAGCAAAAATTACAATTGATAAAAGCACGAAATTACAATGACTGGTGCAGAGGGTGAACACTGATAAGCTTGAAATTTTTTGAATGACTAATACCCCGTATAATACATTGTGGAACAATAACCTAAGTGCAGGAGTAGATGTTTAAATGACGAGAAATCATATTAAACGTATATCAACATCAGAGCTATTTTATAATTGAAATAAACTATTATAATGAAAGGAAATTACAACTCAAATTGAACTAATATTTACAATGTGCGGCTGAAGTTGGGTAAACTATTGATGTGATTGTATCAAGGGGCTAAGTAAAACTGCGGTCCTTGATATTCTCCTCCATTTGTTTTGACAACGTCCTTGGTGCCATTGATGCATGGTATTTTTCAATTAATGGCTTGAAGGCTCCAAAGTCTTTTTCTCTTTCCCAAATATTCTCTTTGCTGTTACATCCACTCCATTTGACCAAGTATTCTTGATGATATTTCCTAGAAACTCGAGTAGTACGATGGTCTAGTATAGCTTCAGCAACCTTCTTTCCAACTTTTATCGGTTTAAATATAGGTTGATTCGGCTCATTTCTGGATGCGTCTTCCTTGTCTACAAAGTATTACTTGAGTACACCAACATGAAGGACCTTGTGGATTTCGCACCATAAAGGGAGTGCAACTCTATATGCGAATTTTCCAATCCTCTTCACGATAGGTAATGGTCCAATATATTTTGACACCAATTTTGTGTCTTTCCCTCTTATTGGTTTGCAACAGTTTCTGTCGAAAAGCTTGACCATTACCTGATCTCAAACATTAAATTTGAAGAAACAGTGCTTTAAATCTACAAGTTTTTTATACCATTTTTGAGCTTTTTCAAGTTAACACCGAGCAATTTCAATATTTCATTTCCACTTTTAAGAGAATCTTTCTGCTTGAGGGGACTTGGTACTTTGATCAATATCCACAGTATGAGGGAGTAACAGTTGTTGGCCAATCACAATCTCAAAAGAACTCTTATTGGTCGAAGAGCTCTTTTGGGCATTGAAGCAAATATGAGCTACATCCAAAAGTTTTACCCAATTCTTCTGAGAAGTAGAGATAAAATGTTAAAGATATTCTTCCAGCATAGAATTGAAGTGTTTGGTCTGTCCGTTAGATTGTGGGTGAAAACTAGACCTCATGTTCAAAGTTGAACCAAGAATTTTGGACAATTCGATCCAAAATATGCCAGTAAATTGAAGATCCCGATCACTAATGATGTCCTTAGGCAGTCCCCAATATTTGACAATATGTTTGAAGAAGAGTTGAGCCGTCTCTTCGGTTGATACATACTTGGGCGCTGTGATGAAAGTTTCGTACTTTGATAGATAGTCTACCACGATGATGATAGTGCCAAAATCTCTAACTTTTGGCAATCCAACAATCTAGTCCATCGATATATTCTCGAATGGTCTAGTTGGGATAGAAAGGGGTTCAAGGAAGCCTATCTTTTTCTGATAATTTGTCTTATTTTGCTGACAAATAAGACAATTTTTCACATAAGTTGTAATGTCGTCCCGTATTTAAGACTAGTAATATGCACGTTGTAGTAGTGCAAAAGTGCGTTCATCTCAAAGATGCCCTACCTAAATCATGTCGTGACATTCTATCATTAGTGATTTCCTTAAATCTCCGTTGCGGTCTCCTTTAGTCTTCACTAGGCCTCCATCGACTGACGAGTTTTGCCCTACTTGATGAGGTCGACCAAATATTGAGTAGCCACGTTCTTATCCAAAAGTGCCCTAATTTGATCCCTTGTGTGTGTGGTAACTGTGCTTCCTAAAAAAACAATCATAGAGCAAATGGTGGTCAAGTCGGCCCCTCGACTAAGAGCATTGACAACATGATTACTAGATTCGGGATGATATTCTAGCATAAAGTTCAACTCTGAAATAGGTTCTTGCCAACGAGCCAGTTTGCTTGATAGTTTTGGTTGGAACTGAAGTGACTAACCGTAGTGTTATCTGTCTTCACGATAAATAGAGACTCAAGCAAATAGTAACACCATCTCCTAAGGCAATGGACTACCGCGAACAACTTCTTTTTGTGCGTCGAGTAACGATGTTCTGCTTGATTCAACTTTCGGCTCTCATACACTACTGGATGCCCTTTTTGCATAGGGACTCCACCAAGTGAAAAGTCTGAAGTATCGATATGCACTTCAAACGGTTTAGTCATATACGGTAAAGCTAACACTAAGTTCGTCCACATAGATTTCTTCAACTCTTCAAAAGCATTTTGGCATTGGGATTTCAGTCCCAATCCTTATCCTTCTTTGTCAATTCGGTAAGTGACAATACAATTTCTAAGTACCATTTCACAAATCTTTGAGAAATGAACGCACATGATGGCTATAACCTTCTTCGAATCCATGCGTATTTTACCTTGTTCGATGATGTGACCCAAGAAATTGATAGACGTCTGAGTGAATGAGCATTTAGACGGTTTGGCATAGAGTTCATTCTCTCATAGCTGATTGAAAACTCGTCTCACATGTTGCACATGTTCCTCTAATGTCTCGCTATAAATTACTACGTTGTCCGGGTGTACCACCACAAAATCGCCCAAGAACCTGTGAAGTACTTGATTCATCATCGTACAAAACGTTGATGGAGCGTTTGTTAAGCTAAAGGCATCCCTTTAAACTTAAAGGCTCCATATCTTGTTTCCACCGTAGTTTTTGTTTAATCTCCCTCTTTGATCTGAACTTTCCAGTATTCGGACTTAGATCAATCTTTGTATGGTATCTCACCCAGCTCAATTAATCAAAGTAATCCGTGACTAGCGGAATAGGATAACTATTCTTCATAGTGATCTTGTTCACGACTCGATTGTTTTTGCACCGGGAATAAGTTTAATCTCATGATCAATCACCGTCATTGGTGGTAATTTTTTTGGTAACTTATCCGGCATGATGTCTTCAAATTTCTTAATAAGCCTTCTGATAGGTTTTAGAATAAGGTCAATCGCTTTTTCGATCTCCTCTAATCTAAGAGCACAAAAAATGAGGGTTCATTCCTTTTGAAGCCCTTACCAAATAGTATGGACGAGATACACTTCTTACCCATTTTCCCAGCTTGTGTAATAATAACGCACGGTTTACTACCCACCATGATTAATGAATCGAAATATGGAAACATTGATGTCTTAGTATCCCAAAGAAATTCAAATCCTAAAATAGGCTTGAAGTCATCCATCTGAACTATAGACAAATTTTTCATTCCCTCAAAAAGACCCATTTCGAGCAATAGAGAGTTTGCTACTCCAGCTATTGGTTGAGCATGGGAGTTGATTACTTTAATATTTCCACTACCATTCTCTAGAACAAGTCCGAGTTGCTCTACTTCGATACTTGCGAGGTAGTTGTGGGTAGCACCAGTATTTACCATAACCCTGATTGACTTTCCATTAATCTTCACATCAATTTACATTAGGCCTTTGGCCTTACAAATTTAGGCCTTCGATTCTTCCATTTTTACCTCTTTCGAGGGAACATCACCATTTCTAGTAGTTTGGTGCGATAGTGTATTACACCGATGTGAGAATGCACCAACTACATCATTATCCTTTTCCGACTCAGTCTCTCCATGATAGCTAGCTTGTGGGATATCTTTCTTTGAACTCATTCCACCACTCATGTAGTCATTATCCGTTTCTGAGGACACTCATCCACCCAATGAGGTCCTTCAAATAAAAAGCACATCAATTTAAGAGTGGCGTCAAATCTGCCCTACGTTGCTTTTCCTTTATTCCAGTTGTTACTGCTGCTACTGTTATAGTTTCTTTGACGGTTATTTTGATAATTTTTCTGCAAGTTACTCTGATGGATGCCTTGATAGGCTCTTCTCTTATTATGAGAGTAATGTTCTCCTTCATTTGAGCTCGAGTTGGGTCTATAAGGTCTATTTTCACCTCCAATAGCTTGACTATTCCCTAAATGTCGATTTTTTCTCAATTTCGATTGATAGTCGCTTAAGCCTTCGACGGCTTCCATGGCTACGTTCAAATCAGTAACCTTCTATCTATGAAGTTTCGTACGTGTCTAGGGTTTCAACCTTTCTATGAAGGTGAATAGCTTTTACTTTTTCGACATATCTCGAATATTCAGCATATGTCTTGAAAATGCTTTCAACTGATGGAACTTCTATGTTTCAGTTCTCGTAGTGCTCGTCGTGCATAATATTCCACATTTTTTGGGAAAAACTAAGATCTGATCACTTTCTTAAGGAGATACCAAGAATATATTTATCTATTTGGACCTTATTGGCCTAAATATCAGCATACTTTGCTGCCACCATAGTTTTGCATCTTCACTGAGAAACATGGTAGATGTTGTAACGTTTCTTACTTCGTCTTTGATCGAAGCCACAAGAAAGTATTGTTCCTTATCAAACAAGAAGTTCTTGACTTCAAAGGTACATGACTCTAAGATTCTGAGCATGAGCCAATCACGCGTTGAAGTACTAGTAATTGAGCTTTCAACTCTTCTATTTCATCTTGCAGATTAGACATGATAGCAACAGCTTTAGTCATTACTCTGTAAGCCTTTCTACTTTCATCCAGTTGGATGTGTAATTCACGAATTTTGGTCTCGCCACCTCGACTTTTTCCTTGAGGCCCTCCGTGACATAGCAAACCCAGTAGATGTCTGATCAAGCGCATCCACACGCTGTTTCGTATTCCTCTTTTGAGGATCAGCGACTTCTGTAGTGTTTGATGTAATTGAATCCATAGTTTTCTTATCGAGGATTGTGAGTTGTAGCTCTGATACCAACTTTCATGGGGTACCTTTCTTTTTAGCACAGAAAGGGATACCGTACAGTAGTAGTGTGCTTCACTAGACTACCTTCCTCCTTTTCTCGAGCGTTTCAGGATGAAAAAATTTGATTACAATTTGTGAAAAGCATGCAACAAAGAAATTAAATACATTGAAAGTAAATTGATCATTGATTGATGAAAGAGAAAATTACGATTGATAAAAGCAGGAAATTACAATGGCTAGTACAGGGGGCAAACATCAGTAAGTTTGAAAGATTTTTGAATGACTAATATTCCCTATAATACCTCGTGGAACAAAAACCTAAGTGATAAGAGTAGACGTTTAAATGACTAGGAATCATACTAAACGTTTACCAGTATCAGGCCTATTTTGAAATTAAAATAAACTATTATAATGGAAATAAAATTACGACTCAAACTAAACTAATATTTATAATGTGTAGCCGAAGTTGGGTAAACTACGGCTGCGATTGTGTCAAGGGGCTATGGATCAAAGATGACGAGGTCGAGGAACAAAATTAAGGTACGCAGGACCACTACATGCACCTTTAAGCGCTCTAAATCATCAACCTTCAGCAAAAGAGATCAACCCAATTATTGGTGGACCATATGTTGGCGGGAAGAGAATGAATGGACAAATAAATTATGCTAATCTCCTTTAATTATATTTAATGATGATGATGAGCATGGAGTCGTATATCCCAACCGTGATGCTTTTGTTGTATGAGCGATAATTGCCCAAAACGATCTTAACTATATGCTTACAGATAATGGGGGCTCTGTAAACATTTCATTAGAAAGTGCATTTGATCAAATGCTAGTGGAACATCCTTGGTACCCATGACAGAGCCTTTATAAGTTTTTATCGATGACCATCTAGTCACGCAAGGACAAGTTACTTTGACAATAGAGCTAGGAGAAGAACCCACATTGTTCCAAGGATCAAGGACGAACCCAGCACTTGGTTAGCCCCTGCGGCCGCCCATGTTGGGTATGTCGAAACCTTCAGCCGTCTCGCCGTCCGTCGGGAGAAGAAACATGAAGAGTAGAAGACGTTGTAAATTTTTTCCCGACTTCTTAATGTTTCATTTGTTTAATTGTTTGGGCCTTATTTTAAAAAAATAAGGCCTAATTAATGAGCCCAATCTTGGAATCCATGGTTGAAATATGAAAGTCCATTATCATTCGGTCCATTACCCACAACAATTACAAAACCAAATCAAATTTATTTTGGCCTCGCAGAGGAAGACAGACGACTGTGAGTTTGTAAAGAGGGCAAAACTGCGGTGTGAGGGGCCCCTGCCTAGCTGTGAGTCTTTGACACCGTCGAGACAAGTGGACGAAGTTGTGACGGAGGAGTGAGGACAGTAATGGTGGACGACGGTGCAATAGCTAATAGCCGGAGCTTCGTCTGCAATCTAAGCCTCTCAGGTCTGTCGGTATGTGTTCTAACTTCTGCCTGTCTGTAGCCTGTAGGTATTACTTATTAGCTCAAAAATCTTGCCTTGCTATTTGCCTATTTGCTATTTGCTAGTGGCTAGTGCTCGTGATGTTGTGAGTCTGTGACTTGTGCATTTTGTATTTCCTATTTGGATGCATTGTCTGCATTTTGTATTTCTATTTTTGAATTGTGCATTGTTCATTGTGATTTGGGAATTTAGGGTTTTAGAATAGTGAAGATGTATATAATTTTTACGTTTTAGTGCGAGTACATATATATTGAGTAATTTTTAATATCATTTAATTAAATATT